>CAJHNH020000464.1:0-155000 GCA_905116865.2 Candidula unifasciata
ATATTTATTGCTGCGGATATGACCCCGCGCCTCTGTTTATCTTGTGACTGGTTTTCTCTTTCCAGTTGTTGTCATCTTTTAGTGTTTGTAGTTCTGCATGATTGTAGGTCTGCATGTTTATAGGTCATCTTAGTATTGCTCTGTGGTTTTCTTTCATTTAATTCTTTTGTATACGCATATGTTCTCTTTTCGTTGTCTGCCATTCTCTTTATGTGCCCCAGTCATTGTAGTCTGTTAGCCACCACAATGCCAATTTTTGACAGATTACTAATTTTGTTGGTGTTTCTCGTTCTCCGTTCTCCGCTACTTGCATATTTGACTGGCCATAGGATTCGTCCTCAAGAATGTGTATTAATATTTCGTCTCTTTTAGTTTTATCTGAATATATTTAATAACAAGCAGAAGTCAATTTTAGTTTGCTGCCATGTCTGTATGTTTTTATTTAAAACACCGATGAGGTGTCTTGAAAGATCTAAACATCAAGGAAAACTGGCTAATAAATAGCATCCTGTCTCGGAAGCTGAAATATTTTGTTCATATCAAGCGCCACGACGGATTGGAAAAAAACTATAACAGAAGGCGTGGTACCAGGAAGAAGGGACAGGGGCCGACCAACACGAAGATGGGCACAGGATATAAGTGACTCATTGAGTATGAGAGTGCATGAGGCTGGAAAGCTGGCCAGAGACCGAGTTTTTTTCAGGCAGACCGTGATGAGAGCGACGTTCTGCAAAAGACCTGTCACATGATGATGATGATGATGAGGCGCTATTAGGCTACTCTATTTCGATTTCTAGCTGTCAATGTATTTTTTGCGTGCAGAGCAATACACACGAGCATCCAGTCTCACTACCCAGATACCAAAGGAAATTACTAGAAGTCCACTTGAAAAAATCCTAGCCCTTACCGGGGTTTGAACCCAGAACCTCCAGCACTCGAGGTGGATGCCATACCTCGAGACCAATCAGCCCCTCCCCTGAAGTCATACTTTGTGTTTGTGCTACATATAGCGGTAAAACGGTAGTGATTCGAAGTCAAAGATATATACATATAAATTCTAGACTCGATAATAATTTTAATGTTACCTGAATTCCAAGAGTTTTCCAAAATGTATATTTTGTTTTTCTACCTTCGTCCGCACTGAACCCAAATCAGTATATGACTGACTCTTCACAATACAATTTTGACGCAGAATTTCACCAAAAAAGATAGTACCAAAAGGTTATGTCGCAACAAATAATACATGTTTCTTATTTCAACAGGTGCCTCTCCATACCCTAATGTTGCCTTGGCAGATCTATACTACGTACTTTCAAACGGCTACAGAATGGACAGACCCAGCAACTGCTCACCGGAATTGTAAGTTTTAATATGGCAGCGGCAATGATACACAAACTATAGGTTTTTCAAAATAAATGTATCAGGCGATTCCTGCAAATATTTTAACTAAACTAGACCACAAAGGAAGAACTGAACACGATAACCCAATGTTCATCGTGGGCAGACGTTAACAAAGGGGAAAATATAGAGATCCTGAAATGCAGAATGCTTCTTGAAACTTAGTTAAGGATACATCACATCACCAAAGGACGGCAGGTGAAAGAGAAGGAAACGTGGACGACCTGAATTCGGACAGTAGAAAGTGAAATGAAGGAATGTAAAATGGCATGGTATTAAAGTAACAAACCAACAGCAACAGAAATGTCTGTCGTGTGAATACATTAGTGTCAGCAACGACGTGATGACTATTATAGATATAATATTTTTCCAAGTCCCATGTCATGTCATCATTATCATCAATCAGCAGGTAATTTACAGAACGTCGCTCTCAACATGGCACGCCTGAAAGTTTCTCCTTCTCTAGATAATTCTCCAGCCCTATGTACTTTCACAGTTTATACATCTGCATGTCTTGTATCCACTCCACGGAGGTCTTCCGGAAACTGTACTCTTCATCATAGGCCACCACAATGTTTAGCTTGACCAAAATACTCTAGCTTTCGCGACAGGATGCTGTTTATAAGCCATTTCTCCTCGGTGCCCAGATAATATAGAATGTCATATGTTGGATATAAAATACAGTTTTAATGTATTGATGAGTAAAATAGTATAATGTTACACAATAATATATAGCACAATTTTACATTTTCGGCGGTGAGATGAATGCTGCAACCAGGGCTTTTCATTATAAATGAAAACGGGACTGTACTCAACAGAAAGTGTCTAAACAGTGCCTGAAGTCACAATAAAGTGTCAGTTGCAGTAGCGCTGCAATAAAAAAGCTTAAAAAACTGGAGGTGTGAGTGCTGTGTAATTTTGTTCACTAGGATTGAAAAAAAAATAAAGCTTGGGTGTAACTAAAGTCAATGTGATTTGTGTATTTCACTGGAAAGGATTCATTCTTTTGTGTGTGCTTCATTATGTGATGTAACTCTGTAGTAATGCACCTGATCAAAGACCGCGAAATATTTATCGAATCCCTTTATGTGATGCAATTTTGTGTTATCGTGAAGCCTCTCCCTGGCTTTTGCCGGTGTCCTAATTATAGACGGGACTTAAATATTGCCTAACGGCTCAATTGAGTTTCTGGGACTTCTCCACGGAAGATCCTCATCCGCATGGTGGCACTTTGTGTCACCGGGTGTTTATCGCTAGTGTGATGTTCTGGTAGGGGTCAACTTAACTACCTACTGCGAAATATCCCAGGCAAAATATTGGGTAATTTATTATATAGAAAACAATTGAATCAACCGCATAGAGACAATGATCAAAACTTTTGACAATTCAAGTCCAGTATTGTTAGTTAGGCATTTAATATTTTTATAAAGTCGTAAGTAACTTTTCATTAAAACATATAACCGCTGCATATGCTAAATTCTGCAGGTACGCCATTATGACATCTTGCTGGGAGGAGGAACCCACTGACCGGCCCACATTTACTCAGCTTAGGGTCATGCTGGAGGAGCTTCTGACCGAGGACCGAGACTACCTAGTTCTGGAAGACATTGATGTGCCACTCAGTAACAGTGACAACAGCAGTTCCCCTGCTCCCCAGCATGGTTTGGAAGACAGCCCAGCATCTACAGAATCTACAGGAACAGCCAGCGGTCTGCAGCTGAACTCAAGCTGCACTAGTGCCACATCTTCTGTGACTTCTTCTAGTCTGACCAGAACCACAAAGAAAACTTCACCACGCAGAGACAATATGAGGATTAATGTCTGCATTCACCAGAAATCTACCGATAGGTTAATAAGACCAAGTGAAAGCGACTCTAGTCCGTCTTGCTAGTTTCTGTCTATGGACTTTCCTTGGAAATATAAAGGCTTGACAAGCTTATTTGTGTTATCTAAGCACAAACTGACTCCTGTTGTTGGAAATTATTTGTTATTTCAGTATAATTATTTTCGTCGCTGCCATAAAGGGGCGTGTAAAATACATCGGTATCACTGGTATGGTTAACTGTGTCATATGTTAGTACGGGGTCACAGAGCTGGATACACACACATAGGAACACACAATAGTATGAATATAACGTTTTTGTAGCGCAACCCACAAAGCAAATGAAATAAAGGAAAGCCAATTTAAAAAACACAAATATGCACAGACAAAGGTGAAAGACTTAGAAACGAAGGCGAAAATATGTGGAGGACATTGGGCGAGCTGTACTCAATGGTAAAGAATAGAACCACTTTAAACAAGTTGTTTGAGGGTAAATGCTCCATAGGGCGACCATAGATAAAAGAAAAGTACTAGCTTATAGGTTGGAATTTTCTGTGTCAGTTAATTTTTCATGATGAAAGTTATCGAGCTTATCCTAATTATTTCCATATGAAAAGAGGCGAACAGAAAACACATGATATCACATTAAAACCGAAGACCCAACAAGAGCAGTTATATTAGTCACGTCAATTAGAAAAATATAATTTCCACAATAGAAAAAAAAAAATCCATTTATAAAGTTGACCACTCACCACGTTTTTCTTAAAAAGCACTAACTGCGTAGCTCAAGTACAACCCTAGAAATATTGTTGTAGCCCAAACTTGAACCCAGGACCTTAACGTGGTTAGAGAGATGTTTAGAAGCTGTATTCGTCAGTGTTTAAAAACACGCCATGAATGTATGTGTATGTGTGTGTTTTAAACACATACACACAGAGAGAGAAAGAGAGAGAGAGATGGAAATAAAAATTGTTTCTCGTATTAATATTTCCTTTACAGATGAATGCGAAATTCGAATGTGAAAGATTCATCGAATGACTTGTATACCTGAATATACTGCCGTGCATGATGGGGGCATATATTCATTTTGTTAAATACTATTACCTATACCTCAGTATATTATGATATTTTTGTCTGGCCCTTATTTGCTTCTTCTACCTTGGCTCCAATAGTTAATTCTAACGCACGCATACACACCCACCCACACTCACACACAGACACACACAAAGACCCTGACAAACATGGAAACCCACACCCGTACACAGTAAAAACATACCCACATACACACCTACTCACAGAGAGAGAGAGAGAGAGAGAGAGAGAGAGAGAGAGAGAGAGAGAGAGAGAGAGAGAGAGAGAGAGAGATCCAGTAACCGTTTGGCCATGCAGTAACTAACAGGCAGGCAGTGAATACGTCTTTAGGTCCTATTGCAAATTACTCATTGAAAGTCCACACATATCGTGGACCCACTTTAGTGCACTGGATTTTATCCTATCTGGTTCAGTCCCTTTCTAGAAAAGGACAAGCCATCTACCACGAGTATCACTTGAAGCACAAACTCTGTAGCTCCGGCCATTATCTCCAATGATCTTCGTAGACATTGCACTCGTGAACTGAAAAGTGCAATCCCCTAAACAAACTCTCGACCTTCAAAACGTTAGGCAAATGGACGGCCTAACTACTTTGCCACAAAAACTATAATTTATTCATTTTCACCAGTTAAAAGCCGCCGTGGGGTAGCGGCTAAATGTTCACCTGCGGTCCCGAAGTTCATGGGTTCGCGTCCTGACGGTGCCGGATTTTTTTATTTTTTTTCAAAACATGAACTTGACTCTAAGGTCGACCCAGCCTTGAGTGGGTAGCAGGTATAGTCCTGGGAAGTAAAGGCGGCTGGCTTAATCCTGGCATCATCACCTATTAAGTGCCGATTGGTCTATAAAATATACCTCTAGCCCTATATGCCTGATACGCCTGAAGGCACGGAAGAGCGTTCTTTACGACTACTTCTTTACACTTATTAGGACATCCCTAAGAAAACATCACGAAAGTAAGTACAGGTTGCTGCCCTTGTGGGTTCTGGGGGGAGGCCGCATTGCAGCATCCTGTATCAAAGACATCTCTTATAGAGACTGAATTACAAAGAACAACTAGTATAATTACCAAACTGACATGTACTGATTGGCACTCATAAAAAGGGTTAAAGAGATATGACAGCTAGGCGACAGTGATCTGGTTTACTTTCAGTTGCAATGGGTCACATTTATTATCGAGTTTAGAATAGGTTTTACCCGTAAAAGTTTAAGAATCGAACCAGCCTTATCAAATGACCAGCCAAGAAAATAAAATATCCTTAAAACAAACAGGGAAGATATCACAATTAGAAAAGATAAGATTAATATGTTTCAAAAAGTTCTGAACATGTTGCTATTTTTGTAGATTCTGGGGGGAAACTACAAATACAGCAGCATGTATCTACGATATCAATCCCTGATAATTTTGCTGTAACTGTCCAACAGGGGTGTTAATTAACATGAAAAACTTTGAATGTATTACTTGCAAAAAAGGCATACAGTTGTGCCACATGTCTTTGGAATGTTTAGACCAAAAGCAAATCGAATGTTAACACATAGTGAGTTTCTGTTTAAGTGAGTCAGTGGCTAATGCCACATAGTACGTTGTTTGGGACATAAAGAGTTAATGTACTGTTGGTTGTTTAGTGATTGTTTACTCATTAAGTAGAAGATTTGATATAGTTGCCTATTATATGTGAATGCATGCACTCCATTTGTCATGCAAAGATTAATTGTGTACTTAAATGAGAAACAAAAAGCTCCACCCATTCACTTTGGGGGGAGGAGGGGGGGGGAGAGAAAATATCGTCGGCTGTCTAATAAGCATGTCCTAATAGGCAAATAATGAGCAGTTTGCTGAAATCAGATGTGTTGGGCCAGTGGCGCAGATATTGTATCCTAGCTGTAATACACAACACAACATACTATCTATCCTCTTATGAGCGAATACAGTGGGGGGGGGGGGGGGGGTGGAGAAGTAACTAGAAAGACACAATAAAAGTCATATTGAGGAGTATGACAAAACAAAACAAAACAGATACAGTTAAAGTGTTTCACAAAACACCTACATGTTGCTGTTCTCGTGGATTCTGGGGGGAAACTACAAAAGCAGCTCACTGTATATTTTGGAAACATGAATGTACTATTGCTTTCTCATTCGTCTCCTCCTCCTCCTCTTTCTTCTTCTTCTTCTTCTTCTTCTTCTTCTTCTTCTTCTTCTTCTTCTTCTTCTTCTTCTTCTTCTTCTGCTGCTGCTGCTGCTGCTGCTGCTGCTGCTGCTGCTTCTGCTTCTTCTTCCTCTACTTCTTCTTCTACGTTCATCTCTAAAGTGGTGGTTAACACGGTGTGTTAGGCTTTAAAGATAGGCTACAATATCTGAATCTTTCAGCCCAAGCTGTCCGATTTCATGAAATCTCTCATTAGTTACCTTGTTCTGACAGGCTTGTTTAGGGGCAGTAAGTCTATTCATTTTCCCCAAAGAAGGTTTTTGTTATTAAACAGGGACACAGATACAGTTGAGCCTATTGTATGCGAAAGCCTGTCAACATCAGTTTGTGCAATGGGATTATCACTACCTGCATGTGCAACTGTCTCTAGTTTGTTCCACATATTTTCAACACACTAAACAAAAATATTTAGTCTATATCACTAAAATTGTGTGGGTGCTTGGATGCGTGTCTGTGTGAACAATCGTGCTTATTGTTTTGTTTTCATTTACAAATGGCATATCGTTATCGAGATCTTATGTATTATATACATGTCAATATTATGTTATAGTAGCTTTACTTGTTACTTGTCACAATCGACATACTTACACATCAGTCCAACCAGTTCGTGCTCCGTCCTCCAATGCAGCAGCCAACTTATTGTCTCCATACTCAGCGTACCCAGTATAAGTTTATAGGCATATCTTTTCTGTTTTCCCTTGCAACCATTTTCGGCATGCTTTTCCGCGTTTAATCCCCATTTCCAAAACTTGGTTCATAGTCTCTGACTCCTTCATCTTACAGTCTCTAGAATACAGAACATTCAGTATGTCTGCCATATTCATATTTCCTCCTCCAACAGCCACTGTCAAGAGAAGCTTTCCTGTATTGGAGACAATTCTGGTGGTCATCTGCTGTCCATGCCCACACGTGACGGCAAGTTTCATCCGACTAGTGTATGTAGCCCATAGGAGTGACCTAATTATATCTGTTGGGAAAGGGGTAGCAAGAGGGGCGTGGTGAATAGGGTATCTTGGATTTGTCCTGACAGCTTGCCATCCGGATTGAATTTCTTTAATCTGAGGGCGGTCAAAGCTTTAGGTAACAGCCCAGAGTGTATGTATAGGAAGAAGGGTGAAAGGAAGGACAAAGAAAGGAAGGTTCTGATTTTTTGTGTTTATCATTTGTTCATGCTGTTGCTATAAGAACATAACCCATCTGCATTTTACAGAAGATTACTGTGTAAATATAGGGCTCACCAAAATAACTCTTGAATAATTTCTAACAGGTTTTCTGTGCTTTGCTCCAAGTAAGGTTTGCACTAAAAAGTGACTCTTTAAAATCACTCGGTATCATTTTTTTTCCTGGAATCACTCCTGCGAAGGAAAGATAATTTTTCTATTTTAAATTTCATGTTGTGTGATTTTACATTCTGCATGTTACATGTTGCTAAGTTCCTGTTGGTCTTGTAAATTAAGAAAAGGACACTTTATAAACCAGTGGTTCATCGAGAATAAAATTCTAACATTTTTTATAAACAAATCGGCACTCGATAAATGATGCTGTCAACCTATGTTTGTATTCAGCCTATGAAGATATTTTTTTTTTAATGAAAATTGCTTCATGTTCAACGTATGTGGATATTTCTAATAAAATTATTTTGTGACTCAGATTATGTAGATATTTCTACCGAAATGACTTTATGTTCAGCCTCCATAGATGTCTATTGCAATGACCTAATGTTCAGCCTCCATAGATGTCTATCGAAATGACTTCATGTTCAGCCTCCATAGATGTCTATTGCAATGACCTAATGTTCAGCCTCCATAGATGTCTATCGAAATGACTTGATGTTCAGCCTCCATAGAAATCCATTGCAATGACTTGATGTTCAACCTCCATAGATGTCTATTTTAATGACTTCATGTTTAGCCTCCATAGGTGTCTATTGAAATGACTTGATGTTCAGCCTCTATAGATGAATATTTCAATGACTTCGTGTTCAGTCTCTATAGATGTCTATTGCAATGACTTGATGTTCAGCCTCTATAGATTTCTATTGCAATGACTTCCTGTTCAGCCTCCATAGATATCTATTGCAATGACTTGATGTTCAACCTCTATAGATTTCTATTGCAATGACTTCATGTTTAGCCTCCATAGATGTCTATTTTAATGACTTCATGTTCAGCCTCCATAGATGTCTATTGCAATGACTTGATGTTCAGCCTCTATAGATGAATATTTCAATGACCTAATGTTCAGCCTCCATAGATGTCTATTGCAATGACTTGATATTCAGCCTCCATAGATATCTATTGGAATGACTTCATGTTCAGCCTCTATAGATATCTATTGCAATGACTTGATGTTCAGCCTCTAAAGATTTCTATCAAAATAACTTTATGTTCAGCATGCGTAGCTATTTATATCCATTTCATTGGAGGTTAGGAAAAGAATTCTCCCATACTCTATACAGCCAGTTTTAACATTCGGCCGGCTGTGAAGCCTGGACAATTAAATAAATAAGTCGAACAATATCTTGAAGCCTCGAAGAAATGGTTTTACAGAAGAATCTTTAGAATTCCCTGGATAACTAAAAAGAGCAACCCAGATGTTTTGAAAGAGCCAGGTGCTCGTAGACAACTTATCACAAACGTCAGAAAGAGACAGTCATCATTTTGTGGTCATTTTATGATAAGAGGGAAACTTTTGCCATAGCTAGGAGGAGTGTCAAAAAACGAACTGAGACACGCAGTTACGGATCGCAGATTGTGGAGGAGCATGATCACCCACGCTAGTCGGCATGGCACATGATGATGATAAGCAGTTTATGTCGAAATGACTTTATATATAACCTGTGTAGATATTTGTTTATCGAAATATCTTCACACGCAGCCTGTGTAAATATTTATATCGAAATTAGTTACAGTTCAGCCTATGTAAATATATCGAAATTACCTCATGCAGGGAGTTGTTGCCATGCACTCTGGGGGGAGGGCATAAATACAGCACTCTGTATCCACAGTGAAGAAAACTACCAATAGAATTACTGCCGATGTTAATGTTATTAACCTGTACAGTCTGTTAATTCATTGTATACCAAAGCAAACTGTTAAGCTTCGAGCAGTAACTAAATTCAAACACAAGTAATGATCTTCAGTTACATCAACAAAATTGCAATATTTGAAATAGAAACTTAACTAAAACACATACAATTTGCTTGTTCATTGTCTTAAAGAAACCAGATTGTCAAACCTTGAGCAGAAAATAACCTCAAGCACCTTTATTGAGGCTGATCATTAAAGTAACTAAATTTTCATAGCTGCGTGGTGTAACAAATCATCGATAAGTTGTACAAAAGATTTAAAATAAGTTGGGTGAGAGTTCAGGCTCCATTGGAAATGAAAAGAAAAAGAAGAGGGGGGTGTAAAAAAAAAAAAAAATATCATCCATTCGGGAGTTCATTGTTCATTTACAGATCATCTTCATCTTAAATGCTCTAATCTCTTCCTGAGTATGTCTCCAATTGTTTTTAGCTAGCAACTCCCATTCCGTCCTGGTTGATGTAACCACGTGTGGTCCCCGCATGGTTTTTCCCTTCTCGCTGCTCCAAAACGTGGTACACATAGTGTTTGCAGTCTGTTCAGTGACAAATCATTTTCCACGGAACAAAAATCTTCTTATCGTTTAGTCTGTCGTATAGCACTGATGATGTTTCTCCAGTCCATAGATAGCCTATTCCTGATGTTCACACTGCCAGCTAGGGTGTCTGCTCTCTCATTGCCTTTCACACCAGCATGACCTGGGACAAAAATGATTTTGAGAAACGCTGCGGGCTGTAGCATTAGGGAGTACCGTAATTAAATTCAAAACACTTACTGTGTTTTAGCGGTTTTCAGCATTATACATTAGCTAATTGTGTTCAATATATTTTTATTACACTATACATCTGTCCTGGGGAGGGGAGGTGTGGAAGAATAAAAAAGGGGGATTTGCTCCTCATTTTTCTATAAAATCACATCTCTGTGGTGTTTAGTTAACTGGTTGATTGCCCATGATTCAGTTGTCACAAAAATTAAAAATCAAAAAAGTATTAGTTTGCTGTCGTATACAAAATCAAACAACATATTAGAGATACTGCTTCCCAAACATAAGCTTTTCTACAAAATTAGAAACGCTGCTGCAAAATGAAATATATATATTTGTTTAAAAATTTTGCAATGATTCTTAAAAAGACATAATTGGATCCGCCGGTGCTAGGGAGTTTATGCGCTATGATAAGTGTGTATTTATTTCCTCTATGAAAAGTTCTTCCAGCATTTATGCCGACATCCATATACATTGAAAGTGATCTGTAATAAAAATCAAACTGAAGGAACTAACCAATTATGAAAATGAGATTAGGTTGTAATTTAAACATTATTAGTTGGCATAACCGTAAAGAAAACTGTACATGTAACCAAATGACACTGCGTAAATGTAAGGATCTACACACACACACACACACACACACACAAGTAAAACATTGTCCCGAAGACTCACATGTTTCATATAAACTAGAGGCATTCATATAAACTAAATGGTAATCTTGGTCTTTCATGGGCTAGTTGAGTGAAAGAACTGTAGGTTAATGTGGGGAATCTGGGTCAGACTAGAAGAAATTGGTTGGCAACTCTCTATTTTTCAGACAAGTCTTATAATAAAGTTAGGATTGTAAGAGTGATGAGAGCGCTGAAATGTAGAAAACATTATGTCATCACATGTGTCAATAGTTTGATGTAAAAAACTGTTAATCACATGTTATAACTGTCACCGATCACTATTGGTCTATATGAAACGTGTTACCATCTGCTTAAATTTTTCTTATTTATAACAAACCCACATCTTCGTAATTTTATTTGGCTAATGTCTTGTCATTTTTCCTGTTGCCATTCTTCTTCTATGTTTCTTCTTCTTCTGTTTCTTCATCTTCTTTTCCTTCTTAGCCGGTTCTAAACTTCATAATAAAGCTCAACATCAAAGTGAATACATTTCAATAGACTGTAACTATACTCAGAAACGTATTGTTTTCTCTAATTTCTCTAATTTTCATATTTGTACTTACAGACTGTTCTTGTGTGTGAGCAACAAACAATTCAAAGCTCACCGACCGAAATGTATAATTCTTTCCCCGAAATTAAGATGTTCTTTGCGCCATTATAGATCTTGCCTACTTTTGCAACCAGTGCCTTCATGTATATTCATGACATTGTCTTATTAAATGAACTTATTCGTTGTTTTATGTATTAAACCACCATTATGATTCCACAGTAAAACCGTAAGGTGTTTATATGTCCCTCCACAGTCAACGTTTTAAAAAAATTGCGTACTGTGTCATTAGAGCTGTGTAGTTCATAAAATTAGCGTGTTACAAGTCACCATAGAGGGTCTTATCAAACACTTTAAATAATCATGTTGTATAATATTGTTTGAACTAGTCTGGAGGTTACTTCCTAACCGTAAGGTGTCCTATGATAACTGTGGTATACGGTTCAACGGGGTTTCTTGGATTTGCTACAAATGGATGGTCATCTAAATAATAGATTCTCGAGTCAGTGGGTATTGACCTTTCAGGCGGCAATTTTTTGTTTTAAGTGCCACTATTACCCGGTCACTTTGATAGCAAGTTATTTCATTACTGTTGGACAGGACTATCTTATTGCCTACCCGCGGGACTAAACTGTCTAACAAGTGGCCAGCGGATTAGCCAACGGATTGCTACCAGCTGCATTGTATTCATGATCTTTCTATTTTGAGATTCGGGCTTCTGGTTCGTGAAGATTTCCGTTTTCAATATTTAACCCCTAGGTGGACTTAGCTGAATAGCTCTGCCGTAGGGTGTTCCAGTATAAATGTGTTCAACAGCTTAATCCGGTGTCTGGAATTAGCTTCTCTTGTTTACGTCCAGATGACGGCTCTTTGAGTCACTGGGTGCCAGTCTAAAGCTGCTATCATGTTTTGATGGATTGGGAGGGGGTACATTTTGTTACAAATTAGGTGATGTTTTCAAACCTTATTTAGAATGTTGTGGTCATTAAATGTTTCTTTTCTTTTTTAAACATATCAGATAATCTATAATTTTGAAATGTTTAGTGTTTATTTCATATGTACCATATGTATACTAAATCCGCGCGCGCGTGTGTGTATTTATGTGTGTGTATATTTATGCATATTTGTGTATACATTTATGTCTGTTATGTTTGTCTCAGTGGCTAGAAACTGGTGGACGCGTTTCTCATTCTTCGACCTAACGAAGATCAACCTTCCAGACAAGCGGCTTTAAGAAGAGAGACTGTTCTCGTGGTTTCACTATGGGGACGCGAGAGGCGCAGCGTGGGTAGAGATCGGGGCTTCATCATATAATATGCCCAAAGGCATTAATGGATATATGTATTGTCTGAAGCCAAACTCCGTTGAGGTTTTGCACACATTTTTAAAATGGGTGTGTGTAAATGTGTGTGTGTGTGTGCGCGCGCACGTGCGCCCGTTAGTGCAAGTATGTGCCCGTATGTGAGTGAGTGTTTGCATGCATGCAAATATGTGTTTTGTGTGGTTTTCCTATCATAGAAAAAAGGAACGGATCCTTCTCATTTAGCTTTACATTTTATTTATGTTACTTCATGCGACTCTGTGACTTACAGGTTACATAAATACTTTCACCCTTAGTGTTTACCAGAGCTCGATTCCGATGTGAACGGCTTCGAAACAGGGCTGCCATTTGGATTTTTGTGTGTGAAAACCCCAACCAATACATAGGCAAAAAACAAAAACAAAAATACAAATTTTATAGTTACGAAACGAAACATTTATCCATTTTTATAAAAGGATATATTTGTTTAAAAAAGTGCAAAATTTGAACCCTAGGCGTCAAATAAAATCCCAAATCTTGGGGTAAAAATTCATCATTGGCAGCCCTGCTTAGAAAAAGACTGTTCTCGTGGAGTGTTACTAGAGTTGCACACTGAAGAGTCTGGGGTCTCATTGCGTAATATATTTATAGCTTGCTGTTGATACATTACAGCCAACCTCCAATGTGAAGACGGCACAGTTTGTTTTAATGTTGCATTTGTTTATGATTACTATTCATTTAAATACTGACGTGAGTTACCACTTGCATTGTCTTCAAAAACAGAATCTGGTATTCAACAAAACAGTCTCAAGTACCAGAGTGAGGCCACTCCGAATAGCTGAATCAGGAAATGTAACGCTACACACTGCATATTATATAGTGTCCTTCAGTTTTACCCGTTATGTGTTATGTAGTACTTTTTAAAAAAAATGCTTTTATTAACATCTTAATGCTTAGTGTAACGCTCTCAAAAATGCTGTTTTTGCAAGTGTATTTTTGGGTGTCGTAATTGGTAATAAACGCAAGAGGATCGATTTTCTTGCGTTTGTTTTTATCTTATGTGACAGGAAATCTATCTATCTATCTATCTATCTATCTATCTATCTATCTATCTATCTATCTATCTATCTATCTATCTATCTATCTATCTATCTATCTATCTATCTATCTATCTATCTATCTATCTATCTATCTATCTATCTATCTATCTATCTATCTATCTATCTATCTATCTATCTATCTATCTATCTATCTATCTATCTATCTATCTATCTATCTATCTATCTATCTATCTATCTATCTATCTATCTATCTATCTATCTATCTATCTATCTATCTATCTATCTATCTATCTATCTATCTATCTATCTATCTATCTATCTATCTATCTATCTATCTATCTATCTATCTATCTATCTATCTGCCTGCCTGCCTGCCTGCCTGCCTGCCTGCCTGCCTGCCTGCCTGCCTGCCTGCCTGCCTGCCTGCCTGCCTGCCTGCCTGCCTGCCTGCCTGCCTGCCTGCCTGTCTGTCTGTCTGCCTGCCTGCCTGCCTGCCTGCCTGCCTGCCTGCCTGCCTGCCTGCCTGCCTGCCTGCCTGCCTGCCTGCCTGCCTGCCTGCCTGCCTGCCTGCCTGCCTGCCTGCCTGCCTGCCTGCCTGCAATGCGAGCAGACGATGCTTTAAGTGATTGCTTTGAAGTTGATACTGGAGTGAAATAGGGCTGCATTTCATCTCCTCTGTTATTCGGCATAAGACAGAGAAGATGGCCCTATATTTGATGTATCGTGATAAGAAACAGCAGAGAATCACCAAACAGGCATTACAATATGAAATAAATGAATTGAAAGCCCCTCCCTCACCCCCCCCCCCCCCAAAAAAAAAATTTATCAGACGAACGTTAATGAAAAATGCCAAAGATGCTGGCCTGCATTCCGTTCATGATTTTAAACTGATTGCACAGGATATGTCGGAATCATGGAATAGACTGGAAGCACTATGTGACATATAATGGCACTACATGATAATGAATGAATGAATGAATGAATGAATGAATGAATGAATGAATGAATGAATGAATGAATGAATTTTATGAATATCGATTTAGTAAGGGTATACAAATAGTTTTATAATTTTATGAAACTAACAGAGAGATGTATCCTAATATAAGACAATTCTCACAGTGTTTATGTTAAGCGTGAAAACTAGTACTCCCGTCGAAAGATGCAAGCTCACTGGTTTCGAAAAATTTCCCCCTTTTTTACGTAGCCTAAGTCAATACAGAAAATTACACCGTTGTTAAAAAAAAATGTAAGTAAATAATGCATATGTATGTGTTGTCTTAACTTAATTACATCTGGTGTTGATAATTGTTGTTAATTTTCCGTATTTTTATGCGTCTTAATATATGATCAGCTTATTGTTTGATTAGTATTTCTTAACTTTTTTTAAAGACTGCGATTACTTAAGTGTTGTTTAATGTTAACATTGGCTTTATTTTAACAGTGGAACATCATAATAAACTAATATATGAGTTTGCTTTGTTTTTTTTTTTTTGCTCTTAAAGTATAAACTTGTTTCGATTTTATTATGGTCACTTTTGTTTGTCTCGTCAAAACGTTTACTTCTAATATTAGGCTTTTCAGAATAATTAACGAGTTAGCATTATACGCACAAAGGGTTTGCGGGTGACAATGCAATGTGACGCAAACAAAATTTCTAAAAACAAAATGTAATAAAAAATGTTGGCGTAAAAATATTATACGTTTTGTAGTAATATATATTTATATGCTGCAGGAGATCGTGGATTATGGAGAGGCATGATCGTCCGCGCCAGTCAGCAAGGCACCTTATGATGATGATATATTTTCAGTAGAAGTTGGAAGATTCGAAGTGTTTAACTATGACGCACTAGAGTAAACATAAATATTCTACTGTAATACTGTAAATAAACTACTGGACGTAAATTGCCTAGAGAAACCACACAACAGCCAGGGACTGTTAGGGTTGGTTCTGTAATACTGTAAATATAGTACGTTTACTGGATGTAAAATAGTTATTACTAATTGTTTTAGACAAATAGGTTAATCTACTGTGTCCATTAAACTGTACTGAGGTGCATTTTTAAAATTTTATTATAGGATGCCAGCAGTCGTGGAATGTAGGCTACACTCTCTCGTGGGATGTAGGCTGCACTCTATCACTTCTACTGATGACTGGTAGACTTCTGCTGTACACGCTCCCCTATTGTGTTTCTTCTTATTGGGACGTAAGCTGGGCTATTTAATGTTGATTATAGAGTTGGGTGTCTGCTAGGTTCGGGATCTATCATCAACATCTGGGCGATATAGTCGACCCGGTACCGGAGGAGATTATCTTGTGCTACAGGGAATGGCAACCCTTGTATGACAACATAAAGGGTGCCATCTTTAACGAAGGCCTACCTGAGATGGAACGATGGTGCGGGGATAGGCGAATTCTAGTTGTTATAGACGACTTGATGTCTGAGACAGACGACAGTCACTAAACTGTTTACTAAATGCAGTCACCATCGCAACATCAGCGGGCAAGATGGGCACAGGACATAAGTGGCGCCTTAAATATGACAGTGCATGGGGTGGGAGAGCTGGCGGGAGACTGAGTTTATATTAGGCAGACCGTGATAAAAGCGACGTTCTGCGCCGGCTGTTGAATATACTACACAATGAGGGCGTATTAATATTACTTTTTTATGTGTGTATGGGTGATGCACAGGTGGGGCACATGATTCAGATGATGATGGATGGGCTGAAACGATGGCATGGAGGGATATGACCAAGAGAGCTGTTCCAGGCAACTAGGGATCGTGACCTGTGAAGACGCATGAGCGCCTACGCCATTTGACAGGGCATATGATGATGATAGGGTGGGGTGGGAAAGGGTATGCCTTCTCATGTTTTTATCTGTTCTGGATACAGAACTGCTAAACAATGCAGACAACGCAAACACGAGGAAATAATTAGTTTTTGTAAAGGGGAGGGCTGGGGGGGGGGGGCTGGAGAGAATAAACAGCAGACACGTTCGACAAAATAAAATCAACAAAGAGGTTGAGAAAAGTCAGAAAATAATCTAGCACAAAACTAACAGTTTACAGAAGGGAGCTTTATAATGGTATTTTATTAGTAAATAGCCTACCTAACTGTTGATAATAATGCTAGTGACATTACAGAGCTTAGTAATGTATACTGGATATAGCTCTGAAACTTGATATGTCAGATATTCTCTATATTTTTTATCATAACCACTTAGCACATTTCAAACTTTAAAAACAAACGTAAAACCAGTCATTTGCGATGTTTTTCGACCTGGTTAATTTCTTGAAATACGGGACGTGTTCACGTTTTCTGTCCCAAGTTCTGTGGACTTAACAGCAATTGACCCACCCACACTGGACAAAAGGTTATGCGGCTTTGTGGCGCATCAGTATAACTGTGCTATACGGCTATACGCTCATTAGGTGTTCCGGTATTCGTACTTGTTTCATTCTCATCTTTGAGATGGTTGTCCTGCAGGCTGAAATCTAGGCTGGCTCTGCACAACTTAGTGCAATATGGAGAAGGCAGTCGTAGTTAGGGTCTTGAAAGAGCGCGTGTACAATTCATTCATTCATTCAGTAGCATGTCCCTCGCGGAACCTCGCTGCCATAACAACCCTCCGGAAAACCTTCCTATCCTGACCAAGATGTCCTGCGTCTGATACACCCATCTGGAGATCATCTGCCACATCCTGCACCCATCTTCTCCTTGGCCTTCCTCTTCCTCTCTTCCCAGGCATATACCCCTCCATTATTGTTCTCTCTAGACTTCCATGACGTTTCAAGTGACCAAAATATTTCAATTTTCTTTGTTTTATTGTCTTTACTAGCCAACCCTCTTCAATATTCAGCTCTTGAAGTATGGATGCATTTGTTCTTTTCTTTACCCAAGATATTCTTAGAACCTGTCTGTAACATTTATCGTGTACAATTACGAGGATCAAATAGATCACCCCCGTCTGGTGAGAGTGATGCAGCCGGGAGTGACGAGGAGGAGTTCTGGCCGATAATCGACGCTCAGAGAAAAAGCAAAACGAACGATTAATCAGAATGTTCCTAGCACCATTGGTATTGGAACTCTGCGCCGGCTGTTGAAGATAGGAACGGAGTGCTTATGGGAATGCCCCGAATGCTGTGTTGTCGGTTTTTGATTCAACTTAACTGAAATACCCACCCAACCCCCACCCCTCCATGCTACCTCAGTATTACCAAATTTTCTAAGAAGAATCACAGTTTCACATCTTATTCTGCGATTTTATAATTTTCTGAAATTGTTTCTCGTGCAGAAAAAAAAAACCCCTTCCAAGCTGCACCCAGGCCTTCACATCCTCACGTGCACACAGTCTCTCTCCCCCCCCCCCCCCCCCCCCCCCGCCAAAAAAATACAAAAGTGATCCCAGTATGTTTCACGAGAATTTTGCTGTGCCCAAAATTGTGCCGCTCAGTACAGCTGCACGAGTTTAAATACGATCCTACCAGGATACATACATACATACATACATACAGACAGACAGACAGGCAGGCAGGCAGACAGACAGACAGACAGACAGACACACACACGCACAGACAGACATACATACATACATTACACACACACGCACGCACGCACACACACAGACACACGCACGCGCGCACACACACACACGTACACACGCACACACACACACGGACGGACGGACAGACAGACAGACAGACAGACAGACGCACGCACGCAGGCAGGCAGGCAGGCAGACAGACAGACAGACATACATAATAGGGCTGTACCGAATAGTGATTTTTACTATTCGGCCGAATACGAATAGCTGGACCAACTATTTGGCCGAATACGAATAGTGCATCATCATCAGGTGATTTGCCGACTGGTATGGGCGACTATGCCTCGCCACAATCTGCGATCTCCTGCAGCATGTATTAGTTCGTGCGCTGACACACCTCCATGCCATGAAACAAGACTGTCAAGAATTTTCTCTTCCTCTATTCCTCCTTCCACATATCTTTCCAGTGGTCACCACATGTTCCATTTTCCCTCATCTTATAACATGGCCGAAAAATGATGACTGTCTCCTTCTGATGTCTGTGAGTAGTTGTCTTCGGGCGCCCGCCTCTATCAAAACTTCTTGGTTGCTTTTATTTATATTTTTTTGGCTGGCCAGGGTATTTTAAGCATTGTTATGTAATACCATATCTCTGAGCACCGCTCGCCTCGGTTCGATGTTCGTTCACTAGTCTTCTTGAAGTGAGCACTGCCCGACCCAGTTCATTGCTGGTTTACCAGCCTTCTTGTAGTAAGCACCGTTCGCCCCAATTCGATGTTCGTTCACTAGTCTTCTTGTAGTGAGCACTGCACGACCCAGTCCATTGCTGGTTTACCAGCCTTCTTGTAGTAAGCACCGTTCGCCCCAGATCGATGTTCGTTCATAAGTCTTTTTGAAGTAAGCACCGCTCGCCCCAGTTTGAATTTCGTTCACCAGTCTTCTTGTAGTGAGCCCCGCTCAACCCAGTTCATTGCTGGTTTACCAGCCTTCTTGTAGTAAGCTCCGCTCGCCTCAGTTCGATGTTCGTTCACTAGTCTTCTCGTAGAGAGCACCGCTCGACCTAGTTCGATGTTTGTTCACTAGTCTTCTTGTAGTAGGCACCGCTCACCCTTGTTCGATGTTCGTTCACCAGTCTTCTTGTAGTGAGCACTGCTCAACCCAGTTCATTGCTGGTTTGCCAGCCTTCTTGTAGTAAGCGCCGCTCGCCTCGGTTCGATGCTCGTTCACCAGGGTATTTTAAGCGTTGTTCTGTGATACCACATCTCTGAGGCCTCTAGAAATTGTTTGGCCTGCCTACCGATTGTCCAGGACATACAGCCATATGTTAACAGTGGATGTATGTAGCAAGCAAGAATTCTTTTTCTAACCTTCAATGACAAAGGTATATTGCATAAGATGTTCTTCATTTTATAAAATGCATTTTTTGCCTGTCCTATTCTGTTTCTTATTTCAGTAATGCATCTTCCATCTGATGTTATTCATGTGCCCAGATACTTAAATTTCCGTACTTGTCACAAAATAAAACCATTGACTTTTATTGCACATTTAGGAGTAATTATTTTCTTTGATACCACCATTACTTCTGTCTTCCCACTATTCACACTGAGGCCAATTCTTTCACTTTCGTGTAAAAAAATAGATCTAAAAAGAAAACATCCATAATATCAAATGTACGCTGACAAATTACTTCACACAATGTAGTACAGAATAGTAAACATTTAAATACATTTCACGTTTTGCATTATTTAGTCAGTCAGTCTGTGGTAACTAATACAAAAGAGTGAAAGTATTCTTAGTTTTATAACAAGTAACTAAACTTGTAAATTGTCACCGACAGCTTAATTATTCCATGAAAGCGGCATTAGCTTTCCACACACACAAAAATCGTTCCATGTTGTCAGCATTAAAGCAGCTTCTTGTTTTACTGAAGGTATCTCCAGCTGTACTAAACAGACGTTCACTTGGTACGCTCGTAGGTGGTGCACAGAGATAACGCTGGACAGTATGAACCAAGGTGGGAAATCTTGATATGTTTAATTTCTACCAGTCCAGGAATGAGTGTAAGGTAACCACTATTCGTATTCGGCCCGACCGCAACTATTCGGCCGAATACCGAATAGTTATTAGGTCCACTATTCGGCCCCGAAGCGAATATTCGGTACAACCCTAATACATACATACATCCATACATACATACATGCATACATGCCTCTCCTCCCTTTAAACTTTCCTGCTGTCACGATGTCCAATTTTCTTTTCGATTTATAGACCTATATTGTCTTATGTTCTGAATAGTTATTAGATACTTAATGATTATGATGATGATGATGATAATAATAATAATAACAATAAAGTAAAAAAGTAAAGGACCTTTTTCCACGCCTTTTATAGACCAATCAGCACAAGATGGGTGATGTGGTCAGCATCACGCCGGAATAATAATAATAATATACATTAATTATTCATATTTCTTTTGATGTAAACTAACTTTCTAGAGGAAAAGGTGGGGGGGGGTGGGGGGGGGGGGGGGGGGAGTGGTAATGAGTTAAACTGACTTGCTAAGGATGTCCGTTTTTAGATTTAGATATTTGTAGGATGTCCCCTTTTCAGCTCGGAATGTTATGTTATCACAATCGATGTCATTGCACACTGTCGTGGTTTTCTGTATTTGTCTCTGGTGGCTTGCTTCGGTGATGGATTTGTTCACCTTTTTGCAGGTTTCAGCTACACCATTTATCCATATCTTTCTTGGTCCTCACCTCCCTCTCAGATCTCACTAAATTGTCAAACCATTTTCCATTTCTCATAGCATGATACTGAATAAAAATAAGACCAAGATGAGAAATAGACAGGCGGTGTTATGTTATGTTATTACAATCGACGTCACAGAACATTTGGCATTCCTGTGCGTGCTCAGTTCTTCGATGCAGCAGTCACTCCAAGGTATCTCTACTAACTGCTCCCTTAAGGAATTGGTTATGATATCTTCTATGTTGGCCTCGCAGACGGTATAGATACGCTTCACTAGACTTTACTCCCAGATCACGCAGTCGTGTGAGTGTCTGTTTCAGCTCAAAATGTTAATGGGATGTCTTGTTTTATCTGTCCAGGATTGGGTACACAGCCACCTAATTCCACTTTCAAAACCATGCAAAGATCATTCCAGACTCAACACATCTACATAATTCCACTTTCAAAAACCATGCAAAGATCATTCCAGACTCAACGGTTTCAGGATTATACCCTACAAAATACTTTTGGCAAAGTGCTGGAGAAGATTATTGCTGTTAAACTACATACGGTTTTAGAAAGAGGAGAGCTTCTGCCAAAAGGTGTGGGTAGTTACCGGCCACGAAAAGATACCTGGTCAAATGCAGCTTCTGTGGCTTTTGATGTTTATGAGGGCTTCCACAACAGACAGTTGTGGGCACTTGATCTTGAGATAGTCAGGTATGATAGTTTGCTATCTGCACTCATGAAGAAGGGGTTTTGTTTCTGGCTTGTGAACTGGATAGCAGCTGTCCTGCATTCATTTATCATTGCTCTTATCCTTGGTACATGGACCTCAGAATCATGTAATAATATCGCCGCGGAACTACCCCAGGGTTCTGCAATTTCTCCAGTGCTCTTTAATGTGTATACAAGCAAGATTGCAGATCTTGAGTTACCAGGTGTTAAAAGGATATTGACATTCGCTGATGACGTTCTTGCATATATACAAGGGAGTAATAAGCAACGGATAGCACAAGAGCTACAAGCAACTGAGGACAACATGACTGACTGGTGTGTAGAAGTGGGTACTCAGAAAAGGCTGCTGTTTTGTGTGCTCTCTGGACAATAAAATTGTAAGATTTAGTGTTCTAATCCTCACAATTAATAACATCAACAACAAAAGAGAAATCAGACTGAGGTATCTGGGTATCATTTTCAATAGAAGCCTTTCCCTCATGGATCGTAGGGAGGCAGCTGCGGTGAAAAGCCAAAAAGGACTCAATGCTCTCTTATGGACTTGGAATGCTTACAATATCAAAGAGTCAGCTGATGAAACGGGAACGCATACAGACTGAATGGATCCGGCAGGTCAAGGCAGGCTGGTTACGCAGACAGTGGTTTGAGTCATTGCAAAAAACTTCTGTGTGTGCAATTACTTTCATATTCGTCCCAGGGTATGCAGGCGTTGTTGGTAATGAAAGAGCTGATAGACTGGCAGGTGCTGCCTTAATTGAAGATGACCGGCCCATGGATCACGAAGATATTGTCATTACCCTTAGAGAGATGTGACGTTTTGATGATTTTGGAAGCAGCGTTTCCACATCACTGCTAAGAATACGCGAACTGGGAGTAAAGATCGGCACAGCCAAGCATGAAAAGCACACCGGACTCACACAGTCTTGTTAACCAACATAGGACTGGCACTATTAACCGAGCGACGCTGATGAATATATTGAGAGGGATATCTGAGCGCATATGGATGTGTCTGGAGTGCTGTGGATGTCACATATCACTCCTGTCGCGTGCCTGATTTAAGGATTTCGCCTTAAGAACCAACAGCACTCAGAAATAATTATGTTGAGTCGTTGGCTCGTATTGGTCTAAGGGATGCCCCGTGGCCAATATACGCTCAACTTATTTCTGGAGTAGGGCAACTCAAGTTTTGGCACTACAATATATATATAATATTCCTAGGCACACTTGGCTGGACGCCCCCACTACTATAAAAAGATAGCCCCCAGGTTATGATAGTTTACTATCATAACCATGTTAACACAGGTAACACTTATTACTCACACAAATCAATGCTAAACAGAAAGGTGAAACAGGGACACCCAAGTCAGCCATGAAAATGAATATCTGTAATAAGTATATTATTTACACATGAATTCAAGAATAGATTCTCAAGACTGTTCATAGACTCAGGACTCAGTGACATGACCCAGACATTGAAGCAGCCAGATATGGTCTTAATGAACACAAGGACTCATCCTAGGAACTATGAGGAGCTGTGGGAAAAGAGCATAATGGTGATACATCTGTAACTTAACCCAGTTCGTAGATCGATGCGCCCCTAAGTCCATGGTGATTCGATTGTAGTTGACTCAGGTATCTATGTCTCTCGTTGATCTGGTACCAGATTACCTCCCCATCGAGGACACCGGAACTGCACAGGGACTCACAAAGTCTCTCTCACAGGTCGGTCGCAACTGTCTCAGAGCCCAACCAAGCTTCTGAAGACTGGTTCTCGAGATAAAGTACACAACGGTCTGTAACTGTTCACTTGTCCTGGAGCTCACAAACTCGCTCTCGCCATGTTGAGGTGCTGGTATACAGGGCAGGACATGGTTATGCTTGGTGCATAGAATGGTATGGGTTGGTGGTTGTTGGCTGGACTGTGATTTGTCTGCCTGATCTCTACAGAGGTCTCATCCTGTCAGGAAAGAACTCAGAATTAGTAATCACTAAGGAGTATCATCTTGTCAGGAAAGAACTCAGATTTAGTAATCAGTTTTAATCATACATCAGCTCACCCCACCTCTGCTCCCCTTCTTATTCCTCAAAGTGAACTCTCAAGACCAGGAGACAATGTCTCCTTTCATTTATCTGTCTGTAAAGTAGTGCTACAGATAGAAAGTCAGATATATATATATATATATATATTATGGAGATAGATAGACACTCCCACACATAGATCATCCTCTCTCCACCCTCAGATCTGCACCCAGACACACAATGTTTACAATCAGTACCCATATATCTTCAGTCTCAACAGGCCGTTCATTACACACCCCTGAATCTGTGTCAAACACACCTCGTCGCGGGGCGCCTAGCCCTGACCTAAATTCACTGTTCCAGTTAATGCTGCACCAACTTCGTTTGGCTGGTCAGAGAACAATTACTTGTAGGGTTTAATCTCTTTATCAAGGGTGTGGGGGTATGTAGAGCGCCAATTAATCTGTACAGAGGAAGGTCTAAGTTCGGATCCGGATCTCTGGACACCAAGAACGGTCGAACTCTGTGCGATCACATAGCTGATTCTTCCCTATCTACAGCAGTGACCGACTTTAGAATGACATCATTTATGGTACTCGTAAACTATAATTAACTTACCCAAGCTTAGGAAATCTTCCAAGTTAGATCTGGAACTACGAATGCGCCAAATTCTCTCAAAATTTGATATATGTCTTGACACTTTGGGATCAGGCACAAGAATGGCGTTTTTCAAAATCAAACGCGTCACCAGGAAAAGAAGTTCTTTGTATTAATGAACAAGGAGTAAACCGGTTGACAGGAATTTTCAAATAAAACACCAGAATTACCCAATCCACAGTCGCAAGTTTGAAAATGAAGATATATCAAAGCAACTAGAGGGTCCAGAAATTACTATTTTACCAGATAAAGGTATAGATCAATATAAGGGACTATATACCTTTCCGGACGGGTCCAAGTTTGAAATTTTACTGAGCGCGAGGGATATCAGGTCCCGACTCGTCCAATGTGTGTGGTGGCTGTTCATTTCGTGACAGTGGAGATAATCTAACTCATACAGACTGAAGCCATGCGGGTAATTCTGGGATGCACAAGAGATACGCCGGTAACATGAATGCCATATATACTTGCACTACTGCCTACTATTGCAGATAGCCTAAATGTTCTGCAAGAAAAGTCAGGGTAGATGCAGACATGAAGCCACTCCGACACGAAGCCCTGGTTAGAGCTAAGGGTCACAGAAGAGAAGAGAAAGGTCTTGGGTGGAGACACAACCAGACTTGTGTGCAAGCTTGATAAATTTGTACTAGGTGAGGATTGGGTCAAAGTGTCGGAGTAAGTTTCAGACTTGTGTAGGATTCTTATCCCTTTGGGTAGTGAGTGCAGGGACTGGCCAGCTGGTGCTGTAGAGTCAGAAGTTTAACAAATGATTCATTACAATTCCCGCCCAAATGATGTGATTATCTATACAGATGGCTCTGTGTCGAGGGGCAGACGAAGTGCACGAGGGTTCAAAGCAAAAGCAGATGGTCGTCTCTTAGTGCAATAAAACCTTGCATTTGATATCACAACGTCTAGCTTGACAATTGAGGTGGAGACAGTCACTGCTGCTTTCCGCTGGCTTGAGAATCAGCTGTACACACATGTCATGATTGTAACTGACTCACAGAGCATGTTAAGAAAGGTGGAGACATATGCTCCGTGCAGAGTGGCAAGCTGCACTTCAGAGGTCCCGGGTAGTTAGCATCCGTTGGATATTCTCTCCAGGTTATGCTGGTGTGTTGGGAAATAAGCAGGCAGATAGACTGGCCGGTTCTGCACGACTTGGTGGTAAGTGATGTATGACAGGTTAGATGTTGTGAGGGCCCTCTGGGATCGAGTAAACAGTGCGTAAGCGCCAATTATTTCATTACGGTCAGAGGAGAATTTTGCTGCGAGGAGTTGCCAGGGGATCTGGCAACACTCAAGGGGGAGACAGATTTACAGTCAGACAGTTCCTGGTGCCATCGGAATTGGAACTCTTCGCTTGCTGCTGAAGATATAGACGTAGCGCTCTGGGAGTCTCCAGAGTGCTATGATGTCGATTCCTAATTCAACCATTTATTTAATCAATTCGGACGCAGACGGTCTTCCATGTCCTGATGTCAAACCGTACGGCATCTCCCCTCTCTCTCTCTTTCTTGCTCTCTCTCTCTTTCTTTCTCCTCTCTCTCTCTCTCTCTCTCTCTCTCTCTCTCTCTCTCTCTCGATCTCTGCCTCTTATCCCCTCCAACTTTCCCAACGTCACAATGTACACCAGTCTCCTTCATATGCTATGACCAAAGAAGGTAGAGTACCTCCTTCTAACGTGGGCAGTCAGTTCTCTTCGTGAGTCAGTTTTATTCCAGACATCTTTGTTAGTCTCTTTACCTGTCTATGGTACTCTCATTATTCGTCTAACCTCATCTCAACCACTTCCAAATAATTCTTACATTTTAACCAAATGTTGCGAAATTTCACCGGAGATAAAATCAAATGAGCAAGAGCAGCCAACTAGGCGTAGAATCAATTGAGACAACTCAACCATTGTTACATGCACAAAGTTCATCTAAATACACTCATTGGTTACTTACTAGATCAAGTATTTGTCTATTGCTGTCAGTTTCGCTGGTAGTTTTTTTTAAAGGCTGTATTGCAATTTTAGTAATAAGTTATAAGATGTTCAACATGATTCCGACAGTAAAAGTAAAAGATTAAAAATATAATATTAATAGCAGATTCGAGAAGGCAGTCCATCAGTAAACAACGTGTATTTTACAGTTTTCTCTGCGACGGGGGACATGGAATCAGTGGAATTAATTAAAATTAAAGGGAAAAAATATGCAGCATCAGTAACGTAATGGAACAGAAAAACTATGTAAATCACAATTAAAATCCAGAAGGGTTGAACAGGATATCGTTAAGTTACTACTAACTTAAAACTACACTAGCTAGACCAGTTCGGAGTACTGTACACACTTATCATCACATGATATTATCATATTTCAGTTTCGTCTTCTTTTTCTTTTGTCGTCTCACCGATTATAATTTACACTGATACTAAGTTTTAACCTAGTGTGGTGGTTTTCCATACTTATTTTGGTCGTGTGGCTTGCTTAGTTTATGGATTTGTTCATCTTTTTGCAGGTTTCAGCCACACCTTTTATCCATGTCTTTCTTGGTCTTCTTTTCGCCTTCCTAGATCTCACTAGATGGCCAAAACATTTCTCATCACATCGTAATGAATTAAATAAGACTAAGGCGAGAAACAGACAGGCGGTTTTATGTTATCACAATCAACATCACTGCACATTGGGCATTCCCATGCGTGCTCAGTTCTTTGATGCCGCAACCACTTCAAGGTACTTCTACCAGTTGTTTCTATGAGAGGTTGGTTGTAATAAATAATGTCTCATATTTCGGCATAGACATGCTTCACCCTACCTTACCCCCATGTAATGCAAGCGTGTTAGTGTCAGAAATTCATCATTATCTACTAGTCCAGTCCATACAGTGTTGCTGTCTGCTCTGTCCAGGCTTCTTCCCACATACTTTGGTGCCTAGCTTGACAGTTGGTCCGCTTGCTCATTACTTTTTACACCAGCATGAGCAGGTGTGTAGATCCAGTTAAGTGTGATTTTTTTTAATGCTTTCTACATTCAGAGCTCATACTGCCTGTTGCTATCTTTTGAAGCATTTTCATAATATCTGATACAATTACTGCACGTGTGGCTATTTGCTCTGCTGCCCATGCTAGTGCTCTAGACGCAGCACTATCTCCACAGTCTTGCTTGACATAGTTTCCTGTTAAGTGCCGCTGTCTTCTTGTATTGGTGCTCTAGACGCAGCGGCTATCTCCATGGTCATGCTTGACATAGTTTCCTGTTAGGTGCCGCTGTCTTCTTGTATTGGTGCTCTAGACGCAGCGGCTATCTCCATGGTCATGCTTGACATAGTTTCCTGTTAGGTGCAGCTGTCTTCTTGTATTGGTGCTCTAGACGCAGCGGCTATCTCCATGGTCATGCTTGACATAGTTTCCTGTTAGGTGCAGCTGTCTTCTTGTATTGGTGCTCTAGACGCAGCGGCTATCTCCATGGTCATGCTTGACATAGTTTCCTGTTAGGTGCCGCTGTCTTCTTGTATTGGTGCTCTAGACGCAGCGGCTATCTCCATGGTCAGGCTTGACATAGTTTCCTGTTAAGTGCCGCTGTCTTCTTGTATTGGTGCTCTAGACGCAGCGGCTATCTCCATGGTCAGGCTTGACTTAGTTTCCTGGTAATTGCTGTTGTCCCCTTTTATTGTTTTCCTTATCCTTTTTGTTGTGTATGCCCATGCTGATCTTGATCCGAAGCTTCATGGATCCATCTGTGTAGATGAGGATGTCTTCTGGCTGATCAGGACAACATTTAGTCTCAGCATTAAATGGCTAGCAGGTAATGCACTGGAAGTAAAATTGATGGGCGTGAGGTTGAACACCATAGAGTGCTGACTAGTCTATAAAAATATGTCTAGCACATTGTATGATAACTAGATGGAATGAATACATAAGAGAGTTATATGATGGAAAGAGAGCAGAATTACCAGAAGAAAGACATTTAGAAAGCCTGTCTATACTAAAGGAAGAAGTTAGCAGTGCTATTAAACATATGAAGAAAGGAAAGTCAGCTGGGCCAGATGAAATTTCAGTAGAAGAATTAGAAATGCTGGGGGAATTTGGGGTAGAAATATTAACTCAACTGTTAAATGACATTTTAAAAACTGAGTACATTCCAAGTGATATGATGAAATCTGTATTTATTGCCTTACCCAAAAGACCAGCAGCAGTTGAGTGTGAAGAATTTCGTACATTCAACTTATTAAATCATGTCACCAAATTACTACTTAAAATTATGATGAGAAGAACAAAAAAGAAAAATAAGAATGGAAATGAGTGAAGAGCAGTATGGATTTATGGAAGGTAAAGGGACAAGTAATGCAATATACATATTACGAACACTGATAGAAAGGTCAATGCACATACTAAAAGGACTTATATTTGTGCTTTATAGATTATACCAAAGCATTTGACAAAATTAAACATGAAAAGATGATAAAAATGTTAGAAGACATCATCGTAGATGGGAAAGATCTCAGAATAATTAAAAACATTTATTGGAACCAAGTAGCAGCAATTAAAGTGGGAAACAGATTGGGTACTTTTGAACAGATAAAGCAAGGGTAAGAGGGATGTGTCTTATCCCCAGACCTTTTCTCTCTATGTAGTGAAATAATTTTGAGGGAAATTAAAGAGAATGCAGGAGTAAAAGTTGGAGGATACAATATAAACAATTTGCCTTATGCAGACGATACAGTTTTGATAGCTGGAAATGCAGCTGATTTACAACATTGAATATTGTGGGATGGAGAGTGCTAAGAAAGGACTTTCATTGAATATTAAGAAAACAGAATAATTGGTTATATCAAAGAAGAAGATAATGCCACATTGTGATATCCCAATTGAAGAAAAATGGCTTAACCAAGTCAATAAATTTAAATATCTCACAACAGCCAAAAAATGCTGTTGTTGGTTCTGCAAAGTCCTGTAAAGAATATGCAACTAACTTTAACTCTCTCAGTATATGTCAAATTTTTCAGTATTTCAAATGACTTAAAATGGTTTAGTGTTCAAATTCGCTTGATGTTTTACTTTAGTCTCCCCTTATATGCTGCAATAGAATTTTTGTTTTTTGTGTGTGTGCTTTTTACACCTCAGAACCATCAAGGAATTCTATCCACATGCCTCCATTGTAAAGACAGTGTGTACTTTATGAAGAGTAAATTAAATACTATAAATTGTCAGCATGGGGACAGTGAAAAATGGTTTGCCTCGTTCAATGGAAACAACATCACACTTAACTTTTCGACCTTTGAAAAGTGATGTTGCTGAAGTAAGCAACAACAACAACAACTCTAAAATAGAGGGGCTGGATGACAATGGAAACCAGAATAAAGAGCCAGGTAAGCTGACAAATGTAGTTTTATCTTATGTAAATGTATGGCTTATATTTAAGTGTGTTATGTCCTTTAATGTGGGTAGAAAACATTTCACTTGTCTCTCTTTCTTTCTTTCTTTCTTTCTTCCTTTCCTACTTTCTTTCTTTCAATAGCTCTCTTTATATTTCGAGTTCCCTCAAAACCTCGAAATTTGATTGTTTTGGTTTCATATATCTAGGCCAGTCTGGGTTATGAATTACACATTCTTACCTGCCTTGAACAACAGAGTGCATGGTTTGCCTATTGCTCTGAAGGTCATGGGTTCATTTGACGGCTGCGGCCTTAAGATAACAAATTCGGTTTTTACAGAGATCCTTTGGGTTCATTGCAGGAGCAACAGATTTCATGCTCTGTACGTCACTTTTGGCAGTCAATTAGCATAACATAATATGAACCTTGGTCCATTAGGGTTGTGGAGGTGTATTAATGGAAGCACTTGCACATAAAACCCACCATCTTTCTCTGTCTTCCGCTTGATAAATAAGTATGATAACTTAGTTCTGTCCATTTCTTGATACTGTCATGCCAGATTCTTCTTTGCCCTCCTCTTCTTCGACTGCACCCACCCCAATGTTCCTTGAAGTACAGTCTTTGCAATTGAATCATGTCTCGCCATGTGCCCAAACCAAGCTAGCTTGTGACGTTTCACCACTGCCAAGAGAGGCTCCTGATGTCCTGCAAATTTGTATATTTTTCCTCTGGCATATTAATTAGTTTTGTGTTCTAAATAACTAATTCGTAAAATGCGTCTGTAGCATTTACATCTGAAAGCCTGAATCCTCCTTTCTATTTCTTCAGTGAGAGTCCAACTCTCACACCCGTATAAGAAAATAGACAACACCAGTGATATGTAAATATTGACCTTGACTGTGATGCTGATTTTGCTCTTCCACATCGTATTCAGCTGTGACATCGACTAATGCAGTAGGAAAGGGAGGGGGGGGGGGGTAAAGATTCTTGAAGATTTTCAACATTGAGGAGAAAACATAGGTGGACTGTTAATCTAGCAACTGCTGCTGTTAGCTTGTTGACTTTTCATTTGTTAATGAAAAGCTAATGAAATGTCCCTTACTGTCCAATTTGAAATGGAGAAGACATGGGGAGAGCTGCATGCAATAGTGGAGGATAGAACGACTTGGCCTGAGTTGGCTGAGGGCCTATACCCCGTAGGGGGATTGAAACCTCAAGGCAGAACCTACCTAGATGGAACTAAAAAAAAAAAACCACTACCAAAAATAAGTAGCTTGTTCAGATGCACCATATTGTAGAACTTGCTCTTCTTCTTTACTTCCACTTTGTGTACTTCCATATTGTAGGACTGAGTATACATAAACTTTGACGGTTCTGATTTTTTATGTGCTGTTTATCTCTCCAGATGTTAATAAATTTCTTTTGTTGTAGAAAATATTTTTGGTTGCTCTTCTTGTAATTTAAAAATAATTTTTGTTATTTAATATTCTCAATTAAACTGTAAACACTCTATCTTTAGTCCGTAAAAATCTAAAATAACGTTTGTCTACATTTGGACCTAACTTGTTTCAGATTTGAACTTAGGAGATACAACAGACTACACATCCGAGGAACTCAACAGTTTGTTTAAGAGAGGTCAAGAGTATGAGAGAAGCCTGAGACCAGCAGCAGCATTGCAATGCTATTTGGGATGTATGAAAGGCTCGAATAATGGAAAGTTGTTTGATCATCTACCCCAGTGTATCCACAAAGTATGCATGAGCTTGTAAAAATGTTATACATGGTTTTATGTTTTGTAATCCTTGTTAATGTTCCTCTTTTTAGCCTTCCTGTTATGCTACTGGTCCACCTGGCATATTATGCTAGGCTCATATTTTTATAGACCAGTCGGCACTCTGTGCGTAAAGTGCGCTGTAGTGGATTTTTGTCAAAAACGACCTTTGTTCCCAGATTGGCCCAGCCTAAAGTGAGTACAATGTAATGTACTTGGAAGTAAAGGTGGCCAGAATAATATTGCTACATTACTCAGCATTTTTCTTTCCACCTTTGTTTCCCAGTAAACTACATCATACTCATTTTAGGCTGGGAACTAGGGTCAGTTTTAAGAAAAATCCACCATATTGTGGATGTGAACTCAAGGCCTTTTCTACTTCTGGTCAGGGCAGGAAGAGATCTCTGGAACAGACCCTTCTGTTTGCTATATATAAAGTAATTTTCAAATGTCTCTGATATTTCTGCAGTCCATCTTCTGCATGGATGACCACTGGCTCTATCTGTATAACACTGCTTTCTGTTGTGCACTGTCTGATGCCAGCCTTGTTACATGGCCAAACGATTTGCTTTGTTTTCTACCTCTAAAGTTCAGTATTGGTTCTGTGCCCACTCTCCTCCTAATATCTTCGTTCCTTTGATCTTTCCTCATCACACCTAGCATAGTACATAAACAGTTGCTGCTAGAAAACCTCTCTAACCCTTGTTAATTTTCCTTTCTTAGTTCCCCTTTCATGCCACAACTCCACCTGGCATATGATGCCAGGTTCATATTTGTATAGTCCAGTTGGTGCTTGTGGGTAATGTGGTCAACATTATTCTGGCCACCTTTGCTTTCTAGTACATTACCTCTTACCCATTTTAGGCTGAGCCAGTCTGGGAACCAAGATCAATTTTGACAAAAATCCACTACAGTGTGGATTCAAACCCAAGACCTTCTGGCTGGCAGGCGAATATCTAGCCACTACCTCGACTTCCAGGTCACATGATACTAAGCCCAAATTTTTTGTTGTTGTTGTTGTTGACTAGTCGACACTTGGTAGACGATGTGATCAGTGTTTAAAAGATAGGTGCTTTGCTAGGAAAAAAAATTGTAACGTTTAACCAGCATCTCCAAAGGGGTGAAGGGGGAGTTTGAGGTTATAGTTGTGACTAGGTTTTATGTGTTCTATAAAATGGCTTCGTATTGCACGCCACCAAGAGCTCTGAAAAGGACTCCTGCAGTGTTGATGCGATCAAAGGAGACAGTCCCAAAGTCATCTACCGGCGAGCCAATGGGCATCCAAGTCGCCTCTGTGGATGCGATCAGGATCACTGACTTCAAATGATGTTTCCTGCTGCCCGTTTAAGGCTGGGTCAACTGATCTGAAAAACAAGTGCAGTGAGTGAGGATTTGAATCTCAGACCACTGGCCCAGCAAGTAAGCATTCTAGCCATTAGACAGCTACTACTCCCATCTTTTATGAGGGTACATCAGGAGCGACTGGTCAGTAGTTAAGAACGCAGAGCTCTTATGCAGGAGACCAAGGTTCTATTCCTCTGTAAAGTTACAGGTTTTTTTTTTCTATCCCAGACAAAAAGGAAATTATCATTTGCGCAGTCTGTGGTGACAACCTTAGCCATGCAGTCCTAAATCCTCAGTACCCTCACCTCCAAACACACTCACACATACACCACAGAAGTGTTAAATACAAACAGTAATAGTAGTTTTTGTTTCTTTAAATTTTTTTTTTCAGGATTGGTGTCTGATTACATTACTGTAAACGTCATTGTTAAAATCATGATCCAGCTTGCTGTTATTTTTGTGTCAATTGTTTTTCTTCTCAGGTAGCTGATATATACCGAAGGCAGCAACAAAGTATCCTTTCCAAGTTGCCATTCACTGTAGTAGAGGATCCTGGAGCCTTTAATACTTTTAAATTCTCCATGCTCATGTGAGGTTTGTTGGGGGGTGGTAGAGTGGGGTACAGTCGGACTGCCCCCTGAACAAGCATATTGTAAAAGGTGATTATTTAGGAGTTTGCTGAAGTGAGCACGTTGGGACAAAGGACGCAGATATCACAACCTAGCTGTTAACTGCAACACAACTTGTGAATGACTCTTTTAAGGGTGACCACATTAAAAATATCTTCAAATAATATCATTACTAGCTCCCTTCTTTAACACTTGAGTTTCCTGGACAGTTTCAACTTTAGAATGTTATCCAGTATTTAATATTGGATGGAAGATGACAAACATAGTCAAAAGATCGAAAACAATACAGAAAAATGTCTTCATTCAAATGCAGTAGTAACAAGAGTATGTTAGCGTGTTATTAAGATCCATTTTGTTATGTATTATATAGGAGGTGGAAAAAACAACATCAACCAAGATCCATTTTGTTATGTATTGTGTAGGAAGTGGAAAAAAAAAACCTCAAACAACAGATAAAGTGAGTAACATGTTATGGCAGCAGGAAATTGAAGCAATACCTTTGAACAGCCATATACTGAAAGAAGAACAAAATTATGCAATTTTTCAAGAAATAGATGCGAACTGCATTGTTTCTACACCATTATGGTCATGTGATGAGAAATTAACTTCAACAATTGGCAAACTCAGTAGGAAAATAGCAGAAGGCGAACAAATTTTGCAGCTTCGATGTAAACAAAATGTAAAGATCCCTTTTTTCACGCCTTTAGGTGTATAGGGCATATAGTGCTAGACCTGTATTTTTATAGACCAAACGGCACAAGATGGGTGATGTAGTCATCATCAAGCTGGCCGCTTTTACTTCCCAGGACTGTACATGGTACGCACTTAAGGCTGTTTGGGCCTGGGGGTCGAGGGGAAGAAAAGGCCGGCTCCGCCAGGGAGCGAACCCACAACCTTCTGATCTTCATGTGAGCGCCTAGCCGCTACGCCATGGCAACTCCCAAACAACAACCAACCAAAACAAAACAAAATAAGATCATGAATAGTGGAGATTGTGCATGTTGAAACTGTCTTCTTGTAAAGGCTACTGGTAATTTCGCAGAATAGAGATGACAGTACAATATGTGAATGACAAGAAGAAAACTGACTAATTGTAAAGGTTCATAGACCTGTGTAAGTTCCAATGGAAAGTTTTGGTTGTTCGGTCATTCCTGGACTCTAGCAGAACTTGTGTTTTGCATGCAGAACCATTTTACAGATCTGGCTTGCTCAAATGCACACTGTTGGTTCCTGGCCCCTCAGGCAAGTGCACTCTGACTTTGGAGGAAAAATTCCCTGTTTAATTAGTCGCCTTGTACGACATGCTTCTTAGAGAAGCATTGTTTTGGTTCTTCTCCTCCTTCCCCAGATTGGCCCTAGACACCACACAAGGAAGTTTAAATGTAAATGCCAGTTAACTTACATTGGTCGAAAGGAGAGAGTTTGGAAACAATAGTAGCAAAACATATTCCTAAATGGCTTCACACACAGCTGAAAGTCAATGCTCCAAGTGAGTCAAGATCAATCAAGAAGAGAGAACACAAATATAATGTAGTTTATTATACAATTCTCCAAAGGGGGCCGCGCTAGCGCAGTCGATAGGCGACTCGCTTTCAAATCCATCTGCGACTCGCTGCAGCCCACGGCCATTGTTTGAAACCGGGCGGTTCCAAGGGTTCACTCAGCCTCTAGGTAGTAAGTACCAGAGTTAACACTCTGGGGTAAATGGAGGAAAATTGCTGTAGCTATGGAGTTGTGTGCGAACAGCGACACAGGTGGATAGTTTCTTATCAGCTGTCCATACTGATTGCAGAGCACTTATCGTTTAAAGCCGTTTGAGGTGACGCTGATTCACATCTCCTGACTTTACTTTTTATACAATTCTCCATTCATATTTCTCAATGAAATGATGTGCATTAACTCTTTCAGGACAGCATTTTTTCTAGGATTTGGACAGAATTAATTTTGAGCGGAATTTTTTTAGTGCAATACGACAAAGCTAAAACCTTCCTGAAGAAAAAATATTGGCTGTATCGGGACTTATAATATATCAAATTAAAGATAAATGAGTGCAGAATAAATCTAAACTACTTAAATGTCAGTATAACAACAAAATATTATTAAAATCACACAACATTCAAGGATGTTAGACACATATGAAAATTATTGACGTAAAAATTTTTGTGCTTACCTTATTTCTTACTTGTTCAACAACACTGCTATCCAATTCTAAGAATGCACATGCCGTCTCTATTCAGTTATGTATAAGCTAGTCTTTATTTGAAAACAATAAATTTAAATACTTTGGATGTTATAATCACTTTTGTATGACATGTCACTTTTCACAACAACTGAAAATTGGAAAAACAGCTGATCTGATTGAAATATTTTGTGAATATTTCATATCCTAAACTAAATTATCGCAAGTAGATTTGTCACTTAGATATCAATCATAATATCAAGACTGTTGTCACCAACTGGCAGAGATTCATCAACGATAGAGCAGTATGAACAGTTCTAGACCTTTTCCCTTATCATTCAGTATAGAAAAATCACGTAAAAATTGATAGACTTAATCGCCAGTATTCTGGCTAAATGTCCATAAAGAGTTAATGAATTGATTTGTAGAAACATACATAGTGATGACAGATTGGTTTCAGCATTTATTAATTCTTAACTATATATAGATGGCCATTCTGTGCAGTTTGCTCAGACGGAACAATTATTTCATGAAACTGCTCTGCGTGACATTGATGACATACAGCAAATGATTGGTAATCCTTTTTTATAATTAGAGCTCTGTTATAATGATGTATGTTGGAAGTGTTTTGAAAGAAATAACTCACATTGTTAACATACACCTAATGATTGGTAAGGAAGTTTTATAATTAGAGCTCTGTTATAATGATGTATGTTGGAAGTGTTTTGAAAGAAATAACTCACATTGTTAACATACACCTAATGATTGGTAAGGAAGTTTTATAATTAGAGCTCTGTTATAATGATGTATGTTGGAAGTGTTTTGAAAGAAATAACTCACATTGTTAACATACACCTAATGATTGGTAAGGAAGTTTTATAATTAGAGCTCTGTTATAATGATGTATGCTGGTGGTGTCTTGAAAGAAATAACTCACAGAGGGTACTGATTACCCACATCAGAAAGAGACAGTCCAAGTTTTTTTGGGTGGGGGCGGGCATGTCATGATGAGGGGTGTCACATGACAACCTAAGGAAAGAAGTCAGGCTATACTTTATTTGAAAATAGGTCTTCCTGAAATACTTTCAACAGTGGCGGGACTGCTGGAAGAAGTATTTACAGTCTCCTAAGGAGGCTACTTTGAAAGTAGCCTTGCAAGTATTTGCATTTTTTTTTTCTGGCCACAGGCTGGATACATTTTGAACAAACCTAATTTATACTGTGTTGAATCGTGACCTCCCTGTGTGGTTTTCAGGGGCTGTTTTGTAGGTTTAAAGAAATAATAGACCCACTGCCTCTTAACAAGCATGCAGTAAAAGGGGACTACTATAGGAATTTGCTGAAATCAGTTGTGTTGGCCAAAAAGTGCAGTTATCGCAGCATGCTATGTCGACCCCCATTAAAAGGATGAAGAAGAACCATTACCTAGTTATATCCTAATATACTTCCACACATGTGAAACACCAGCATGGTCACACACACCATATAAATATCTACATGTGGGAAAGGAAAGGAGCACTCACAAAACTTTTCTCGGAGAGGGGTTACTTTGCCACTGGATCAGAAAAAATGTCTGCACTTTCTCCCTATTTGGGGCTTAAATAACCTGAATGTAAATGCATCAAAGTTGAAACTCAGTCTTCCAGAGGATTCACAATCAGCCAGCCATGGTTCAGTAATTATATCTGAATGTCAAATAAACTGGATTAATTATTAACCCCTCAGGTGGGTAATTTATGCATGCACAAATGCTTACATAGTGGGTAGAATTTTTGCTGATTGTGCCAGGGCACAAGGTGTTGTCTGCTTCTTCTTTTTCTTCATCTTCTGTTCCTCCATTTACCTCATTTTGGGGTTGGGGGGGGGGGGTGGAATATAAGGATCTTCTATGTGCTCTTTCTAATGATCTTGATTTCTTTGTGGCTCTTCTTGATCCCATCATTCTTTTTTTTTTTGTTTTGTTGCATTGTCCTCCGCTTACTTTCTGTTCATTGCATTTCTACAGTGTGGCAGTTGGTACCAGTGTATTTTTGTCAGATGGCCAAAGCATCTCATCTGCTACTCTTTAACTGGTTTCAGTCCTAGTCTTCTTCTAATTACTTAATTTTTAATTCTCTTTTACTTCTGCAGCTGTTCTAAGATATCTCTACTCTGTTGTTATGTTTTTGTGTTCATTAATTTTAGTAAGAGCCCAAGTGTGATACTGGTAGCATAGAGTTACCCAAAAATATAGTTGCTAGACAAAAGTATCCTATGCAAAGGCATTGTCCCCAAAGTGAAGACATTTCAGTGTAATATGAAATCTCTTTTTACTCTTTACTTTTCTCCAGAACAGAGAATCAGTCGACTCCCTCTGTGAGAAATACTGTTTGTATTCTGGCATATGTAAAATCCCCTGAGGAATAAACATTCTAACGAGTCTTTCTTTCATTTATTGTTGGTTCTGCCCAGCTGTGAACTATAGATAGATGGTTTCTTTGGATTATTTTAAAATGGTTATAGGCAGGTAGGTAGTTGAACCCCACCAGGACATCACACAAGTGATAAACACCCGATGACACAAAGTGCCACCATGCAGATGAGGATCACCCATGGAGAGGTCCCAGAAACCCCATTCGTACGTGAGGCCATAAATTTATTCAGGGCCCCCTGCAAAGTGAGGCTTCAAATTAAAAAAAATTGCATCCCACAAAGGATGACTGTTTTATTAAAAATTTGTTATAATGGTTATAACAAAATAGATAATCATGAATAAAGCTGCACTGCAACTGGAAATGCTTTACTACTGAGAAATATAAATATATTGTCAATTACAGTGGATGCCTGGAGGTATTCTCTATGTTTTGATAAACTGCTGGCAGCTTGCAGGTGTGGGAAAAGCCAAATCTTAAGGATTAGAACACTCATTTGTTACTGTTAAATAATGCCAAATGGAGGAAACACCAGCGAACATAATTAGGAAGGTTGCAAGTGTGTAGCTCATCATACCCAATGTCTACACGCCATAGAAAAACCCCACACAAATTTATCATACCCACTCACATTACAACTGGTCAAGATGGATTTGTCTATCATACCAACATTAGGATTTTCAATTGTTATTAACTATATAGAAGTCTATTGGCTGGTTCTTCAGCACCTGCTGGTGGATCATGCCTGACAAGCTAGATATTGTAAGGGTCCCTTGATGGTGAGGGAACAGAGTTAAAGCCGTGTTAGTGCAGTCGATAGGAGACTCACTTTCAAATCCAGCTGCGACTTGCTGCAGCCTATGGCCGGTGTTCGAAACCGAGCGGCTTCTGGGGTTCACCCAGCCTCTAGGAAATGAGTGCCAGAGTTAACACTCTAGGGTAAATAAAGGAACGCGGCTGTAGCTTTGGAGCTTCATGCGGACCGCTACACAGGCGGACAGTTTATAATCAGCTGTCCATACTGGTGGCAGAGCACTTATGTTTTATAACCGGGTGCAGTGACGCTGGTTCACATCACCCCGACTTAACCTTTTTAGTGTTGAGGAACAAATAGATCATCAGGGTCTGAAGAGAATGGTGCTGTGAGGAATGATCAGGGAATCTGGCTGATGCTCAACACTCAAAGTAAAGGTAAGACAAATATGGTCGGTCTGTTACTGGTACCATTGGAATCGGAACTCTGTGCTTGCTGCTGAAGATGGGGATAGAGCGCTTATGGGAATGTCCCATGCTTCGTGGTGTCAGTTCTTAATTCAACATTGAAGTCTTTACATGTATGAAAATTGAAATCTGCCAAGAGTGATCAAAAGCCATCAAGTGCAGATTTATCAGTTAACAGTAACGATCTAGCGCCTCATGCTGTTTTATGTGTCAGTGACATGAAAAGAATCCTTTTTTAATTGTTTCTCACCAGTACTGATAAATGGTATAGAGAGAATGGCAGATTACAGAGGGACTAAAACTGCATACATAAAAGAGTTGATGGGAGTAGACCATGGGGCAGACAAAAAACACAATGGGCGATAATTTATTGTATTATTGCCTTTCTGTATTTCCTGGTGATAGTGTCATGAGGAGGCATGAGACAATGTGACTAGCAAGATCTGCCCATGTTAAGAAAAGTCTTCCACAATGATAGCATGGGATTTCAGGACTGTTGTCAACATTTGTATTTAGTATGTTTCTTCTCAGACGCTCAGCTCTCATAATTTCTTTCTTCATTCTCATTCCCTTCCTAATGTGCCCCCTTGACACAACACGGTCCATGGCATTTTTTACCCCCAAGACCACCTCAGTATCTGTATCATTCATGTCCTGCTTGCACATATCTTTATATCGTAGCAGCGGTCTGCCTCTGCATCTTCTATTCATCTTTAATTCACCATAGAAGATGTCTTTCAGGGTTCTGCGATCCTCCATTCTCCAGGTGTGACCCAGCCACCTGAGACTTTGTCAGACTTTGTAGACTGAGCATTGAGAGAACTTGTACAGGCACCTGCTCTTTCCAATACCTCAAGTGTTTGTGATCTTGTCCTGCCACTTAATGCAAGTATTCTTTTTATTCATCACATGTGAAAGCTATTTAGCCCTTTCTCCTGGTGTAAATAAGTTGACTAAGTTTCACTGCCATAAAGCAAAGTGCTGAGAATAAAAGTCATATAGACAAAAGTTTTTATTTTAATCATGAACTTTCTGTTCTCCCAAACTTTTTTTGTAATATACAAGGGGTGCGCGCACGCACAAATGCATACACACACACACTTGGAGGCACTACTTGGAAAAAGAAGGCCAGTCATAGAATTGAATAGTCTGATGATATTTGCTGCAATAAACCTTGAGGGCCTGGAATACTGTGCAGTGCTGATAAATAATCTTGACCTCTTCTGGTAGATATTCACTGCATTTATGTTGTTTATTGTCTACAGATGAAATAGCCAAAGATGTTGGATCTGGAGCTGTGGATCTTAATGAGCTTAACATTAATGCTCTGCAGGCAGAAGATTATGAAAATTTGGCAAAAGAATGCTGGCTTAAACACCAGTAAGTCAAACATACCTGCATTAGGTGTGCATGAGTGTGAGTGAGTGAGTTAGGTAGTTATAGCATTTTTACATTATTTCACATGTTAAACAACTGAGAAGTCTAGCTGAATGAGAAGAAAACAAATAGCCACTCCAGTGAAAAATGTTTACTTATCAGAGGTAGTGAACACGATAGTGTATTTTAGATTTCAGTTTTATCCAAATTCTGAGGTTTAAAAAATGGCAAGGAGAAGAAGAATGTAAAATATAAAATAATAATAAATAGTAAAATATAAATAATAAATGACTTCATTTAATTAGAGCTGATTAGGATAGTAGAATGTTGTCTGTCCATCTATAAAAAATCTTTTTTTTAACCTGCACAGTTTGTGGCAACTGTGCTAGCTATATGACCTTATTTGGAAGCTGCACTCGGTGGCTAAAAATAACCTCCAGTTTCCCTACACTGTTCTAAAATATTGTTATTTAAAGGCTGCAAAGGACGGTTTTTCAGTCTATACATCTGTTTGTAATGCAAATCTCTTCTGCCCTAAATCTTTTCTCTTATTATGTTTCTCAGTAAATTTGAAGATCTCTGGAAAAGAGGTTGGGGGGGGGGGGGGGGGTGGGGTGGTTGTCATAACTGGGGCTAGGCACAGTTTATACTTTGCACCATACTCTCAGCCTGGCAGCCAGGCACTCTGTGAAGAAAGACTTGCCCATATTTTTTTTAACAGTCTAATGTAGTAAGATTGATTCTTTTCCTCACACACATCTTTTATTTTATCAGTTATATGCTGTTTTAACAGTACATTTTTTACTGCAGTAAACTTAATTTTTTTTTTTTTTTAAATGGACTGTAAGAACCATTCAGTCCTAATTATTCTGTTAAAGTTACTCATGAATTCAGATTCATTCTCTCTATATTCTCTTAATGTCACTGTTCATACATATAGCATTCATAGGTGAACTCCATTGTTGCTGGTCTGCTGTTTTGCCCATTTCTAGGTCGCCCATACTTCCTTTTCCATCAGCTTCCCACTGGAGAGCTGTCTTTATCAAAGCTTTAAAGGCTGAGAACATCAAACTGTCGATTTCAGTTAATGATATATTTATGAAAGCATTTGTTATTAATATTCTTTTTCCTTATGTTTACCGGTTGAAAACTCCAGCAGAAAGTTTTGGTTCTTCGTCCACTTCTGGACTTTAATCTTGCTCTACAACCTGAGTGTTGCATGCACATCCATTTTACAGATCTCACTTATTTGTATGCCGACTGTCGGTTCCTTGCCTCTCAAACAGATGAACTCTGACTTTGAAGGAAGCCCTTGATTAGTCTACTCTTATGACATGCTATTTTGAGTGAGGCAGTGGGTCTGTTTTTGTTTCCCCCCACAAGGGGGCCACGGAACACATACTGGGAGTTATTAATATTAATGATATATCAACCTGTTTACTTCTAGTCTTCAGCTCAGTTACATGTTGTAGTATTTATTCATACATTACTTTCATTCAACATATTCCCATATATTTGGTTTGAAAAAAAAAAAAAAGAAGAGGCATTTAAACGTCTTCTAAAAGTATGACAATATGTTGCACTCAGGTTATGTCTTATTATGGTTTCAGCTATTTCATTGAAAAATTAATAATTCACTTTGTTATTTTACACTGCACTAGCCTACTTTTGTTGATTCTTTCAGACATCAGTTAGCACTGGAATATGCTGGTCGAGTAAGTTTTGTATTTGTTTATACACTTCTCTGTCTTGAATTTTTTCTTTTTTTTAACTATACAGTTGTTTTTTTGCCAGAACAGTTAGCTTTATGTTTTGTACCCTAAAGTGATATGAATAAAGATGACTTAGTTGTATTTGTTAAATTTAAATGCATGATCAGTTAAATAATTTCAACCAAAATAAAACTGAACTTTCCTGTTTTATCTAAACAAAATGATCACATGATAAATTTTAAGTTACCGTGGTAATCACATAGCTGATTTTGAATTTCCAGTGGAGAGAGAGCTGAATATTGAAGAAAGTTGGCAATTAAAGACGATAAAACACAGAAAACTGAAATATTTTGGTCACTTGAAATGTCACGAAAGTTTAAATGGATCAATAATGGAAGGGTAAATGCCAGGTGAAGAGGAAGGCCAAAGAAAAGATTGGTACATGCTGTGGCTGATGATCTCCAGATGTGTGTATCGGATGCAAGACATCTTGCTTATCTTGTGATAGAGAGGTTTTATGGAGGGTTGTTATGGGAGCAAGATTCTGCAAAGGACATGCTGCTGTCTGAAACTTGGACTAAGTGGAAAGATATGCAGCCTAACATGTCAGTGACGTTGTGATTTTGTATTCCAGCGAAAAGGATACATTTTTGTGATTCATTATATGTTGATTTAAGTGTGTAATAATGCACCTGACGAGGTACAGTGAATTATCATCATCATGTACCAGGTCCTTTGCAGAATGTCGCTCTCATCACGGTCTGCCTGAAAGAAACTCGGTCTCTCGCCAGCTCTCCAGCCTCATGCACTTTCATACACAAGGAGTCACTTATATCCTGTGCCCATCTTCGTGTTGGTCTGCCCCTGCCTTTCCTTCCTGGTACCATGCCTTCTGCTATAATTTTTTCCAATCCGTCGTGGCGCTTGATATGACCAAAATATTTCAGCTTCCAAGACAGGATGCTGTTTATTAGTTTATTCAGTGAGCTATGCCGAGCAATAAATTGTGCAATGTATTGTGTGTCCCCACATAATTCAAATAATTCTTTCTCTGTTAAGTCAGTCAGTAATGTTCCGCCTCCATTATGAAAGTTGGCTACAGAAGATCTTTAACACTCTCTGTTTATCATCTTGGTTGTCCTTATCTTGGTGTTATCCTCTCACCCGTACTACTGTCTACCACTTTCTCATCTGCTTTAAACTTCCCTTCTAAAAATTTTTTTGTAAAAGTGTAAAATCTGTTAATGTGACTAAAATATTTCACCTCTCTCTGTTTTTATTATTTGTCTACTCTTTCCATCCTAATCTCTCTAGAAACTCTGCATTTCTTCTTTTTCTTATTCTTTACCGGCTGCAAACTCCAGCGTCGGCTCTGTGGCTAAGTCGATGTGAACGCTTCGTAATGCCGGGGTACCGGGTTCGATCCCACATACGGGCCATACGCCTTGTGTTGGTTTTGACAGTGATATCAGGGGGCCGACCGTCCAGGAAGCAATGGCAAACTACTGGACGTAAATTTGCCTAGAGAAACCACACAACAGCCAGGGGCTGCTGGGGTTGGTTCTGCAATGTTCGTTAAAGGATACACAACTAACCTTAAAAAAAACTTCAGCAGAAAGTTCTGGTTATTCATCCACTCCTGGACTTTGGTCTTGATCCAAAACACAGACTTTTTTCTCTTTTTGTGCACATCAGTTTTACAGGTCTGGGTTATTTTTTCTAGAAGTGGATGAATAACAAAAACATTCTGCCAAAGTTTGCAGCTGATGAACACTAAGAAGATAAAGATCTAACTCACATGTTGATAGTCGTATTAATTCTTCTTCTTCTTCTTCTTTGCATTCACCGGCTGTAAACTCCAGCAGAAAGTTCTGGTTGTTCATCCACTCCTGGACTTTGGTCTTGATCCAAAGCTCAGATTTCTTTTTCTTTTTTTTTGTGTGCACTTCCAATTTACAGATCTGGGTTATATGTCTAGAAGTGGATGAATAACAAGAACATTCTGCTAGAGTGTGCAGCTGTTCAACACTAAAAGATGAAGACATAACTTAAATGTTGATAGTATTAGTAATAATTCTTCTTTTTCTTTGCATTTACCAGCAGTAAACTCTGGCGGAAAGTTCTGGCTGTTCATCCACTTCTGGAATGCAATCGTGTTCCAGAACCTGTCTTGCGTGTGCATCCATTTTACAGATCTGACTCATTTGTATGCAAACTGCTGGTTCCTTGCCTCTCGGGCAGATGCAATCCTTCTTCGAAGGAAGCTCCCAGTTAGTCCACTCTTATGACATGCTTTTGGGTAGGCAGTGGGTCTGTTCTTGTTTTCCCCACAAAAGGGCCCTGGAACCCACACAGGGAGTATTATTAATTCATAGGATTACAATTGGGGACGCAGTATCTTTTGACATTGTACTAGTTGCTGCTGGAGTAATTTAATCCAAAGTCCCATTATTGTATCTGTATACTTTAAAAAAAATGTACTCTGTATTTGCATTCTGCATGTAATCACACATATAAAATTATATGTATTTCATATGTATTTACAGTCTACCAAACTAAGGCAGCAAATTTATGGCAAAAACAGCCAGAAAGCAAAATTATCCATGAGCCTCTTTTTAGCCATCTATATCGAGCTGAGGAGCCAGAATGACCCCGGTAATAATTCAGAGCAACTTACCTTTAAATTATTCATGTTAGATTTTAAAAGTTGAGAGTTTGATTTTATTGTACCCGGTTTTATCTTGTAAGGCTCATTCTCAGTATGCAAAACTGCAGGTTGCCCCTTGGGAAAAATATAACGCAGTTTGGCGTTCGTAGTCATCTCTGTGCGCAACGTTCTGTCTCATGTACTTTCAGTCAACTCTGATATTGATGATCCCCCCATGGTGTCAAACTGTCCAGCATTTTTTCTCTTGGTCTCCCTCTTCCTCTCTTCTCCTTCCAACTTTCCTGCTGTCACAATGTACTCCAGTTTTTGCCTTCTCATGACATGACCAAATAATGTAGATTGCCTCTTTATGATGTGGGCAATCAGTTCTCTTTGTGAGTTAGTTTCTTCAAGACAGATTCATTACCCTATTTCTCTGTCCAAGATATTGTCATCATTTGTTTATGAAATCACATCTCTGCAGTTTCCAAAAAATGTTATTACTAATCTACCAACTGCCCTTGATTCACTTCCATGTATCAGGATAGGACTTATATAGCTTTTAAGAATTCTCTGTCTCATCCCAGTTGACAAAGAAATATTTACTGCCTGTATTTACTACTTTTAGGACTATGTAGGAAAGGGGGAAAAAAACAGCTTTGTGCTATCACTGCCAGAGATGGACAGTCCTAGAAAAACATAAATGCAAAATTACAACATATGAGATATGTAAGAAATATGATGGGGAAATCAAGTGGAAACAGAGACACCAAAGAAGTAAGAGCATTGGTAGGCACATTACTGGTAAATGATTTCATAGAACATAAAAAAAATCGAATGGTTTGGTCATCAGGCTACAAGACAAGAGGTCGACCAAGAAATAGATGGGTAGAGGGAATAAAAAAGAGACCTACACAAAGGCAGCATGGCATTAAAACAAACTACACAACTGGAAAAAGATTGGAAACTACATCTAACTCCTCTTCACGATGCTTCCCAATCTAAGCAGTATGACAAAAGAAGAAAGAAAGGAGAAATAGGACAGGAAGGTCTTGAGCCTGAGGATTCAGGGCCCCATGGTTTCGTGCAGTTGCCTCGAACTGCGCAGGCTGGGGTTTTATTTTTGCCCCCGACAGAAAAAATGCATCACTTTACTGAAGATTCGAACATGGGTCTCACCAGTGAGAGCCCAGTGTTCTTAACCTGGCCAGCCATTTCTCCTGAGGAGCCCCTTGAAAGCACACACAAAGCACAAGACCACAGCTTCAGCAGTGGCTCCCAGATAATATCTGAAACATCAGAAATCACAGCCAAACTGAAAACCGCAACACAAATTCCAACAACCTTTTTTTAAAGATGAACATAGAAGGGGAAAAACCGAATGGAAGAATAGACTGCGAGCCATATTTGACGACCTTATGATATGATAATCTCACAACATGATGATGATGACAGAAGAAAAATGAAGAAGAATCCCCGTAAGGTGATAAAGAATTTTTATCTGTTTGGGGAGCAATAACAAAATCTTAACATGACATAGCAGCTGCAGGAGAGCAATAAAAAATTCTTAACATGTCATTGCAGCTGCAGGGCAGCAATAAAAAAAATCTTAACATGACATTGCAGCTGCACCTGCCTGCGGTTCTAAATCCTTAGGCTGACTACTGCCTACCTCCTGTCATATGCTGTCCTAATAGGTGGTTAAAAACCTGCAGTGAAGATAGTGTGTTTAAATGTGTATGTAGCTTATGAACTCCAATGTATGTCCATTTGTCATGGAAGCTACTGTGTGCTTTGATCGTATGCTTCTATGACCTCTCATGTGAAATGTGAGTAGGTAAAGTGAAGGACCCTTTTCTTTGCATTGGCACAGTGAGCATATTGTACTAGACCTATATTTTTATTGACCAATTGGCACTTGATAGGCGGCGTGGTCAGCATGACGCTGACCACCTGAACTTTCCAGGATAGAAGGCTGGATCAACATGGGGGGAAAATCTGGCTTGTTGTTGATTTTAACCCCTTGTTTATAGTATCCATTGCAACATCTTTAGGCTAAAAAGGTGTATTGGGAATATATTGCCAGCCCTGTATTTTTGTAGACCAGTTGACACTCAGTGGGTGAAATATTTTGTGTTGTGCCGATCACTTTTACTTCCTGGGAAATTTTCTGGCACCGATTTCAGACAGGTCCAATCTGGAAGTCAAGATTAGCAAGAAAAATAATCACCACCTCAATAGGGAATGAATCCGTCTTCCTAATATTATTATATTTAATAGCTTAATTCGATAATATCAGCTTTCATTTTAGAATATTAAGTTGATGTTATTGTTTCATCACCCTGTCTGATTTATGCATTAAAAGTCAACAGTAATGGATCTCCCGCAGTTTCTGTTTTTAGTCTGACTAAATCCGGACAAAATCTTTATATTCTCCATATTTTTGTGTTGATGCTTCCCTAACCTTGGCTTCTATTATTTTTATGTCATTTAGTTATGACATTTGATATAACAAAAGCACTATATCTTTTGTTGTTGTTGTTTAAATTTTTTTTTTTTGTCTGCAGAACTCATTTTAGGTTGTTTTAAGAACTTTGATTTTATTGATCATAAGTTTGATGTTTTGGGGTTCAGGTCATCAAAAAGAAGCTTGCATCTGTTAAAGTGTTTTTAAAAAAAATGTGCAACAAATGCATGACCTTTCAGAGCCATCTTTGTCATCACATGTATCTGACTGTCTGCTTTTAACTTGTATGTTTTCTTCTTTTTCCCTATTCCTTTCCTAATTTCCCCTTTCCATGCGGTGAGATCCGTTAGGCCAAATGTTACCCAATTTTGAGATGCATGCATGTGAAAATGAAACCAAAAGGACACTGTTCAGCACAGTATTCTTACAACTGTGTGCTATTAATGTCAAACAGGGACACTGTCTTCAAAAGAGAGAAGAAAAATAGTCACAACAGAAATGAAATGTTTACATACTATGCTAGGTGTAATAAGGAAAGATAGACTTGGGAACGATAATATCAGGAGGAGAGTCAGGACAGAACCAGTACTGAACTTTATAGGTAGACAACAAATCAAGTGGTTGGCTATGTAACAAGACAGGGCACCACAAAGAGCACTGTTATACAGATACAATGGTAACAGATCCAGAGGTCGACCACGCAGAACATGGACCGCAGAAATATCAGAGACGCTGAAAAGTACTTTATACGAAGCGAATAGAAGGGCCCGTTCCTGCCTTGACATGACAAGAGAGAAGAAGATGCAGTGAGATCCATGGCATCCCATTCTGATGAATCCACCTCAGTACCTGTATCATTGATGTCCTGTATTCACACATCTTTAAATTGTAGTAGAGGCTATTCTACCTATCTTTAATTCACCATAGAGAATGTCCTTAGGAACTTTACTATTCTCTCTGTCTTGCCCACCTGAGCCTTCAACGACTTAGCACTGAGAAAACTGTTGACACAATGTAACTGCAAACAAAACATATTGGAAAATGAACATGTAAATATGTAAGTTGTACCCTGCCAGGACATCACACAAAGCGATAAACACCCGGTGACACAAAGTGCCACCATGCGGATGAGGATCACTCGTGGAGAAGTCTATATTTAGGGCCCCCGACAAAAGCCAGGGTGGGGCTTCAAATAACGAAAAGTTGTACCCACATGGGGATGGCTAGAAAAATGAATAGGAGTTTGTAGATTATTCACATGGACACATATTGTAGTGAAAATACATTAAAAAAATATGAATTACTCATGTTTCTTGCTGTAGATTCTTATATGCACATTCATGAACAAGGCAATCACTGGGGCTCTGCTGGGGATCTTCAAAGATCTCCTGATGTTGTTATGTCCAAACCCAGTAATGGAATCCCAGTATCCATATTACGACAGAGGTCAGAAGATGGAACAAAAGAAGCTGGTAAGTCATATTAATTTACTGAGTTAATAGTTAGTTATTTGACAGATTACCCTCATTGCACATTGAACCATTTATAGCGGCGTCCGTGGCTAAGGTGTTGCAAGTCTGACTCGTAATTCCTGTGTACCGTGATCGAAACCCACTGCTGGCTGCTTGGATATTTATCATGGTACGGGGCGTCACAGGTCGACCCAGCCTAAAGTGGGTACCGAGATGTATCTCCTGGGGAAGTAAAGACGGCCGACGTAATGCTGACCACATTACCCACCTAGTGCCCATTGGTCTTTAAAAATATGGGTGCTCCTCCCATATACCCGATGCGCCTAAGGCGTGAAAAGGGATCTTTACTTTTTTTTATTACTCATAGCGGCAGATGACACCAGTTCTGTGTTGGGTTTTTATTCTTCTTCAGCTTCCTGCATAGTGAGTGCTCTTGTCTGGCCACACCTCTTTAAACTTGCTGTTCTTGTGGTTTGGTCATGGTTGCTGAGCCTACCACCTCCTTTTTAATGAAAAAAAAAAATCCTCCAGCCCCCCACCCCCACCCAGCCATGGAGATAATCCTTATGTGCCATGCTAGTAGGCATAGGCAGTAACACTTCGCCATCCTACAGGATCAGCAGAATCACAGGGCCCCATTGCACTGGATAAATTGATCACTGCCCCCTTAACAAGCATGTCGTAAGAGTTGATTAACACTGGGGTGTTTTCTCCAAAGTTTGAGTGGATCTGCCTGAGAGGCAAGGAACCAGCAGTCTGCATACAAATAAGCCTTATCTGTAAAACATATGTGCAAGCAAAACTCAAATTTTGGAACAAGACTAAAGTCCAGAAGTGGAAAAACAACCAGAACTTTCTGCTGGAGTTTACAGCTGTTGAAACAAACATAATGATTATTTCATTATGTATATTTTTATATAAACATAACATGCAATGGTGGTCTGAAAGATTATTGCTTGGAAAGGCCAAAGTAAGATGGGCCTGAATGCCCAAGTTTGTAACCCTTCGAAAATAAAGTTTGTTTGTTCTCTCTCTCTCTCTCTCACTTTCTCTATCTGTGTGTGTGTGTCTCTCTCTGTCTCTCTATCTGTGTGTGTGTCTCTCTCTATGTCTCTCTGTTTGTGTGTTTCTCTCTCTGTGTCTGTCTCTCTGTATGTGTATGTATCTCTCTTTCTCTCTATCACTCTATGTGTGTGTGTGTCTCTCTGTGTCTTTCTCTATCTCTGTGTCTCTCTCTGTATGTGTGTCTCTCTTTCTTTCTATCACTCTGTGTGTGTGTCTCTCTGTATGTGTGTGTGTGTGTATATATATCTCTCTCCCCCCTCTCTACCACTTCTGTTTTATTGTTGTTAATTACTTGTTCCACCCAAAGCTATACTTGAGGCTAGCTACTGCCAACGCCCTGGACTGTTCGAGCATCTCCCAAATCTGATTGAGGCATTGCCCACCACACCCCGAGCTCCAACGCTCTGCTTTTTCTTCTTCTTCACTTCATTTTGTTTATTGTTTTGGGGTCAGTGACATATAAAGTTCTGCTTGCTGCACCTAACTTTTTTCATCAGAATTATGCATGAGTAAAAATAGCCAAGTTTGTACTTTCAGAACGGGAAAAGAAACAAGTTCGTTTTCATGAATCGGTAGACAAAGACTTAAGACAGAAAGAGAGAGGTGAGTTATAAGTAAAGTCAGTAAAAGTCTTATTTCGTGCCACTAGCAAATAGGGAATATGGTGCTTGCCTCTTATTTTTGTGGTCCACTCAGCACACATGGACAGTATGGTCAGCATCATACTAGCTGCCTTTACTTCTCTTTTCTGTCCTGGTCGGCCTATTGCCTTGTAGCATTACTGTTCTCAGTAGTACACTCTTTCTACTGTCTGATTTTTGTTCCATTTTGACAGTTGACCAAACCATTTTGATTCTTTAATCTATGAAATCATTTACTTGTACTGTGCTTTCTTTGTTCTTAGTTCTTGACTCATGACTCTATCTTCTCTTGTTTTTCCTGCCACATTTCTTATACACTGACCTTGGCTCCCAGGTCGACCCAGCCTTGAGTGGGTACCGGGAAGTAAAGGCTGCCAGCGTGATGCTGACCACATCACCCATCTCGTGCCGATTGGTCTATAAAAATATAGGTCTAGCCTTATATGCCCTATACACCTAAAGGGTCCTTTTTTAAATTTTTTTAAATTTCTTATGCATCTCATCTCACATGTGGTAATTTTGTTTTTCTAGGACTGTCCCAATTTGGCATTACTATCACAAAAGTTGTACGAATAACGCATTTATCTGCTGCTTTTCATTAAATGGGACTTTCAAATGCCTGATGCGCTAGTGGCGTCAAAGGTGAAAGGGGTCTTTAACAATTTTTTTGCAGCCTGTATCTTCCAGGTGAGAATAAATGGCCTCAGCCCGTACAGACCACTTTCATCTGTAGACATATTCATGATTGTTTTACAATTTGTGTCTAATCTAAAGTTTTCTGTCAGAGGATGAAGCCAGTAACTCTGGTGTTAATAAGCTCTTTCTTACATCATGCTTTTTAGCTTACATTGTCACTGTTCTTTGCTAAAATCAAGAAAAAGATGCACAGAACAAATGAAAACTAAATTAAAGATTGGGGATTCAACATTTTTTCCATGTGCACTGGCACCATAGAATACTGAACCTGTGCTACAATGGAGACCAAGCTCTATGGATTTGTAGAAGAATGCATCACAACACGGTGTCATAGAGGCCTGTGGCCTTCTCATCTGAAACCTACTGGGAAGGAGAACAAAAAGCAGAAGGTTTGTTGGTCCTGGCAATATCCTTGCAGACAGGATTTGAATTCCCCCCCCCCCCCCCCAAAAAAAAAAACCATGGTAAGTATGTATGAGTATGTGTATAGTTTAGAATGCCAGAGCTGTTTGATGGTTAATGCAAAGAAAGTTGTTTAAATTGATGCTATTCATGCTAAATTGAGTTAATAATTGTAAGTTTTATATACTTCAGCAGAAGAGAATGCATCAGTGACAAGGATGTTTATTCATCTGGCCATTTTTGTTGTCATCATGGCCTCCATGGGCTTGTGGTTTTACTGTTTGATGGACAAGACTCAGACTTGCCAGGGCATTGTCCTGCAGTTCCACAAGTGGCTCAGGGCAGTCAAGTCCTACTTTCGTCCATTTTCCAGTACCTGATGGACGAGCCAGCCACACCTGGACATTACAGCGTGGAAAATGTTTGTTTTAGAGGCAGTTGTAAATAGTTTTAGCCAGCTGTAAGCTTCTTTCTGAAACATTAAAAAGAAAACACATACATAGTTTTGTTGTAAATTAATTAACCAGAAAATTCAGGTATGCATTAGAACCACTATGAGAATAAATTTAAAACAAAGGGAAATAGATATCCACTCTTTCAGTACCCAGCAATTGTTTTTATTTAACCCTTTCTATTAAAAGAAGAAGGCGTCCGCGTGGCTTAGGCGTTGTGAGTCGGACTCGTAATTCCAACGTACCAAGTTCGAAACCCACTGCTGGCTGCATGGATTTTTATTATGGTATGGGGCGTCGCAGGTCAGTCCAGCCAAAAATGACTACCAGGATGTGTGTCCTGAGAAAGTAAAGACGGCCGGCGTAATGCTGACCACATTACTCACCTATTGCCGATTGGTCTGAAAAAATATGGGTGCTCTTACCATATACCCTATGCGCTTAAAAGCGTAAAAAGGGATCTTTACTTACTTACTTAATTACTTATTAAAAGAAGAAGCTTAAAAGCAACAAATGCTTATATTTTAAGGCATTTTGGGACAGAGGTAGTTAAACTAATAATTCAAATGAAAAGGGTTAATATTAATGACTGTCTATGATTGAAGACACCAAGAATATTATTTTGTCTTTATAATGACCAAGAAATGTACGGTCACTTATTTGGTATTGAAAGAGTTATTGAAACTACAAATATGTGATAGTTTTCTTTTGTTTAGTTTCTTATACTGTTAAAGAGAAAGGGTTAATTATTTTCAGTTACTTTTTCAAAGTAAATTTGCTATACCAGGTTACAATAAGGATCTTTGTAAAACATGAATATCTCAGAAGTTATTCATAACACTGTCACTATTGTCTGTAAGTACCACTTTTTTAAAGTGATCTAGACAAGGGGTCGTAAACCTGAGGATTTAAGGAGGTACGGCTAGTGCTGTTGCCATAAACTGTACAGGTAAGGATGTTAAATTTTGCCCCAGACATAAAAACTCCATCACCTTCCTGATGGTTGAACCCAGGTCTCCCGCATGAGAGCCTGATGTTGTAACCACTGGGCCAGCCGCTTCTCTCATTCATTAAACATGGTTACAAATAAGGGAGGCAGAAGAATAAAAGTTAATTGCGTGTTCTTTACAGGACATTGCAGAACCAACCCCAGAATTTTGTGGCTGATTTGGTTTTTCTAGGCAAGTTTACGTCCAGTAGTTTGTCAATGCTTTCTGGACAGTCGGCTTCTCGATACCATGGTCGAAACCAGCGCAAGACCCGCAGCTGGGATTGAACTTGGCATCCCTGCGTTACACAGCGCGTTTGCAACACCTAAGCCACCAATTAGAAGAATAAAACACTTATTTAATGACAAATGCAAAAGGCAAGAGGAATTTTTACAGCACAAGAAAATTAGCGGAATTCAGAGTTAAACCCAATACTAAACTTAAAATATTTAACTGTCAATGTCAAATCATTAGTGGTGAATGGGCTTGAAATATGGAAAACAACATAAAACAGTTACCTGGTACTTGCGCAAAATGTGAGAATTAAATGGTATGATAGAATCACTAATGTGGAGCTTTGGGAGAGAACTAAACAAGTTCCAGAAAGAAAAGATGCTGGCATTAGATAGGACAGTCATTGAGAAAAACTGAAGTGAAGACCCCTTTTCACACCTTTTTGCCTATAGGGTGTATGGGAAAAGCGCCCATATTTCTACAGACCATCAGCAATAGGTGGTTAATGTGGTCAGCATTACGCTGGTCAACTTTACTTCACCAGGAAAGCCATCCTGGTAAATTGTTTGGGCTGGGTCAACCTGCGATGCCCTATACCATGATAAAAATCCATGCAGCCAGCAGTGGGTTTTGATTGCGGTACTTTGGACTCGCAGCGTGTAAGCCACGGACGCCATGAGAAAAACTGAGAACAGTATAATTAGAAGGGCTTTACACTGGAACCCACAAGGATGCAGAAATAAAGACAAACCAAAAGTGCACGGAGAAAGGACCTGGATGGGAAAGTTTAAAAAAAAAATGATGGGGTGAGCTGTATGTGACGGCAAAGGATAGGTTGACTGGGCTTGAGTTGATTGAGGGCCTATGCTCCATTGGGAGATAAAGGGCAGAGTAAGAAGAAGAGGAATGACATGTAAATATACATGTATGGTATACAATATATACACTGATATAGAAAATATATAACTATACCAACAATTAAAGACATAAGTAGTGAGGGCAGTACAATTTATAGAACATGATACTTCAAGACTATTATAGACAGTAAAATGTTTGCAGTGGATAAAACATTAAACTGTTCACAGGGTCATCATAACAAGATTACAGAATATTTCAAATAATTGAGTGGAAATATTAGCAGAGTTACTGTTTCCAACTAACTTTTCATCTGTTATGGCATTTTATGCTGTTTTCAATTTGTCTGTTATAAGCTAATGTCTTCATAACATCTGTTTTTGTGTGTACGTTTGTGAAGTACTTAAACAGCAAAAGTATTTTCGGCACTTATTATCAAGGCATAGTCAAGTAAATAAAGGACTCCTTTTACACCCATGCTGCATCTGGCATATGATGCTAGACATTTATTTTTAGAAGCCGATTGGTAAGCATGACCAACACCATGCCAGTCATCTTTGCTTCCTATGATATTACCCCGATACCCATTCAACTCTTTCAGTCCCAAAGAACACATCATAGATTCCTACCTGGAAACCCAGTGAAAGCAAGATGTGCCGATTTTACGACTCTCTATACTACCTCTTGGGCCTCTGAGGCTAAACCCCCATGGGACTGAAAGCGTTAAGGCTGGATTGACCTTGGGGCCAAAGTCAGTTTTGGAAGAAAGAAAAAACTGACTTTATGTTGATTCGAACCCAAGACCCTCAGGTTGGTAGGCAAGCAGTCATGCCATATGGCTCATTATAATTTTACATCAGCACTATCCATAACACTGCATTCTTTGGAAATATTTGACATACAGTAAAACAGTTGTCATAACATTTTCCCTGGGAAGTAAAGGTGGCCGACATGATAAAAATATGAGACTTTACTGCGTTTACAAACTGGTTCCGATATTGAGAAAAATTTACCTCAGTTGTATTGGAATATAAATGGATAAAATTATTCATTAATATTTACTTAATTCTCAGTGTTATATGTGATTTGTCCCCGCACAACAAGTAATTAGAATGCATTTTTGTTTTCAAGGTATATAAATATACAATGATCCTTGCTGGATAACCTTTCAAGAGTTATACAGCACAAAGTTCTAATGTAACAAATTGACCTTTGACAGAACACATGTTTCTAGTGTTTGATGTAAATTCCACAGCTGGTATGGTATGCTGAAAGTGTCTCAGCACTCTAAAATTAGTGTGCTGGATCATTTCCAAGTATGTGGAAAGTTGCAAAGACGTGAATTATGTGTTTAAGGTTAGGGCTAGGGCAGTTCGCGCACTACTGTTAAAATGTGTCTTGTTACCTAACTAAAACTATACATGTGATGAAAATAACAAAGAAAGTGATTGTTTTGATACATCTGGGCAGTCTAAATATTATTTATATATAAAGCATTAAGGTCAAGAAGAAGATAGGAGCCCGTGCAAAAAAAAAAATCCTGTTCCAAGGATAAGCAATTACTGACCAATTATCGAAAATACAACCCCACGAATTAAAAAACACTATAGTATCATATTTCCCATGCCCAGTGAGCTATGGTGTAAAAGGGTCCTTTATATTTATTTACTTTGCATAAGATTCTCAATGTAAGTAGATAAAATCTGTAGGCATCCCAGTGCAAGAGTTGCCTACTGTTTTCACCCCAGTACTATCTGCAGGACAAGGATGTGTACTTACTATCATCTGATTTGTTTTGATTATACAGTGATATATAATGAGATCTATCACGGTTATGCCAGGAGTTGTTATTAGTGGGTGTAACATAAACAGCCTACGTTATGCTGATGACACTGTCTTGGTGTCGAAAAGAACTACAGGCATTGATAGATACGTTGGTGGTAGAAAGAGATACAAAAAACTATATTTGTTTTATCAACCCTTCAGGTGACTTAGAAACCTGTTGACATGCTTATAGTGACATTTTATTGGTGTTCTGAAAGTGAAATATTCAAAATGAGAGTGATTTGGTATTTTATAAGATAGTATATGTGAAGATAATATATGGTTTTTTGTTCTAAACTGGAAAATTAGACTGTGGCTACATCTGCTGAGGTCATTGATCTGGCTTTTTGGTTGGACTTTCAGCAAAATATAATTCAACCAGTTGTACACATTGACCATCTGTTCAAACAGTCTTCTTTTGTGTTTTTAGTGACCACTTGTTATGTGTTCTTATGCTTGCAAATTCTGATTGCGTGAAGTTTGTGGCTCTCCTTTAGCAAGTTGAAACTGTTTCTTCTTCTTTTTGTTTTCTCCTTCAGCATTCTGAACTCCTGAGATTTATTGCTGCAGATATAATCTTTCTCCATCCGTCTGTGTGATTTCCTTCTCTCTCTCTCTCTCTCTCTCTCTCTCTCTCTCTCTCTCTCTCTCTCTCTCTCTCTCCCTCTCTCCCTCTCTCTTTCTCTCTCAGTTGTTCTAAATGGCTCTGATATTTAGAGTGCAGTTAAAAGAAGAAGTTAAAAAGCTTTTTAAATTCTCAGTAGGCAACTGTCTGTGAATTAGTTGTAGCAGTTATACTGAAAAATCAGTTTCATCCTGGTATGAATTTGTTCTACATTTTCATTCTATATTGTATATTGTATTTTTTGTATCGACTTTGGCTAAAAGAATTGATTATTTGGCAATCCTGCTAAATGAAATCTGTATTATATTATATCAGCTGTAATGTATTTCTTTCATCAAATGCTGTGCCAGATATCAAAGACATTCGAGTTTCTCCATAGATCTTGGTTCATTGTCTGAACCTGCCTATCATCATTTCTGTCTGCTTCTATTGTGTCTTTCTAATGCTGAGCTTTCCATTCATTAACAGTGTTCTCTAGTGCCTCTCTTCTCAAACACTAAGACTCTTTCTTGTAGTTGTGAATAATTTTTTACTTTCATTAGCCTTTTCCAGACATTCATTATTAGGTACTCGGGCTTTTCAAAACTTTTGGCAGCACTCGTCTCAGAGACCACACCTCCGATGCCTCCATGTTCTTCCTCATTTGTTCAAAAGATACAGCAAACACAAAAAGATTTCATAACAACAGTTCAGCCCTTCTTTTCTGAGAAAAGTAAAAGTAAAGGACCATTTTCCAGGCCTTTCAGGCATATTGGGTATATAAGGCTAGACCTATATTTTATAGACCAAATGGCACTTGGTGGGTGATGTGGTCAGTATCATGCCAGCTGCCTTTACTTCCCAGCTCTTACCTGGTACCCGTTTAAGGCTGGGAGTCAAGGTCATTTTTGACAAAGGGTGGCTGCATTTTCCATCTGGTATTCAATTAAAATATTTCACTATAAATGATTACATTTTGTGTGTGTGTTAGTTGTCTTGTCTTGATTTAAATGTGTCTTTCAGCTGATATGTTCAGTAAAGCATTTAACTTAATGGACATATTTTTAAATGTTTGCCTTTAGCTTTAATGCTTGTATTTTGCCTCTGACAGGCTCACCACATTGTTGTAAGTTGCCTCTAGCAGGCTTATCGTATTGTTGTATGTTACCTCTGGCAGACTTACCACATTGTTGTATCATATACCTCTTATCATATCAGAGGTTTCATTTTATCTATAAAAGTGTGGTTGTCATGATGTTTTATGGTTTACAACCAGGCTGCAATATCTCCACATTTTAGCCCACCTCATTTGATTTCAGCAAGCCTTTAATTAGTCATTTTTTTTTTACATGCTTGTTAAAAGATAAGTGAATCCCTCCCCCCCCCCCCCCCCCCTCCCCTCCCCCTCCCAAGATCCTGGAACTCATATGGGGAAAGTGAGTTAGTGACAATGCTATAACATTTGCTACTTTCAAACACTGATCCAAAAGTTACCACAACTTGGTAGTCCGCAACTCACAGTTTGATACAGCGGTTCTCAACCCATGGGCCGCGACCCTTTTATGATGGGTCGAATCGAACGATTATTTCACAGGGGTCGCCTAGGACCATTGGAAACACATATTCACTGAAGTTATGGAGTAGCAATGAAATTAATTTTATGGCTGTGGTCACCACAAAATTATGAACTGTATTAAAATGTTGCAGCATTAGGAAGGTTGATAACCACTGCTTTCCTGCATTATGAGATAAAAGAAAATACCAACATAAAAAAATTATATGTTAGATCGCCTGCATTCAGCCTTAAATGGTTACCGGGTAAAGTCCTGGGAGGTAAAGGCGACTGGTGTGATGTTGACCACATTACCCCCCGAGGGTTGATTGGTCTATGAAAATGTGAGTGTAATCTCCTATGCCTGCTGTGCCAGCGGCACGTAAAGAAACTTTTTATATCTTGATGACCACCCATCCTACATTAAATTTGTCTGTCATAAGCAGCACTCCATATGTGACTGGATATTGTTCCTGTTTATCCTGTTAAACACTCAACATGTTGTCTGTTTTTACATCTTATTTTATATTTAGTCAGATGCTGTAACTCTGACAACATAGTTGTTTCCTGCAAGGGATGTGTATGAAGTGCCTGTGGAAGTAGCACACCTGTTAGTTCGATGTTGTCAGTAAAGTTAGAGATTGAGATGATTGACTTCATTGCACTGGGATTTATCACAGCTGGCTTGGTCTCTCTCTACAGAACAGCTAGTTGCCACCAAGAGCATCACACAAAGAGCAAACTTCATAACTCCAGTGACAGTCCCCAAGGATCTCTGTAATAATTCCACTTGTGAACTAAATGATGCATCCGAGAAGTAAACACGTAACCTTCAGTATTGTCTCTATCAGACATCAGTTAAGACTTTCTTAGACTGAAAGGATAATTTCCCAAAACAAATTTAAGTATGGTCTGTCACAAAGAATGATTTAGAATAAATATTCTTTGTCAGTCTTCAGAATAGATGACTGAAGATCGGGATGAATATTAATGAACATGGTTGTCTCTCACTCTGAAGGTTATTTGGTTGTTTTTGGAATCATCATTTGGTTCACAATTACAGTTGTTTCTAAGATCCATTGGGGTTGTTGCTGGAGCTGTAGAGTTTGTGATTTGCAAGTGGCCAGTCGTTAGTCATTCTATGAGAAGTGCATTGAAGTAAATCTCACCTTTAATCAATTGTTAATAACATAAATAATGACAGCCAGCTGATGACACAGTGATAGATTTAACAACATATACAAATAGCATACAAGCATACACACATGATTAGTCTGACAAAGATCAAAGAACTTCATTACTGTAAGAAATCAGCAGCACCTTTGTAATTGTAAATATTAAATCAAAAGGACAAGGACACTCTAACACCACATACAAATATTTGTATTAATCCGTACAGGGGTTTTTGAGATTTTTGTTTAAGTTTGAGAAAATAATTTTGGAATATACTATAATGTGCTACTGGAACAATCAGCATCCACACCTTAACTACACTATACTGCATGTTATACATGTATCTAGTTTGTCCTCTGTAACAGTTATTCCTGCTAGTCCGAAAATTATTTCTTGATTTTCTTACAGCTGGATGAAGAATACTCTATCAGTAGTCTGTCGGTGTTGTTCACAGGATTAGAGTAACTTCCTTTGCCATACATGCCTCCTTAAGTCGCTGGACCTCTCCTATGTTGCGGGGGAGCCATGTTTTCCTTATTATGAACGGTTTAACCGTGGCCTCTTTTCTTATCTTCTCACCGCTCGCTTGCGTGATTATTGTCACGTTCTGCTACCTGAACGACGGATCTGAAGTATGGAAACACCTATATTTTTCTATTCCCACGCTGCTTGTAACTGCTTTCTTTCAGGGAAATACGAAAACATCCCAGTTTCGATAGCCAAGAATAGCTGCCCCTGTGGTGCTTCCCCTTGCAGTACTTCTTACTTGTACACCTGCGCTTGCAGCACCTGAAAGAGACTCACAACAACACAACCTCCCACAAACATTACATATGCTGAGCGAATGACAAACCAAGCCATATCATATTGCCCCCACAACATAGGAGAGGTCCAATGACCCAAGGAAGCATTAATGGCAAGGGAAGCTACTCTAATCCTGGAAATGTGAACAGGACCTCTTTGATCTATTTCTGTTTTTGTAGTGTCCAAGTTTTACAATGGTATCATGGACTAATCTCTCAGTAAATACTTGCGATTTATTTTTTATAGCATTATTCTTTATCAGCTGCCTTGTTTTCAACTCATATCTTGCTTTTCACCATTTACTACATCGTCTGCCAAGAGTATTTTGGGCTTGTTATTTTGGCACTAATAGCTTTGCCACTCATAAAAGGCTCCATAGCAGGGCCGGGAAACCTAGTTTGGTCCACAGGCCAGATTTAGAATTACCAACCTAGTCACAGGCCATATGGAAAAAATACATTTTTCAACATAATCTGGGAAACACCCAGATTTCCTTGTTACACAATATTTTTGTGGGATAATCTAAGATTATAATTCGTCGCTGTGCCTCTGGACGTATACACTCACTCATTGAAGCACCTCGTATAGTCCTAAATGTTTAGGTTCAAGCTGGTTATTTGTTCTGCTATTTTGTGAGCTCATCGGTTAGATTGTTTAGTAATTTTACACCAACTTTGCAGGCCAGCAAAAATTTCTCGGCTGGCTGTAGATTGCCTGTCCCTGCTCCATTATAATGTTCATTAATCTTAAGATTTTGTAAAGGTGAGTGGATCAGTTTCACCGCACCAGGTTTTATCACTTGTGGCTCAGTCTCTCTTAAAAGATCCCCAAAATATAAACACTCATGAATCAACATCTAGTAGCCATGACCTTCACAATACAATACAGCCCGCCTGGTCACTTCACCATTGAGAGTCTCATATAGATCAATAGGAGAGGGACAAAGAGCAAGAGGTAGACCAAGAACACATGGGAAGATAACATCAGAGAAACTCTACAGTACTGTGATGTGTCTATGGTCGAAGCAGAGAACCTTATATCTCCCTTGACACCTGAAGCGGCAGAAGAGGACATAAAGAAGAAGAAGTCTTCATCTGTATTTGCCTTTTAAAACAAAAAGCAGTTCGCAAATTGTGGTTTATGTCCAGGCTGCGATATCTGCCCCTTTTGGCCAAGTACATCTGACTTGAGCAGATTCTCCGCCTTTTACGAGCTGTGTTTTCCCCACCCAAATGAGTCTCCGAAACTCACATAGGAAGTTTTGTCAGTTTAATTAACAAAGCACACATTAAAGAACAAATGTGATAAAGTGATTACTGAATTGGCAGCTCAATTAACTGAAGTTTCGGTTTAACTCATTGACTATCAGATCTTTAAAACAAAACAAAAAAGCTTTGTCAGAATTAATATATGTACACATTTGTAGCTAATAATGTGTCCATAATTAAAGTTGCACTTTAAAAAAAAAAGGTTATTAAATACATAGTTTTGGGAATAACACCCCATTTTATAGATAAATTAATATGATGCTATATTAACTATAAAAGCTGAAATATTGCGGCTCTTATCATCCACATTGTATGATCTAACGCTGTCCAGAACACAAACACAGCTAATGGCATTAACTAGGAATCTTGTAAACATGTCACTGTTGAAATGCTGGATTTGGGGTTATTGGAGCTTACAAGAAGTGCCAGTTTTGTGGCACAGCGCAAGACAATCCCAGTCAGCATAAAGAAACATTCATTCCAACCCTATGCTACCAGTTCCAGACATGGCTACGACAAACCACAAAATAAAATTAGTAATCATGGAAATCAAATGTCTGAAAAAGACTACTGCTCCGAGATGGACCCGACTTCATGAAAATGGGTACCAGATAAATTGTTGACTTATCTTATTTGATGAGAAATGGAACAAGCAATCATACTTAAATGTCAATGTCTAGAACAGGTCCATTCAGCTAAGTTTACTTAGGAGCCAGAATGTTGAAAAATGGGGATTGTCATGGACCTGAGCTCCCGCATAAATTTACCATTGATGCAAAGTAATTGGCAGGTGATCTGCAGGCCATTTGATAGGTCTCTGTGGGCCAGATTTGGCCCCTGGTCTGGCAGTTGAATAGCCCTGGTCTAGATTATGTAAAGGTCTGTACTTCACACCTCAGAGACAGTTATTTTTCCATACTCCTTTTGACACTCAGTCATCATCAGTTCTCGTTATGCCTAGTGGCACATGAGGCTTCAGAGAGGACTTTCCATGCTTTCCTGTCCCGTGCAATCTTCAGTGCAGTTTTCCATGTCAAAGATGCCGCACTCAGGTCAATTTCCATTGTTCGTCTCCATGTTGCTTTTAGGAGGCGCCCCTGTTTTCTCTTTCCCTCTGGTGTCCATGTGAGAGCTGTTTTGGCAGGTATATCAGAATTCATTCTCATAACGTGGCCAAGCCATTTCCATCTTCTCTTGGTAATCATACTGTCTAAAGTTTCTTGGTTTGTGGCTTGAAGTACCATTGTTGAAACAACACAAAATGGTCTGCTACCAGATCACCTGCAGCTGAACCAAACAGGGTATTTCATAATAATGAGCCACATTCATAACCCTTGAGCCACAGACACGGATTAGGATAGAGAGTACTGGGCTTTAGACAGGCTAGGACTAAAAAGGGTTGAGAAAAACACCATTTTTTTTTTTTTGTAAAAGAGTTAGTGTTGAATAGTACCTGTTGTATGCATGTATAATGTGCACAATTGGCAGACAAACTGAGAAATGTCTAAAGAAAGCACATATATGATTTCACGGGGTTGGGGGGGGGGGGGTCAGGTCAAAGAATATGATCAGGCAAAGCATAAATTATAACGAGATAGTCCTTCAAGAAACAGATTTATCCCGTAAACTAATTGGATCGATTTTACATAGGCAATCGAGAGGTGTTAAGTATGTTTTAAGGATGAAATAAACAGGAAAACATAATGAAAACTGCAAACTTGATGGGGGAAAAAGTAAGAGGTAAACACTGATGGCATGGCAATGGGCGGGAGAAGTCGACAAAACCTGAACTGAAGATTTTCATACCATGTGAGAAGGTGAACCATGACTGCTTAGTCTTATAGGCATGGCCCATGATGTTGATGATATTTTTCAGTAAATTTCTACTGCAACAGTTTAAATGTATGGTCACTGATCAATTTTGTGCCAATTCTGTATACCTTTGTTAATCATATTATCTTATCTAAAGCATATTAATGATGTTTAAATTTATATTCTTTGGTTGATTTGTTTGCCAAGTCATAATTCACTGATTTGATTCTCATTTGTAATTTATTTAATACTGTTTAAATCTGTATTATTGACTGATTTTGTGCTAATTCTGTGTAATTCACTAAACTGATTGTCTTCTCAAAATTTCATAAACGAAACTTTGTGTGTGTGGAGATGACATTTTGTCGTCTTCTTTGTTCACCAGCTGTAATTTGTGGCGGTAAGTCCTGGTTGTTCGTCCATTTGGTCTTTGGCTTTGTGGCAGGGCCTGAGTTTTGCATGTACATCCCTTTTACTGGACTTTTGGCTTTGTGCCAGGGTCTGAGTTTTGCATGTACATCCCTTTTTTACTGGCTCATTTGTGTGCAGTTCGTTATTTTTGGCCGCTCAGACAGATGCACTGCGACTTCGAAGGAGCTCCCCAATTAGTAGACTCCTATGACATGCTTGTTGGGGAGCAGTGGATCTATTCTTTTCTCCCCCCCCCCCTTAAATGGGGCCCCAGAACCTACACAGGGAGAGATGACATCTGAGTCAGTAATCTGTCAATGGTGGCAGTTTTGGTAGGGCCTAGGGATGCTGAGGTGCTGAACCACACACAGTGATGCACTAGGACCAGGACTCATACTGGTCAACACCTATCTGCAACTCTGGGGTCACCATAGGGAGGATATACATTTCCTTCCACCTGAGAGGCAAGGAACCAAGCTAGGTCTGTAAAACTGATGTGCACACAACACAAAACCCAAGCCCTGAGACCTGACCAGATTTCAGAAGTGGATGAACAACCGGGACTTTCCAGAGTTTACAGCTAGTGAATGTGAAGAAGAAGTTAGTAGTTTAGAAGATCAGTTTCAACACTTATCTGAGTAGGGCCTTCTCTAATCAATCATGGCTTTAGAGTGGACCCAGCTTGATAAATTGACACCAAGATCTTAGAGGAAAAAGTAGTTTGTCATGCCCTCTTTTTCTTGTATATGGTATCTTTGATGATTACACTGGCTCGCAAGTTCTCATTATAAACTTTAATATTAATAATATATCCTCTTTAGTTGCAAACAACTTTTGGTTTAATGTTACTTTAGTGAGTCAGTATATATTCTTTGTTTGCTGTATAGAGAGAGGGAACTGTGTGGTCTTGGGGCATAGTGTCCGCCTCGAGTGCTAGAGGTTCTGGTTTCAATCACCAGTAAGAGCAGGGATTTTTTCACGTCAACTTGGTCTTCTAGTAATTCTCCCTGGTCTCTGGGCATTGTTGCACACGTAAAAAATCCCTTGGAAATCGACAAGAGTAGCTAACGATGCTGCCCTTGCAAACTTTGGAGTTAAAAGTCAATCCAAAGTATTTCAGGATCCTCGCCGATACTACAGAGCTTATGCACTGTGCTGAGCTTCTTTGGACTCAGACTTGAGTTAGAAGAACAAAGTACTTATGGGTTACACCCGTGTGCCATGATGTTGATCCATTGTTCAAAACCTGAAACCTGTACAGAAAAAAAATCTTGCAAATCCCGGACAGTAGTTTAATTACATAGTTCTCAAGTGCATGTTAAGAAAGCAGTAGCATGTGTGTATTCAGTCTATTTTAGGCTGCCCTTAGATGATAGATGGTGGCCTGTCCTTGTATACTTCTTCTCCAGCATTCTGAGCCCTTGAGGTTCACTGCTGCAGATAATCACCCGCCTCCACTCCTCTCTGGTTAGCCTTCTCATTCAAGTTGGTGACACCAAGTGTTTGCAGGTCTGTCTGGATGTTACCTCTGCATTGGATTGGATTGGATTTTTTACCCCACCAGGACATCACACAAGCGACAAACACCCGATGACACAAAGTGCCACCATGCGGATGAGGATCACCGTGGAGAGGTCCCAGAAACCGCGTTCAGACACTTGGCCACAATGATGACCTGCCTATATTGCGGCCCCTGGCAAAAGCCAGAGTGGGGCTTCAAATAACAAAAAATAACGTCCTAAGAAGGACGAAAAGCAATAATAGCACCTCTGCATTGTCTTCTTGGTCTGCCTCGTGGTCCTCGACCATTCATCGCCCTTGTGTATAAATTTTTTTTTTTTTACTTCTCTGTCATCTAACATTCTTTCATTATGCTCCAAACATTTCAGTCTCTTAGCTCTCATGATGCCAGTATACTAAATATCATAATCTTGTGACTAAGCATATTTGAAGTCTTATAACCTTATATGCCTGTTACTGTATGTGTGTGTGTGTGTATATATATATATCACAGGGTTAGAACATTTTTACTCTTTTAGTCGTAAAAAAAAAATGTCTATCAGATCCAAAGGGAAAGAATAACCAGAAGGAAGAAAGCATATGTGTATTGCTGTGGGCTTTCAAAGAAGCAAAGTATTTTCTGAATGCTATAATACCTGGCCAGATTTCACTAGTATATTCTGACCAAACATGAAAGATAAAACAACACACTATGCATTGTGATTCATTTGGACAGAAGCTGATGATACATGTTGTGTTCCTTGCCGCAGAAAGAGTTAATTAAAATTTTAGACACTTATAGTTTTAACATTACTGCTCTTTCAGTAATTCACATGAAAATGTGTTATTTGCTTGTGAAATAATTAGGGTCAATTCACAAATCACTTTTCTTTTAAAAGTTAAGCAAAGAAATCACAGTTCTAGGCATTCAATAACTAATTTATTTATGTGATATTTATGTATATTTTATCTCAAAGCAAATAAAGATTTATCTGAATTTATATAGTTTGTTTATTTGAATTTATTGAGACACTCCCTGAAATGAGTACTTACAGTTTCTCCCTGTGACAGAGTAGTGGTCGACACAGTATCTTCCTTGGATGGGGAGGAAAATTAATATATTTTAAGTTCGATTGACTCATACTGTATGTAGTTGGAAGTTAATGCTTCAATCTCTGCGAATTCTAGAGAAGTAGCTAACACATTATTCCATATTTTTATTTGGCTATTCGTTTCCAGTTCAGATGAATTCTTGTTGAAGAAGTCTTTCAACTTGTTCATAATCAGTTCAGGGAAACAGCTGAGGAGTCTAATGACACTTTCATGTTTGCTTTTTTAGGTGGATAGGGATTTCCTGTCTAAATTGGCAGATAGGTAAGTGATCCAATATGGCCTTAAGTCAGTGGTTTTGCTGCCGAGCTACAATGTTGAATGGTTGATGTGACTTTGTGAGTTATGGACTTAATGTTGAATGCTAATCACTGTGCCTGCAGTGGTGTGTTTTGTGAATTGCACTGAACGTGGTGGATGGATAATGTACACTGAGAATGAAATATTGTGTGTGCAACTTCGGGTTAGTCATGACTGACTGATTCATCAATGATGTACTGTAATTAGATTATCTTTAAATCTATCCTTATGTCCTTTTCAGGACGTAATTTTTTGTTATTTGAAGCCCCACTCTGGCTTTTGCCAGGGGCCGCAATATAGGCAGGCCATAAATATGGCCAATTGTCTGAACGCGGTTTCTGGGACCTCTCCACGGTGATCCTCATCCACATGGTGGCACTTTGTGTCATCGGGTGTTTATCGCTTGTGTGATGTCCTGGTGGGGTAGAAAGTCAGTCAGTCAGTCTGTAATTAGAGTGGCAAATTTTTAGATGTTGTTGCCCTAGCTGCTGCCGCCTTCACTGCATGTCCGAGTTTCTCAGCTTTGTTAAGACTGATATGGTTTATTAATTGTCTTATAGGACAGTAAAGAAAATTTGCTGTGATTTTCACTGAATGGAGCAATTTTGGCGCGACCCATTTGCCTTAAATTTGAAACTACAACCAATTAATCAACTTCAGACAGATAGTCCATTAAAATCCCAATAAAAGGGATAACTATCCCCCGCAGTGGTATTTGTTTTTCAGTAGGTCATATATACCTTAACTACATACCTCCAATAAATTTGTAATTACATCCAGACAAAGGATCTCTCGCAGGAAAAGTCAAATGCTTTATACATCACCTTTCTTTCCAGAACAGTTTCTATAAAACTCTGAACATTATCTGGTACTCATTTTATGAGGTTAGGTCATTTTAAAGCGACAGGGATGAAAAAGGAATGATGATGCATCTACTGGAAAATAAACACACCAAGTGTCTTGATGTACACTAATGACTCTGCCATGACAGCTCTTTGGCTGGGTTTTATTTATTTTTTTTCATTTGTGTGGTGGTTCTGGGAAAAAATCAAATATGCCACTACTGAAAATACTGTGCCTATTGTTTGTGTGTACCACTTTTTAGGGTGGTGTAGACTGGAGGGTCGTGAGCCTGAGGATTTAGGGCTGCATGGCTAGTGCTGTCGCCTCACACTGTAAAGGTACTGAAGATGAAACTCATGATTGTTGTATTGGTAGGTAAGTGCAAAAGCCAGTATCTGACACCAGAACATATACTATACATTGATATGATATCACACATACACAAAAACTGAACAAGCAGTCAGATGGTAGAAGCTAAAGTCTTTATTTAAATACCCTATCTGAATCCAGCAACATAATCAACAGAAAACAGCTTCTCTAATCTTCCAGTTAAAAAAAAAAACATTTAAAAAAACACGGGAGTCAAAAGTCATTTACAACCCAACATGCATGATAATGATAATATTACTCTCACCTTATTAACTCCTTGAGTCCCAAAGAACGCATCACGCGCTAATTGGTTATTACCCAGCTGCCCAATAGGCACGTGACGTTTACAGGTATTTAATTTATCACTGGCCAGTATAAAAACGCAAACCAGCAGTTTTTGAAATGGTATTTCCTGTCTGTGTTCAATTTCGCATGTGTTGACCATTTGGTTTATTTAAAAACATGCTAAAAAGCAAACAATTTAGCATGTTTGTGAGCTTTTCCGAGTAAGGAAGTATCTGTTTAAAAACAATATGGCCTCCGAGCAGACTTTAACATGCATGACAATAAGATTTAAGGTTTCAGAAGCCTCAAATGTAAATAAAAACATGTGTTTATCAGATTTATCTGAAGCTAGACAGAGAAAATTGTAAAGTAGATGAGTTTCAGCCATTTATAGAGTCAAACTTTGATGAAGGATCGCTCTAAAGTGCACCTCGTGTAAAGCGTGCAATGGTAACAAAGTTAGCTGACATAAAGATACAACAATATTATTGAAAATATAATTTCTTCAGTGTCATTTAGGTCTAGTGTGATTCCCTTATTATTTTGATTTTGATGTCATCATGCTCCAGGAGCTAAATACAGACAGATATCATTGCCCGGGGTACGTCAGTTATATAAACCCTGTTGGACAGAAGAGACATGGACAAGGTCTGTTGAAAGAGGGAGTGAAGCATGTGGTGCTTGACTTGAGCCAGTGGAACCACAGTGGACGAGAGGTTCAAGGGATACAGGTGGAAATTGGTGGCTTCAGTTGGAACCTCATAAATATATATGCCACGGTAGGCTGTTTTGTCAGAAGAGAACAATGGAGCTGGCTCAAGGAATTGGAGGAGTTACCAGGTGATAGGTTACTCATATGTGGGGATTTCAACGCGTGGAACAGAGAATGGGACAGCAGTGGAGAAAACCGACAGGCAATTGCTCTTGCAGAGGCCATGGTTGACTCTGATATGGTCTGCATCAATGATGGGAGGCCGACTAGAATGGCAATGAGGTCTGGAGATGCAGACACAGCCATTGACTTGACATTTGTCTCTCAGTCGAAGAGAGGGAACAAACAGCTCAGGAGCTACAAGCGACAGTAGACAAAGTGACTGAGTGGTGTACAGAAATGAGGGTTGTCGTTCACCTGGAAAAGGCGTCTGTTTTGTGGTGTTCTCTGGACAACAAAATCGTTAAAACTAATGTCCCAAGTCTCACGATAGATGGTAGAGACGTCAACAGAGAGAGCAAACTGAAGTATCTAGGAATTACATTTGACAGGAGCCTGTCATTTAAGGACCATGTGGAGAGTGTTGTGACGAGATGCCAAAAAGGACTTAGTGCACTTAAGACTATGGCTGCAATTGACATAGAGCAGAGAATGCTTTTCACACCATATCAGCACCTGATCCTGTCAGTGGTGGATTATGGCCTGGGACTGCTTACCATCTCAAAGAGTCAGATGGACAAACTAGAGCGCATACAGAACGCGGCTATGCTGGTCATTCTAGGTTGCACCAGAGACACCCCAGTGGTGTGTATGCGATAGATCCTTAGTTTGCCGACGGTTGCAGGTAGGCACAAGGTGCTGCAGGCGAAGTCATATCTCAGGGTAGCTGCAGACACAGACCACCCTCTGCGTGAAGCTCTGGGTGCAGTTAAGGGTCAGCGGCTGATAAGAGGGAGGTCATGGATGGCTTAGGCAGAAGACACAATCAGACAGGTTTGCATCCTTGAGAACATTGGGTGAGGAGAGGAGTGGGTCAAAGTGCCACCTGAGCAGTCAGACTTGTGTAGTCATAATCACGCTGAGCCGGGAATGCAGAGACTGGTCAGCAGGTGCCACAGAGGTGGAAATTCAGCAATTAATTAAAGATAATGCTCGCTCAGAGGATTTGATCATTTACACAAACGGTTCAGTGTCAAGAGGCAAAAGAAGGGCTTGGGACTTCTTAGCAAAAGTTAATGGTCGACGTTTGGTGCAGGAGAGTCTAGCATATGATACCACAACATCCAGCTTAAGAATGGAGGTGGAGGCGGTCACTGCAGCTTTCCGCTGGCTAGAGAACATGACACACACACACATTGTGATTGTAACTGATTCAGAAAGCATGCTGAGGAAGATCAGAACAGGTATGCTTCGTGCAGAGTGGCATGCTTCGCTGTGGAGGACACGAGTGAGGAGTATTGTCTATATTTTTTCACCAGGTCATGCCGGTGTGTTGGGAAATGAACAGGCGGACAGACTGCCTGGCTCTGCACAACTTGGTGGAATACTGATACATGATAGGGCAGGCGTGGTTAGTGCCTTGTGGGAGAGCGTGTACAATTCGGATCACCAGATGGATCACCACAGTCTGGTGAAATTGATGCAGTTGGAGGTGACGAGAGGTTCTGACAGAAGCTCGAGGCTCAGAGGAAAGGCAAGACGGACGTTTAATCAGAAAGCTAATGGCACCATTAGTATCGGAACTCTTCGCTGGCTGCTGAAGATGGGGACGGAGGGCTTATGGGAATGCCCCGAGTGCTGTGATGTCGGTTCTTGAATCAAATCAAATAAATCAATCCCTTATTATTTGGGAGCATTGGCTATAAAATTACGGGCAAATTGAGTGTTATATAAAGTGTTTTGTTTTATTCTGTGAAAATACTAATTGTTTTCGGAAGTCATTTTCTTTGGAAGTAATTATCCTTTACCAAAATATGGTGCTCTGTTATGGTATTTTCTCTGGAACATGATCTAATGTACAGTGTTTATATTTCATTTATACGTTTCTAAGTTGTTCATGTTCATTTGTGATTCATTTTGGATATATTTTATCCAGTCTTCCTTGACAGCGATGCTGGTAAGGGACAAATTATTATTTCATTTTACTAATTTATCTGTTTACGTACAAATATTTTACTAACACAATTATTTTTTGTAGAAGTTTTGTAATATTATTCCTCAACAATCCCTGGTCACTTTGATGTATAATATATGTATGTTGCGCTGCAGCTGAATTAGTATGGTCTGTTTTAATGTTTTACTAATACCTTGGATGGCCAGAGTAACTAACAACAATTGTTTGAAAGAAGCTAAAGAAAGTAGATCTCTATATACAACAATAAGGAGGAGACAAACACTGTTCTTTGGCCATGTAATGAAAAGAGAGGCATTGTAAAACATCGTGACAACTGGAAAGATCAGTGGATAGAGGGGTAGAGGTGGACCAAGAGAGATGATGCTGGATGGGCTGAAATGATGGCATGGAGGGATATAATCAAGAGAGCTGTTCCAGGCAACCAGGGTTCATGATCTGTGGAGATGCATGAGCGCCTATGCCAGTCGGCAGGGCATGTGATGATGATGATGTTTTAATGTGTTACACTTGTAACAATTCACAATTGCTTTACCACCCCTTGTGCCTCTAAAGATTAACCCCCTGGGACTCAAAGAGTTATCTACTAACCACCTCCTCACTTCCATTCATTAGTTACATCAAGCCTGCACCTTTACAAAAGTTATCATAAGAATATATGTCAGAAGCATTAAGATAACATCTCCATCATCAAATACTATCTAAACGTAGAAGATCTTCAATATTTTCTATCCTACATCTTAACAGTTCATCAAGTTATCTACCCAAATGTGATGTTTTACCGTTGCATGCCAGCCCTCGTCTCTGCAGAACATAGTTTGAACAAGACTTTTTATTAGTTTGATGTTCTCTTAAATCTTAATTGTTTATGACTGATTTCTTGGCCCTCTTTTGCCATTCTGTTCCTCCTATCTATCTTCAAAAGCTTTAATTTTTTTTTATATCGCTTATCTGAGCATTCATATCACCTGTAACATTCAAAATATCTGTAGACTTGATAATTCTCAGAGATTAATGAGGTACTTGTAGTTTTCTTGCACGACAGTACTACACTATAGAAATATTGCTTAAATACATTAAACAAGCCAAGCCGTACACTGTGCTGACTATACAAATTAAACTGGCTGCACTAAACGCACAGCTGACTTGTGGAATATTACACTGCAATGCCCCAACCTCTTCCATGATGCAACGTTCACACCACTGGTCTGAATGCCACAAGATATTTTTTTTTTAAACAACAATAAGCAGTCCACTGGAGGAATCAAACCCTAATATGTTGAGGATTGTGAAATTATTAAAAACGTTCATTGACCTTTCAGCCATACAGTATCTACACTAACATCGTAATGACTAGAAATGCAGAGGAAATGGAAATGCACAATTTCTCGAGACATAATAAAATACTATAACTGTTATAATATGATTAAGTTTTAAAAAACATAAACAAAGCTTATACTTACAGATTATTAAGAAATAACAACAGCAGCTTCAAAGTGGATTCAAAGATAAATTGTAAAAAAAAAAAATAAAGAATTATTAATATATGTGGCAACCACTTTAATGTAGAACAGACAATAAAATAAGTTTAAACAAGCAAACAACTGCAGGAAATGCATCCATCAAGCAAACAATAATTTGTAATAGTGTACTTTTAATCAGCAAACTTTTTAAGAATAAATAACTAATCAACCAACTTTATATGCCTAAGTAAATAACTCATTTTGTTTTTTAAACCACTCTCAATGACTAAAATTACAAATATTGTTAAAAATCAAGTACTTTAAAGCACATTCATGGATAAACATGCTAAAAAGAAAGGAGATCAAATTGAATTTCTTAAAACAATTTCAAGCCATCAAAATATACAATTATTATAAAATGTTTTATCTGTTACTTCTTATTCATCGTCTGCATTCTCACTTAAAAGGGTGATTGATTAGCACACTATATTGTGATTTACAGCTAGGTTCAAATATCTGCGCTTTTCAGCCTAATACCTCTGATTTCCTGAATAAGCCACAGTTTATAACATGCTTATTAGGGAGACAGTTGGTCTATTCTTTATTCACCCAAAACAGGGCCCCAGAACCCACACTAGGATGCATCTGTTACTGTATCTTCAGTTAGCAATAATTCATAGATATTCTACTTATTGTTTGCACTGACCATCATAAATGTTTCAATCAAGCCCTTGGAGCCAAAATATCTGCCTGCTTGTTACCCTGCACTCCAGCATGACCTATTCAGTTTACACATCAAAGTGCAGTAACAAATTTCAGTTATTTTCTTTTAATTTACCCCAAAATACTGGACTTTCCCAGGAACTCCCCATAAAATCTTGGAGTCCCCGAGCTGGTGTGAACTAAAAAGAAAATGGCTATTGTCAATGTAAGGAACACAGGTGTGCTGCAACAAATGTATGCTCAGCAACACAAAGAAATGTCCATGTACCACTGCAAAATGCTCCAGTTTAGAAATGTCTAAGAATAACTGCATAAACAATTTCAGTACCAATCAACTCATCATATGTTTCTTGGTCATTGCAAAGATAATATTATTTCCTTGCTGTCTTCTGCCACAGACAGATATTATGTTGACCCTTTATTTCTGAATTGTTAGTTGAACTACTTCTGTCCCAGAGTGTCTCTGTTGATTTCTTTCTCACCAAAGTAGTTCACTGCTTTTTAAGCCAACCCGTCTGGAAAAAAGAGTTAAAAGTAACAAAGGTTTGAGACTGAAAAATTTAAGATATTTTGAATAAGCAGTCGAATCCATGTTTTCTGTAACAAATCAGCACATGAGGACAAATAAGGCTTGAATTACATACAGCAGTCACTTTTACCTTCATAGTAAAATCTTTGAAATGCATATTATTAGAAGGTTGCGTAAATCACAAAGAATTGTAAAAAATGTATTAAAAAAATTTTTTTTTTTAAACAAAAACAGTGCAGCTTATGGAGATTAACCCCCCTACTGTACTGGTAAGGGGACTCCACAGTTCTCAAAGATTCCTGATTGAGGTATTCATACTATTTTTCAGTGGCATAAACACTGTCTAGAAACACTGCATTTTCACATTAAAAACTTACAAAAACCACACAAACACATGTGTGTGTGTGTGTGTGTGTGTGTGTGTGTGTGTATGCGTGTGCATATAATAAATTGAAAAAGCACATTTATTAATATACAGAGATTTTCTTTTTACTCTGATAGTGTGATCTATACGTCGGAAGACATACAAGCTAATAATATGCTCATTAATAATTCAGAAGACAACAAAAGCTTCAAATGAGATTCAAATGTAAATCCTACAAATTAACGGAACTTTACAATATACAACAATCATTGTAATGTAGAATGATAAAATAAAAGTTCAAATAAGCAAAAATGTTTGCAGATAACGTATTAACTAGAAAAACCAAAATTATAATTGATACTATAATTGTAACACTGTCAATCAATTACAGAAACATCAAGATTACCATATTTATTCTCATTAATAAAACACTGTCATTCGGTTAACAACATTTATATAATTTTTAGACAATTAGACATAGTCTATTCTTAACAATTTAAATAAATTAATAAACAAGCAATGAAAATCAGAGATGAAATAATATGATTTAAAGCAATGCCATTAAAAAATAATTTGTATTATGAAATATTTCACTTCAAATTTCAATGAAACAGCGATCCTCAAAAAGTGTGCATGACAAATTTGCAATGTCAGTATTAGGAATACAAGTGGGCTGTGACAAATACGAAATAGCGATGTTTTTGTTACAAATTACTACTGCCAATTGCTTCAAACTATAGCTGTTTAAGAACCACTGAATTAAGTCATTTTGGATGCCCTACAGTTAGGTCTATGTTTTCTGTAAAAGAAGGGTAATATCTTCTTCTTCACGTTCACCGGCTGTAAACTCCGGTGGAAAGTTCGGATTGTTCTAGGACCTGAGTGTTGCGTGTGCATCCATTTGACAGATCTGATTAATTTGTATGCAGACTGTTGGTTTCTTGCCTCTCAGGCAGATGCACTCCGACTTCGAAGGAAGCTCCCAATTAGTCGACTCTTATGACATGCTTTTGTGTCTATTCTTGCATTCCCTATAATAGGGTCCCGGAACCCACACAGGGAGAAGGGTAATATGATTAGTATCACAATGGTCTCGTTACTTTCTCTACAGAAATATCCTTGATACTAACTGTATAAGAAGGTTGGGTGGATCCCAGAGACAAAAGAAAACCTCACAACTACTTGTGATTAACTCTTAGCTACTGCACGGATAAGGAAAAATGCAGTTGTGTACAACTGCTTGCTGATCCAGTAGTTATGTGTTTAATCACCTTAAAGGGGGGGGGGGGGGGGGGGGATATTTATAATGACCACAGTACTTATTCAATGTGGACTAGCCCGACAAGGGGCTACCAATATACTCAATATGTCTAAAAGTTTGAAGAAAAAAAGGCTTTTTTACTGTACGGGTAAGCTAGCGCACTGACCATTATGCTACTATAATTCAACTTTATATATAATATACATGTGCAACTATGGGAAAGACCTAAAGAGAGCTGCATGCAAAGGATAGGACAACTTGGTGTAAGATGGCGGAGGGTATGCTCTATTGGGAGAATTAAAAAAAAAAAAGAAGAAGAAGCAGATTTAACTAATTTGTACATTTTACAAGATCTAATTAGGGTCAGTTTCAGACATCCTAGAGTGGAAGTTAAGTTAAACTAGTCTGAGTGTGATAGTCTAGTTCAAGTGTGAGCTCCTAGAAAGTTTTAAAACACTGTGACTGATCCAGCAAACCGACAGTGGCTTACTTTAGTGCTCGTAGAAAATGAAGAAGAACCACCGAGCTACAAATGGAAATAAAATGTATAACCATATAAAATGAAATAGTTTCAACTATTTTAACATAACTTAAATAAATATTGGTCATGTACAGGGCAAAGGTATGCATATGGTACCAAAAATTGTGTTTTCTTAACACCCTGTTAGTTTTTATTAAAGGCTGCTATTATAACAATCAATAGAGTGCTGAAAACAAATGGTAACTATCTTTCATTAAACAGTGTATAGAAATCAAAAGAGACAACACTGGTTCTAAATATGGCAAACCATCACACCTTTTTATCATAAACAAACCAAAACAACTGGACAATGACATTAAATAATATTACTTAACCCATTTAAATAAATTAGGCAATCAAAAATATGGAAGGCTTTATCAAGAGGTAAATCTGAAATATTTTAAAACAAGCGGACTAGTCACAAAATGTATAAGAATACAAAACAGTATTATCTATCAGCAGTGACAACATAGCATTGCACAGAATAAACATTATCAAAACTTGATTATGTGAACAAATCATAAATAAGTTGCAGAACAGCCTCTGATTAGCTTTAAAAAACTTATTAGCCGGAAAAACAAAAACATGTTTCTTCTGTTAACTGCTTTCTATATGGTGGAATTTTTAACCAGACCTGTAATGTATTTTAGAATGCAATTTGTTTTGGGTGTAGAGAGTTAAATTTCATCAGCTATTTAATAAAACTAAAAATCATCAAAGGTTCAGATCAAACATAATGGACAAATGTAAAGACAAGTATTTAGAGAAAACTAACAGCAAAACTCAAATACTTTAAAAGAATTAGACAGGGTAAAACAGAATAAGTCAGGGACAATATAATTTTACATAAATATATCAAATGATAGAAAATAAACATGAATGCCAAAAAACATTCATAACATAATCTGACAAAACACCAGTAGAAATAAAAAGTATTACTTCATTTCCATCGTCAACATCAAGTGGACTGGCAATTGGCTTGGAAAATCAGGGTTCTGTTCAACTCAAACCCTTTAGGATTGTGTATAAGTGCTGACATATATTTTCCTAACTCCAGCAGCCCTAGACAAACTGTTACTTTAGCTTCTTCTTTTGTTCTACTGCTTATGCTGTAAAATGTCCCAGAGAAAGGTTAGATGTAGTCTGCTGTCTTTTGCTAGTTGCCAAGCCTGTATTAAAATGTCATTGCATTTCTATAGTGTCTCTTTTACTCCCTCCACCCATCTCTTTGTTGGTCAGCCTCTTGTCTTGTAGCCTGCTGTTCTCATGGAGTACACTCTAGCAGCAGGCTGATTTTGTTTCTTTTGATCATATGACCAAACCGTTTGATTCTTTGATGTTCTATGAAATCATTTACTGTTACTATGCCTACCATTGTTGTTAGATCTTCATTAGTGACTCGTCTATTCTTGTTTATCCCAACGCATTTCTTATACATCTCATCTCAGATATTGTTACCTTAGCTGCTGTGCTAAGGTGTCATCATCATCATAAACCACTTCTGCCGTTAAGCGTCATGGGGAGGAATAATTTGTGATCCAGTGCCCATTGGCTGCCACTGGCTATTGTTATGCCGTGAAGGCGTAGAGTGTCTTTAATGTTGTCGATCCATGTTTTCCGCAGCCATCCTCTTGTTCTTGTAGCTGATCTTCTGAGATGTAGTGCTTGTAATGGTATTTGATCTTGCGGCATTCTAACAAGATGGCTAAACCACTTGATCTGCTGTTTCTCGATGAATCGTGTACAACTTTGAAAAAGGCAATCAGATTTTCAGTCCTTTAGAGCAGTCTTTTCCATTTGGTGGTCCACGGACCCCCTGGGAGAACAAATTTAAGGTGCCCATCATTTACAAATAAAGTCTTCAACTTAAATCCTCCCGATATTTATAAATTATAATAAGATCATCAGTATAACTTTTAATAAGTATCTGGTCGGTGGCAGACTTTGAGAATATGGGGCGGGGGGGACACTGCAGGACTTTGCTAGTTGGGAACCACTGACTTACAGCATGAATTAAAAATACTTTAAAAAAAATAAAGAACATAGAGGACATTTCAATTTAAAATTCTGCCTTGAGATTACATAGCGGCGTCCGTAGCTTAGGTACTGCTAGTCTGACTCGTAATTCCAACGTACCGTGATCGAAACCTACTGCTGACTGCGTGAATTTTCATCATGGTATGGGGCATCACAGGTCGCCCCAGCCTAAAATGGGTACCAGGATGTATGTCCTAAGGAAATATAGATGGCTGGCGTAATGCTTACCCCATTACCCACCTGGTGCCTATTGGTCTGTAAAAATATGGGTGCTCTTCCCATATGCCTGAAGCACATAAGGGCATGAAAATTGATCTTTGCTTTACTTGAGATTACATTCAAACAAAAATATTATTTGTAACATCTATGTCACAGAATTAATAAATGAGATATAAATGTATCAATTAAAATGTTGTGTACAAATAGAGAACACTTCACAGACTTGTTACAAAATATTCTGGTTAATTTAAAAAAAAAAAAAAAACAGGTCTACAACTTCAGCTGTCCAAGACAAATTGTCAAATTATCTTAGCTACTGGGCTTAAGTGCACAACTTTTAAACAGTAACCAAAATTTTCAGTTTTCATGCACTTAGATCATGAATTTAACTCAGCTGCCTCGAGAAAGCCGTTTTTCCTGGCATTGACAGGTTTTTTATGACATGAAGTCTTTGGGCAGTGGTCATAACACCTATATAACAGCTTTGGTATTGGTTGCAACTGCATAGTGAGTAGATATGTTGGTATGATTACATTTACCCAAAATAAAAACATGATATTTGGAGTGGTTTTAAAACTGTGACATCATCGTTGCATCATAACAATCACATTAGAAATTCATATTGCTGCACATGGCTAAGTAAAAAAAAAAAAAACATTCTTATCAGGGTCAACAGGAAGAAAAGCCGTTATTTCTTTGCTCTTTATTTAGTGACTAACTATATCACTTTAAAACAAATAATTTCACTTATAAAAATGAATTAAAAAAATTAATATGAACTATTTTAGTGATCTGATGGTCGCAGTGGCCATCATACCTGCAAGTCTGCTCAGTAGTCATAGGTTTTAACCCCCTGGATTAAAAAAAAAAATTTACCAGCACTCTAAATTTCTTCTGCTTCTTCTTCTCTTACCATAGTTTCTTAGTGTCAAACTTCTTAGAATTATAAGCAAGTGTTTCTTGCTTATGACATTTTGTTAAGGGTAATTTTTGTGTGTGATTCTTATCAGGTAAGAGGGTTAAAATACTATAAAAAATACACTACATATCACTTTAAAACTCTTCTTTGAGATTACATTCAAACTAAAATGTTCATCTGTAATGCCTATGTTATTGAATTAATACATATCCTAGTTATAAAGGAAACATATATAAAAAAAAAATAGTGTTTGCGAATACAAATTAACAGTGTAGACTAGAAAATTTGAAGGAGAAAAAAATTGCACAATCTCTTGAGCTTTGAATTCCTTTTCTTGCTGAGAAGCAGAGTTGGCATGTAGTCCAGAATACTGTCTTGATCCCTGAAGATAAAGAGAAACAGAAGTAACATCATAAAGAGTATCATATGCTTGTTAAACATGAAATAAAAACAGACAATATACCCACTAATTGACTACAGTGTGTATTTGTAGTGGCATAAAAGGATTAAGGGAAATAAGTAAAAAGGTAAAGTCGAAGTCGGGAGATTTGAACCAGCGTCACTGTACATGGTTATAAACCATAAGTGCTCTGCCACCAGTACGGACAGCTGAAAAGAAACTGTCCGCCTGTGTCGCCGTCCTCACGAAACTCCGTAGCTACAGCGACGTTCCTCCATTTAACCCACAGTTTTAACTCTGGTACCCATTACCTAGAGGCTGGGTGAACCCCGGGAACTGCCCGGTTTCGAACACACGTGCTGCAACGAGTCGCAGCTGGATCTGAAAGCGAGTCTCCTATCAACTGCCCTAACACGGCACCTTAAGGGAAATAAGTGTATCAGTGTACCCTGCATCTGTGCACAGAATAAGTCTATCTATATTTTTGTCTAAATGGGCATCAGGTAATGGCCTGGGAAGTAAAGGTGACTGGCAAAATGTTCACCACGTCACCTATCAAGTGCCAAATTGGTCTATAATATTTTGGCACTATACACCTGTCCTGTGAAGGCATAAAAGGGGTAATTTACTAACTTGAAAAAAACAAATTTCAACAGATGTGAATATAATACACAATTATAGTAAAAAAAGTATATAGGTTTAGCCCTATATGCCCTATACCCCTAGGGCGTGGAAAGGGGACCTTTACTTTTGTTTTTTTGTAGTAAAATAGTAAATAGTCTTTTTTTTTTTTTTGACAATGTCATCCATGCTTTCCAATTATTCTGTTCTGCTACTGAAAGCACTTTCTTCTTATAAAATGTCCTTGTGAAATTTTAACCCTTGACAATGAAAAGCCACAAACACTTCCAGTTGATACCATTTTCCGGTAAGATCTGCCCCCCTTCGCTATAGAGACATGTTTTTAAGACGTCAAGCTAACAGAAATCTGTGACTGCAAATGTTCAGAGTGACAGGGATGACTAAATTTACTAAAAACAGCTTTTAGTGGGTTTTCTACATTAAATTTTTCCCAATGGCTACAGTTGTTACCAGGCAACCGGGTCACAGGGTTATGTAATTAGTTTACATGCCCCAAGAAATGTAAACCAGTTGATTCTATGCTGCATTAACTTTTACTGATTACACCTCTTACTCTGCACAGTATTTGTTTACACTTTGGATGATAAATTGATTTTATGTGATTGTCTGTGTCTTTGTGTAAAAGTTTTTAAAAAAAAACTGAAATTGCAGGAGCTGGCTTTGTTTTATTCTGGGACTCACGAGCAGCAGCTACCGCAGCTCCTGCAGCTTCCTCTAATGTATTTGCTCGTGAGTCCTAGCCATCTAGTTTAGCCCCCTCCGCGCCGCGCGTAGCGGCACGGGGGATACTCTCGGAGGTGGCACTATAGTCGGCGATAAGCGGTCCGCAACTTACATATAACTCGGGCCGTGCCATAGGATAGCGCTATCGGGAGTATTCTCGCGCGTCGGTTTTTTTTTTTCGTGCGCAGTTAATCCTAGTTTTGCCGCCGTAAAAAAATCCGTTGTGTTTCGCGAAAAAAAATGTCCGCAGTTAATCCTACTTTTGACACGGTTGAATCGCCGCAAAAGAAATGTAAATTTTACATATGAGTGAGGCTCTGTTTGGGTTAACTGTCTGCGTAGTGAGGCTCTGTTTCGGTTAACTATCTGAGTAGTTCATTTGGGACCGTTATTCGGAAGAGAGCCCGTTTTTTTTTTTTTATAGATCACTGGGGATCTTCACTAAAGCTATGACGTTCATGCTTTGTGTGGCATTAGTGCTTTTAACAGCGCTCTCCGTCTATGGCTAGCTGTTCTGTCGAGAGAAGCCATATGGATAAAATCCGGTGCAACAAAGAAGTCGATTCTCTCGACTTTTAAATTTGCAAAATACCTCTAACAATTTTAAATAATATGAGTTATATTAGTTATAACCTCAACAGTATAACTTATAACAACTTACTTATGGTGACATTGGCCGTATTACAATTACATCTTTTCAACTTTATTAGCAAATTCTAACAACTGTTTTCCAACTTCGTTTGAAAGTTCTTCTTGCGTTGCTTCTGGATGTTCCTTAACATATTTCGAAATTTTCAATATTGTCTCTGCGCGCAGTGCTTCCACTTGTGTGTCCCTGCCGTTGCTCAATCTTTTCCACAGTTCAGCTGCGAGTCTGATCTCAGTGAGTCTAACGGTCATACGAGAGTCTCCTGTATGCGCCCATATCAGCATTGATATTTGCTCAAGAATATTGAAGTCTAGTAAAGATTCAGCCATTGGTAGCGATAGTAATAACTCTTTCTCGCTTGGTAAATCTTTAAGAAACAAGAGTTAAAACGACCCTACTTGGAGACTGATATGTTTACTTCCTTGCCGGAAGTAGAGTGAGCTTATTTACATCTCTGTGCGCATGTTCATGTTTGTCTTTTATGGGATACCGACAAATCACATTTAAATATTGTTTAAATTTTAAAGGTTTGAGGTTTGCACAACGGATCAACATGATGGCACACGGGTAGTAACCAATAAGTGCTACTTCCTACTCAAGTCTGAGTCTAGGCTACTCCTTTAGGTTTCCAACTGCCAATTGATTTTTTACGTGCGCAGCAGTACACACGGGTGTCCTATCTGACCACCCAGAGACCAGGATAAATTACTAGAAGTCCACGTGAAAAAATCTGAGCCCTCACCGTGACCTCTAGCTCTCCCCTAATATTTAAAAAACCTGGAAACTCATGCTGTCTCTGGAGATGTAGAAACACAGAAGAATATGTCATATTTTATGCACGGGATAGTAGTGGCTAAAATATCGAGTGCCATAAGGTGTGCTGCCAGTTGCTGCTAGAGTCGTCCTAACAGCATTATGGGCCCTTGACAAACCAGTATGCTGGGGCCCCCACGACAACCACTAACAGAAGGGGGGAAACCCACTAAAACTATTAACTTGTTACTGGCAACTTGAAAAGGGGACGGGGTGCGTGTGGAAATGCCTAGAGTGCAATTGTGTCTATTCTTGATTCATTCTTTCTTTTTTTCACAGGACTGAAATTTTATCGATGGCAAGTTATGTGACGCAGGTCCATATGCTAGTAGGGCCACTGATCAAGTGCCTAGTGGGGGTCATGCTTTCAGACGCCATTGTGTGTTGTAGTTCCGCAGTGCCCATCCACCCACCGCAACTGAATTTTCATGGAAACAAAAACAATAAAGTAGAGAGGACGCAGAAGAAGCGTTGCTGAAGGGACTAACAAAGACAAATCTGCAATATTTCAGCTATATTAAAAGCTATAACACATATTGAAAAAAAAAAAAAAAAAAAAAAAAACTGCCGGATGGTAAAGGGAAGAAAGCAAGAGACAGACAAGTGAGAGGATAACATCATGAAATGGTCAAACATCAGTCTGATAGTGTTTGTTTGTGTGTGTGTGTTCAGAGAGTGTTAGAGATAAGCTGCAGCCAGCCTTCATTGGTTACAATCATGATGCATACGCTGCTATTCTTTATCATCATCACCAGGTGCCTTGCCGACTGGCGTGGGCGATCATGCCTCTCCATTATCTGCGATCTCCTGCAGCATGTATCAGTTCGTATGCCGACACACCTCCATGCCATGCAACAAGACTGTCAAGCATCTTCTCTCGTTGTCTTCCTCTATCCCTCCTTCCACATATCTTTCCAGTGGTCACAACATGTTCTATTTTCCCTCTTCTCATAACATGGCCGAAAAAATGATGACTGTCTCCTTCTGATGTCTGTGGTAAGTTGTCTTCGGGCTCCAGCCTCTTTCAAAACCTCTTGGTTCCTCTTTTTGTCTGTCCAAGGTATTCTAATCATTCTTCTGTAAAACCACATCTCCGAGGCCTCCAGAAATTGTTTTGCCTGCCTACTGATTGTCCAGGATTCACAGCCATATTTTAAAACTGGATGTATGTAGCAAGCAAGAATTTTTTTTTTCTAACTCTCAATGACAAAGATATATTGCACAAGATGTTTTTCATTTTATAAAATGCAGTTTTTGCCTGTCCTATTCTATTTCTTATCTCAGTTATGCATCTTCCATCTGATGTTATCCATGTGCCCAGGTACTGCTATTCTTAAGCAAGGGAATAGGGGCTGTGACTTGCTTAACCTCCCTTCTCAAACTAATCTTGTTGTGACGCATAGAAGAAGGCTTTGTGTCACCAAGAGTTGTCCATTCGCTTTTGCTATAAACCCCCATGCATTTCTTCTACCTCTCCATACAGTGCCATCTGCATAGATAATCACACTCGAAAGGGAACTATTATGTGTCCGTAGTTGAATTTTTAATTTAACAGTACCATCTAGCCAATCCCTGCACTCTCAGCTTAATGTGACTAGCGCCTTACATAAGTTTGATGTTGTTCTCTTACATGTTGACTTATTGGTTTCTTCGTCCCATTTTGTTACAAGCATAAACATATCTCTTATTGTTTGTTGTGATTGTGCAATCCAGGATTTTTGTCCCATCTTGCTGTGACCCCTGATCTGTCTCAAGGGCTTCATACAAAAGAAGTTTTAAATCTGCGTCTATATGAAGTATGACCTCAAAGCACTTTCAGCCTATATGCAGTAGTTAGCAGTTCAAGGATTTATTGCATGCATATTACTGTCGTATCTTTTTTTACAACGCAGAATCACCCGCACGACTTCATTCTGCGTGCTTTGAATCTTCACTTTAAAACTTATGAGCAGTCCCAGTCCGTAATCAATCATGAAGTGATCAAGTGTTGAGACTGTGATCCGCATTTTTGCTCAGTGTGCAAAGCTGCCATAATCGTCAGAGTAATGGGCTCCCTTTGGCATTCATAATGTTGTAATTTCCTTCTTTCACATGGTCCCATAATAAGTCACCTTCTAAAGAAAAAGGTCACTAAATCCCCTTCCTTCTACTTCAAAGTGCTGAGACACCATTTATTTTAATCAAGGTATAGTGAATAGGCCTACAATGGTTTTATATCTTATTTATTTGTTTATTTTTACTCAGATATGATCATCGTGTATTATTATATTTACAGAGTACTGTATTCAGGAAAACAAAATTTAAAATTTTAATTTGTTGCACCTCGGAACAGATTAGTTTCCATGTAGTTTCCATTATTTCAGTGTGAAAAAAATGTACTGGAATCCGAACGATGTGGGTTTTGATTGCCGTCTCGGAACGGATTGTGTTCGAATTTCGAGATACCACTGTATTATCTTGTTCGAGACTCTGGATTTTAAAATGGGATACATAGTGTCAACGGATCAGTCACAGTGGGATGGTTTGGACATGCATGCAGAATGGGAGAAAATCTGCCACCACGGCAGGCATGAGAGGCTAAGAACCAGGGAACCAGTCTTCCAGGGCCACCCAGGGTTCGCTGGGAAGACAACATCAGACAGTCCCTGGCTGACAGAGGACTGGAATGGAACAAAGCCGAAAAGAAAATTGCAGACAGAGCAGTCTGATGATCTCTCTTGCAAACCTCTACACCCCAATGTAGAAGATAATCTACTAACTAGGTAAGTTAGCATTTTGGTCATGTCAAGCGCCATGACGGATTGGAAAAACTTATAGCAGAAGGTATGGTGCCAGGAAGGAGGGGCAGAGGTCGACCGACACGAAGATGGTCACATGATATAGGTGACTTCTTGGGTGTGAAAGTGCATGAGGCGCGGGAGAACTGGTGGGAAACCGAGTTTCTTTCAGGCAGACTGTGATGAGAGCCAAGTTCTGCAAAGGACCTGCTACATGATGATGATGAGGTAGGTAAGAATGTAAAGTGTTCTTTATATGTTGTGTGCAATGAACAGGCAGACAGATTGGATGAAACTGCACCACTCGGTGGTGAAGTGGTACATGACAAGGCTGATGTGGTCTAGACCCTTTGGGAACAAGCAATGGAATCAGTAAAGAAACAAGATTATTATGGTCTGGAGAGAATGAGGCACCAGGGTGTAACCAGAAGGTCTAATTGGCTCACTTCCATCAGAGTAAATGCAAGACGGACATATAACCAGATTGTGACCGCTACCATCAGTATTGGAACTCTGTGCTGGCTGCTGAAGATGAGGACGGAGCACGCATGGGAATGCCCCGAATGCTGTAATGTTAATTCTTGACTCAACTCAACTGAACTAAACTCATACAGTTTTTTTTTTAATTTTCAGTGTATACTTTGGCTTTTCATTTGGACGTATAATGTTATTCCACCCCCCCCCCCACTCATTTCTTTAATTTATAAAGTTATTATAATTAGGGATTAGGATGGAAACTTTACATATAATGAATACTACAAAATATTATTACATTGTGCTTTATAATATTAGTTTATCGTTATTGAAACTGGACCTTCCATATAGCTGCTTTTGAATCAATCAATCAATCATTGCAGTCTCAACAATGAAGATTGGGGAAATTCTTCTTTTTGGCGTTCATCGGCTGTAAGTCCCGAAAGTTTTATTTGTTCGTCTACCTCTGGACTTAAGTCTTGTTCCAGTATTTGAGTTTTGCATGCACATTTGTTTTACAGATCTGACTTTTTTGTACGCAGGCCGTTGGTTCCTTACCTCTCAGGTAGGTGCATTCCAACTTTAAAGGAAACCTTAATGAGTCGACCTTTACGACATGCTTGTTAAGAAGGCAGCTAGTGGGAACTATGTCCACCCTTCCCCCCCCCCAACACACAATGAGGCCCCAGAACCTACATGGGAATTGATCTGCTACTACTGATCTCCAGAACTCGCTGTCTCTTGTCTTTACCTAACCTTTAAACTGCTGTTCGCCCATCCCTTGATGTTGTCTGCCTACTTGTATCGTTTCCTTCGACTTTTCCCTCCAGTATTGTTTTCAAAAGAGTGTTAGGCCGATGTCTTTCATGAATACATGTTAAATGTTATTAAATTGGTCATACTCGTTAATTTTTAGCCGATGAAATAAATACATTTAACTCCCTGTGTGGGTTCTGGGGCCACATTGTGGGGGAAAACAAGAATACACCCACTAAGTCCCCAACAAACATGTCGTAAGAGTCGACTAATTGGGGACATCCTATGAAATCTGAGTAGATCTGCCCGAGCGGCAAGGAACAACCAACTGAACACAAGTGAATATGCCAGTAAAACAGATATACGCGCACAACTCAGGCCCTGGTACCAGACCAGAGTCCAAAATGGACAAACAACTAAGACTTTTCCCCGGAGCTTACAACCGGTGAACGAAGAAGAAGAAGAATACGTTCATCTATTGCACGGGCATTTCTTACTCCTAAATGTGGATTTTAGTTATAATTATAGATTACTTGATTTTCCGGCACATTGATCATGGTAGCCATTAATAAGGTTAATACCCTACTAATGCTGTATGTACTCTTTGAAAAAAAAAAAAAAAGCTATACCAGCATACCAGACCGGGAATGAATGAAGAAAGTTGGAACTTAACACAATGGGATCACCATACTTGTGGGGAGCCAGATGACAATGTCAGTGTGAGTGTTAGGCTCGGTGTCAGTCATGGTTTCCGGTGTGCTCAAATATCTGCTCTTCTAGTACATGACGTCGTGCTGTAAACGAGCAGCCACTCTTTGTTGTTTAGTTTGTAACCTCTTGTCAAAGACACAGCCATTCAGCCAGCGTCTACATAAGTGAGTGATGTTCTGAGAGTTTTCTGTAGCCACCGTTTACTACTAAGAGCCGTTGTTTGAAGTAGTGGTGGTTGTGGTAGTTTTTGCAAAGGCTGGTTTGTTGATGATCGTTTAGAATCTTTGAAACTACACAAAAGATTGAAAAACATGGGTTACGGTCGATATGCTAGAGTTCTGAGCAGTGATTGTTGTTGCTCGTTATCATTTTTTATTTTACATGCTTTTTCTTTCTATCAATTTGAATTACTGAGTTAGTTTGATCTGTGTTGTGGTTCGGTATTCAGAGTAAAGAACACATTATTTAGCTTAGCTGCTTCTGAAAAAGAAAACAAAATAATTAGTATACTGTATAGCAGTCAGTCACTAATTAAATCAGTGATGTGAAGACATGAAAAGAAGTACTATAGCATTTATGTTTAAGTTGTTCTTATATATTCAATGAACAGGCTGGTAATGCTAACACAGTAAACATTTTTCTTGTATCCCTAGACTCTATACAAGCTAAAATAGTTTTACTTCTACACAATAGTATAAACACAATATATACCAATTTTACACAGCCTATTTTATGTCAGTACATAGTTACAGTATTTTCCATGCCTTCCATTAAAATTTGTAGTCACATTTTACTTTATTTATTAGTTTGCACTGTTTTGTGTCTGCTAATTGATGTTAGTATTAAGTGGATCTTTTTATGTAGACTGTTAAGTCAAACAAGTTCTTGTGTGCCTAGTTTCTGTACAAGATTTAATATTGTTACTTCCATACAGTAACATAAACAACATAGTTACACAACCTATTTTATGTCCTCTAACTAATTGGTGTTAGTATTAATTATGCAGGGAATATCTTAGACTGAAAAATAAACAAATTGAGAGGTATTTTCAACTGTATGTACTACTGAATCACTCATCAAAATTGTACAAAAAACAACATAAGCATTGATACGACAGAGACAGTGGTAATAGCAGACAAAAAGAAACAGAAAAGAAAGGACAAATCAAAGTTATTGGACTTACCAATAGTAGAGGTGGAATAGGAAAGTTAACCTACTATGAGCAAATGCTAGGCACGAAACACAGAGAAAGATAAAACAATTATGAGGTAATATCAACTATTTCAGGCCCATGCATTTTGACAAACTTGGCCCACATTAATTTCCCTTTACAAAAATGGCAGAGGGGTGGGTGTACAAGAAAGGCAATAGAGAATGTAATATACTTCTAATCCTAATAAAAGTATATATATTTTTAAAGAGAAAAGAATGTACATTTTGAATCTGATAAGTGTATGTTTAATTTTTTTATAGTTAGTAGAAAAGAAGAATTCAGCAGGTGTTAATTTCACAACAACAACGTTTTACAAACAAATTCTTCACTTAACATGATTTTGCAGCCACACGAGTAGTGATTATCCAAATTTGAGAACAAAACTTCAAAGTTTGTTCAATTTACTAACAAATTCTAAAATTATAAGTTTATGGGTTAGTTTAGCATTCAGTGGCTCTTAGTTCTCACAGAGTGTTTCGAAAAATTTCAGATGAAAAATGGCCGAAAAATGTGCCGTTACATTCACACTATTTACTATTTACTTTGTAGTTATATACAGACTGTAACTGCGATGATTTCAATGTTGCTTAGCCATAGTATAGTACAGTCTCTTTGTTTAGCGCTTTCCTTCTTTTACACCATAAATATGGTAGCAATAATACATTGTCTGTGTAATAAACTCATCAGAATCGCTAGATTCAGAACAGCTGATCGCTCAGCTTAGCTGGTGGAAATGCTGCGTCCGAATCACTTTCCGAAAAATCTAAATTTTCATTATCATTATCAGAATTAAAAACATCTGACTGAAACAATTTCAGAGCAGAAAGACTTATTCTGTGACCTGTACTTGTGGTGGGAATATTGGGATTCATGGCATTCGAAAATGAACTTAGAAATGCACTGTTGAAAAACATTTCGCTGTGAATCCGTTCAAATTATTCACGTGTGATTTACAGATAGGGAAAGTATCTGAAAGGATTTCGGCAGAGTGATTTTCCCTGAATAGTTTAATCGTACTTCCGACTATTAGAAACAAGTACGGAGCCGTGTGCAAAGCAAAATGTACGGGATACACGATCGGCGATGACAGCGTTGTTTGGGCAAAACGGAACTTCTCAACGCTCACACCATTGCTTGGGCCTCAAGGAGTTAAATAGCTGGTAAAAAAAATTATAGTATAGGCAGCATCTGTTTGCCTAAAGTGCCCAATCATAGAAAGGAATAGAAAGTCATGATTTCATTGGGACATCTAAAGAAAAAATGCAAAAGAATCCTTCATTGCCTTTAAAACATGAAGAAAGCATGCATCTTCTTCTTCTTCTCTTCCACCATTTACCTCATCGAGGTGTTGGGAAGAGATATAAGGATCGATTGTGCACTTTTCCCAATGCGTTGTACAAGTTGGTGTTCATTTCTGTTAGGTTGCTCCTGATGATATCACTCTATCTCTTGCGTTGTGTTTATTATGTTTCTTTAGCATGGCTCTCTGTGGCAGTTGGTACCAAGTCATTCTTCTCAGATGGCCAAACAATCTCCTTTGTTGTTCTTTAATGAACTATGTGACACTGAAGATTGCACAGGTCAGGAAAGCATGGAAAGTACTCTCTGAAGCCTCATGTGCCACTAGGCATAAAGAGAATTTATGATGGTGATGATGACTGGTTTCAGTCATAGTCTTCTTCTAATTTCCTAATTCTTGATTTTATCTCTTCTTGTCACACGGGCAGCTCTCGTTAGACATCTAATCTCTGTATTTACAATCTTCCGCTCATTAGTTGTAATAAGAGTCCATGTTTGGCACTGGTAGCACAATGTCGGCCAAAAAAACTGTTATTGTGAGATATGCTTTGGTTAACTCAGAGGTATCTTTCATTGCGTCAGAAGCGGTGATAATTCTCTCATAACCTGATTTGCTTTTGTATGTTGATTTCTCTATCTTTTCTCCCATCTGAGGTAAAAAATGACCCTAGCTATTTAAATTTGCTCGTTTGTTTTATTTCTGTGTTATTTACTTAAAGTGATATGGTTTCTTTTTGTCTGCCTATTACCTGTGCCCCTGTCTTATCCTCATATTATATTTCTCACACTTAATATTGTCTTGGTCTATATGGTTCTGTAAACTCTCTTCTGTTTCAGCTAATAATAATTGGTCATTTGGAAATAACAATTCTTTTCTTCACTCTCTGCTTCTTTGCATATATTGTTGATGTATGTTATAAAAAGCAGGGGAGATAGCACACATCCCTGTCTTACGCCTGAATTTACTTTAAAAAGTTTGAGATGGACCTGCTTTTGCTCTCTGTATAACACTTCAGCTAGGTGTTGGCTGATTCCATATCTTCTTAAGCAGTTACACAACATATTCCTATCCACCCTGTCAAATGCTTCTTCCTGTTCTAAAACTTTGCATGTCTTATCATGCATGAATACATACCTTTAAAGCGTAATAGATATATACCAGCTGGTCTGGAAGGAAAGCTGTGACAGATGGACAGACTGTACTGCTCTTCTGATCGGGCAGCTTTTGAGACATGCTTTATTCCAAACATATTAGTGTTAGGAGCTTCCACGAACTTGCCCGCAAGGCGAGATTTCCTTCCCCTCCCATTGGTGCTGTGGCTGGTCACATGACCTATTCTGTGATGTGGGGTGTTATGCAACGGCTTCGTTTAACGTTTGCTTGCTATATATAATGTTTCTTTAAGGTGCCACAGGCACTTGTGTACAAGTAAGAAGTACTGCCACCTTTGTTGTGGCTTCCCCCCAGAAAAATAAGCCACTGACAAAGAACGTAGAAATACAATACAAAAACATTGCAGTTTCGAAACTCAGGAACCATCTGGCAAGTAGCACAACATGGAAATAATCACAGAAATGAGCGATGACCACACGAGAAAGAAAAAAACAACGTTTGAACCATTGAAAATAAAAAATACATGATGCCTCCACAGCACAAGACAGGCTGTGGACCCATCGCGGCATGAATGGGAGGGCAAGGAACTCTCACCATGTGGTCAGGTTCGTGATAAGTACCTGGTGTTCCTTTTTTGTGAAGTAAACACAGGCAGAGAGAGGGATCTTACTACATGGGCAACATACGATCTCCACAATACTGCCTAGTCTTTCTTTCATGGAGGAGGTACTTCATCTCCCTGGCCTTGACTGTGATTCCTATGCCTCTTAGTAACACAATAGAGAGTTATTTAAATTGATGGATATACTTTCATTCATGTATATTTCCTTGACTATACATTACATATTATTAATATACATATGAGAGAGAGAGTGGAAGGTCTAAAGTTTACAGACTTACAAAAGAGGTTATAGGTGTTAAATATGGCCACCGTCTGCTGCTTGGCAAACATCTAAGCGATAGCTGAACTCATCCCGCACATGAAGAATCATCTCTTGCATAACTGAGTTCACTGCAGCTGTGATACAGGGTGGGTTGGCAGCTGCGCTTTAGTTGTAGTATTCGAAACTAGACCTTCCCCGCTCTTTCTTATATATATATTATTCATATTCACTGTATATTCAAGGAAATATTTATAAATGAAAGCGTGTCCATCATTTTGAATAACCCTGTATAATACTATCGTATAGAAACAGAAAGGAGTCAACAATTACTGTTGTAGGCTAATTGTTTAGTGACTGAAGAAAGGGGTGATATGGTAAGAATTAAACTGTACTATTTTTGCCCATTTATTTCCTGGTGAAGCATAGGCCCTCAACCAACTAGTGCTTGCCTGCCAGTCTGAAGGTCTTGGGTTCGTTTCCGTGCTAGGTGGAATAGGAAAAAAATAGCTTTTGCTGCTAGGTTGAACAAGCCAGCCTAGAATGGGTACCAGCATTTTGTCCTGGAATGTAAGGGTGGCCGGTAAGATGTTGACTAACTCACCCCTTGATAATCAGTTGGTCATATGCCTGATGCACCATTGGCTTGAAAAGGATCCTTTTTTATCTTTGTCAGATAATATATAGATATGGTCGAGTCTCACACAACTGATGCTAAAATAGGTACCAGGAAATTACATGGAAAGTAAAAGCACTCTGGACCGTATTTATCACTGAACACACCGATTGTCGTGACCTCATGACTTCTGTCACTGAGGCTTCAGGGAACATTTAACATCAGCTTGGCTTTAGAAAAGCTATTAGGGACATAAGGACCCCCTCCCCCAGTGCTGTTTTTATCACTATATTCATATCCTGACTTATTTAAAAAAAGACACAGGCACACACAGAACAACACAAGGCCTGCAGCTGGGATTGAACCTGGCACCCTGGCATTATTAAGTGCTGTTATATGCACCATGGAAGAGTAATGAGGTGCTATTCGTTTTTTGTCGGCATAGGGTGTTAAACCATCTGAAATCTATAAAATTAAAATTATCTGAAATACAGTAGTTGTTTGTGTCAGAGGAAAGTATATGAATGGGTGGTTAGAATAATGAATGGAAGGGATAACGTCAGTGATGAAAAACGGTGTGGGAGAACTGTTAGCTTGGCAGCTAAGATGGTGGAACAGCGAACAGAGCAGCAAATCGATGACAACAGATGAGACACTGTTGATGAAATTACTGTGAAATTCCACATGAGTCTTGTGCTGCATCCAGAACTGTTCATGATTACTATGGGTATAGGAAGGTGGTAATAGATGGGTTCCAAGGCAGCTGTCCAATAAACAGAAGCACACTAGGCAGACAGTTTGTTAGGAGCATTTAGACCATCATGCCCATGAAGGAGATGCTTTTCTCTATCAAATTTTGACAGATGTTGAGTCCTGGGTACACCTTTATGAACCACAAAGTAAGAGACACTTGATGCAGTGGAAGCACCCACATCACCAGCACCAACAAAATTCAAGAGACAGGCTTCCGTTGGGAAGGTCATACTAACTGTCTTTTAGGATGTCAGTGGCCCTAAATTGATGCACTTCCAGAAAAGAGGTGAAACTGTGACTAGTGCTTGTTACAGTGACATGTTAGCAAATGGGTTGAAGCCAACGATCCGATCGAAACGCCAGGTCTTCTCCCAGAAGGTGTTTTGGTGCTGCGTGACAACGCCCGCCCTCACATACTGTGGATACACTACAGACTCTGCCGTTTGAAGTATTGAAACATCAAGCATACTGCCCAGAATCTTGGCAGCATCAGACTTTCATTTGTGTGGTCCATTGAAAGAACATTAGTCCGGTCAGAGATTTGCAGATTTAAGTGGTGTAAACTTTGTTACTGCCACACCCAGAAGCTTCTACCTGTGAGGCATCCACAGTCTTTTAAATCGGTGGACTGCATGTGTTGCAAGGCAGGAAAACAATGTTGAGAAACACAACACAGAACAGTTTTGTTTCGGCCACTTGTAAAAACCTATTAATGCAATTGCCTTCACCTAATGATTTCATCTCATAATTATAATCAGTCTAAGATCATGAATAAAAACTAGACATATTTTTTCTGTAGTCAGTTCTTGTTTTCTAAGTTTCACAGAAACTGGTCAAGAATCAATTTTTTCTTCTTCTTAAAGGTCTGTTGGCACATTGTGTTGTATGTGTGTATATATATATGTGTGTGTATATATATATATATATATATATATATATATATATATATATATATATATATATATATATATATATATATATATATATATATATATATATATATATATATATATATATATGCCTTTCACCTGACATATTCCCTTTTAGCTATCCAGTAATTAAATATGATATGATTGTTAAGGGGGCAGTTTTTGTCCAAAATGAAGCCTTGGAACTCATAAGGGAACAATGTTCGTTGATAATTGCAAACCTATGTAATGTTATTTCTGCATGTAATGTTTATTTTTCATGAAGCCCTGGAACCAACTCGGGAAAAATGTCACTTGAGAATTGCCAACATTTGTGCTGTTATTTCTGCATTTAATGTTTATTTTGCAGACGCTCTGAAACCCACACAGGAAAAATGTCACTTGGGAATTGCCAACATATATGTTGTTATTTCTGCATTTAATGTTTATTTTGCATGACTCTCTGGAACCCACTCGGGGAAAAATGTAATTTGAGAATTGTCGACATGTAATGTTATTTCTGCATTCCAAGTTTTTGAAAGATTTTGTGTTATTTTTGTTTTATTTTGCAGGCTGCACTTGAAGGTCACTGAAATAAGTCAAGAAGTCATGTAAAAATGTCATCTGATGCTTGTAGTCAGGTGACAGAAACAGCAGAAAAAATTAAGTTTGGAGAATTAATTGTGCTGGGGTAAGTGTAGTGGACTTGTTCATAGAAGTGAATTCACTAAACACAAGTCATGACTGGGAAGCTCAATGAGAGGAGAAGAGAAATAGGAACAGATAAACTAAATATTTCAACTAGTGTCTTATCAGTGAATAAAACAAGAATCATAAACACCAGCCATCAAATGGGGAAGTCATGAAGAATTATGATGAATATTTGAAAAGTATGAATAGGAAGAGCTGTTGAAAAAAAAAATTAAAATAAAGGTAGTGAAAATAATAGTAGAAGAAGCAACAAAACTCATCCATGTCGCACCCCTGTTTTTATATGAAAATGAAAAAAATTATCTGTTAGCTTTCTCTCATGAAGAACTCGGCATTTCATGTCTTTTTATCCCCCGTGTGGGTTCCAGGGCCCTGTTATAGGGAAAACAAGAATAGACCCAATGCCTGCCCAAAAGCATGTTGTATAAGTCGACTAATTGGGTGCTTTCTTCAAAGGGGGACTGCATCTGCCTGAGAGGCAAGGAACCAATAGTCTGCACACAAATGTGTTAGATCTGATAAACGGATGAACACGCAACACTCAGGTTCTGGAACAAGACTAAAGTCCAGAGGTGGACAAACCAGAACTTTCCACCAGTGTTTACTGCTGGTGAATGCGAAGAAGAAGAAGAAGGTGTCTTTTTATGTTGCCTTTACTAAGTTAATCATTTTCTGTGGGATTCCTTGGTGCCCCATTTTTTGCCAGAGAGATTCCCTATCAATGCTGTCAAAAGCTTTTTCATAGTCTATGAATCCAATGTCAATTGATGCTTTCAATGCTTTATTATTATACATAATACAGCTTTCAGGTCAGTACAGGATCTGTTTGGCTGAAAACCTGCCTGTTCATTTCTTAGCTTTTTATCAACATCTCTTTGAGTCTTTCTAAAGTAATCCTACTTAATATTTTTCCAGGAACTGCAGCAACTTTATTTCTCTATAGTTTTCACACTCCTAAAGATCACCTTTTTTGGGCAATTTCGCAAGGTATCCTTCTCTCCAGTCTGCTGGTATTTCTTCGGTCTCCCAGACTTTACTTACTGAAGATGTGGATGTACAGAAGAATATATTGTATTTTCTGGAAACAAAAAGCGTAAATGTTGACTGTTTCAGAAGCACACTGGTTTCAAACACACATGTCATACTGTCCTCTCATACATCCTTTGTTGCCAGATACACACCTAATCTAGCATCATATCTTCCTTCAGTGTTCGTTCATAAATGGTCTTTAGAATGTCTTCCTTACTTTCAATCTTGCTGCACGATTTTTATGTCATATGTATTACACCATAGGTCAATGGATCAAATTTTTTTAACAGCACACAGACAATTGCTACACCTTAATTTTGTATGCAGTTTGAACAGAAATCATCTTGTAAGTAAAAGTTCCTTGTTCATACCTTTAGGTTTTGGGTGTGCAGTGGTATCCTATATTTTTATAGACTAATTGGTGGGTAATGTGGCAATTTTACCATCGGCCACCTTTATTTCTCAGTCGGGGGGGGGGGGGGGGATATCAACAGTCTGCTTATAAACAAATACACCAGATCTGTAAAATGGATGTGCACACAAAACTCTGGAACAGGACTAAATTCCAGATGTGGACAACCAACCAGAACTTTCTGTCAGAGTTGACAACCAGTAAACACTAAGAAGATTTCTGAAAACATTTTCTGCAACCCCCTTTTAGGTTGTGTTGACCTGGAAGCCAGGTCAGTTTAAAAAACAAAACATTTCTTCATGGAGATACAACACACAACTATGGGAATGGTAGGCAAACGTGCTGCTGCATTTCTTGATTTAATCTTCAACCATCCTTTTTATCCCCCTAGCTACAATGGTCACTTAATTTCTGGTGATAAAGGAAGGAGGAGAAGCAAATATATTTTATGGAAACGGGAAAAGGCAAATGGAGTCAAGCCTTCACAACGACACCTGGTCACTAATCCTCAGGCCTCCAAGGTAAACAAATCCGTTGAGTCTGCAAATTTGAACACTGTTGTCTTGGCTTTGTCTTTTGTGGTGGCTGTTTGTCTTTGGGCATGGTTTGTATGTTTTATTTGTGCCAGCCACTCTTTATTTTAAATGTTATTGTGTTGTGTAATGAAGTCAAAATAGATTTTTTGGGGGGACTGATGTTCTTGGTTGTTGAACTAACGATGAGTCCACAACTGCAGCTTGAAGGGAGACCCTAGAATCATAGTGGTCTTTTCCTGTGTGGGTTCTGGGCCTCATTCTGGGAAGAAAAAGAATCGACCCACTCCCCCTCCCCTCCCCAAAACATGTAGTAAAAGTCTAAAACTAATTAGAGGTGTTTCCTTTGGAGTCAGAGTACATCTGCCTGAGAGGTGAGGAACCAATATCTGCTTATAACTAAGCCAAATAGGTAAAACAGATGTACACACAAACTCATGTTCTGCAACAAGACTAAAATCCTAAAGTTGATGAATAATCAGAACATTCTACCAGATCTGACAGCTGATGAAACATGAAGAAGAAGAAGATAACTATCTTTACTGCCAGTATTTATTACTTTTTAAAGTTGAAATAACAAAAAAAATGGTGTAGGACAAGGGAGCCTCAGTTGAACCCGATGATTAAGGCTGCATAGCTATGAGTCATCCCAGGCTGTTTATATTCATATTTTATTTTTGCCTCCTACAGAAGAAAAGAAATCCCATTACATTAAAACCTGGGTCTCCTAAGAAGGACAAATAAACATGATATCTTGCATTTATATAAACAAAAGCAAACACATCTAAAGGTCCAGAGATCCTTCATTATGTATGGTTTTTAAGGATTGATACTATCATGAGAGGATTCATGATTTTTGTCTAAGTACAAATATATTGTTTTAATGAGAAAATTATAACTGCATTTTCAAACTGTTGAGGATGGGAAACATATCTCGATATGCCAACACAGCTCTAGGGACTAAGCATCCGCTTGAGTATGTGGATATTTCTGGATTGCTATTTTCTGTTGGTGAGAATGCCACATATTAATAAAAGCCATTAAAGAGGCAGAGAAAAAAAAGGTGAATCAAGTGTTTACAGCAAATCAGCAACCTATGAGTGACAAGTTAAACACAAGTATGTGTGTGTACTACTACCCTGTATGCAGTAGGCGAGTGAGGAGAGTAAACCAACATAACTCGTATCGTAGATCATCATATGCTCATGAAAATATAAAAAAAAAAAAAGGGGGGGGGGGGGGGGTTCGTTGCGTGCACGTGCGCCCAGTTGTACAAGGACAGAGTCACTACCTCCCCAACAAGCATGTTGTAAGAGTCAACTGATTGGGGGCTTCCTTCGAAGTCAGAGTGCATCTGTCTGAGAGGCAGGGAACTAATAGTCTGCATACGATTAATTTAGATCTGTCAAACAGATATGCATGCAACACTCAGGTTCTGGAACAAGACTAAAGTCCAGAGGTGGACAAACCAGAACTTTCCACCAGAGTTTACAGCTACGGCCAATGAATGTGAAGAAGAAGAAGATATATAGAGTAAGGAAAGAATCTGAGCAGAATGGAATGAATAGTTAATAGGGCTGTACCGAAAAGCAATTTTCACTATTCGGCTGAATACGAATAGTTGGACCAACTATTCGGCCGAATACGAATAGTGAATCATCATCATCATCAGGTGGTTTGCCGACTGGAATGGGTGATTATGCCTTGCCACAATCTGCGATTTCCTGTAGCATGTATTAGTTCGTGTGTTGTCACATCTCCATGCCTTGCAACAAGACTGTCAAGAATCTTCATCTGTTGTCTTCCTCTATCCCTCCTTCCACAGATCTTTCCAGTGGTCACCACATGTTCTATTTCTCTCATCTTATAACATGGCCGAAAAATGATGACTGTCTCCTTCTGATGTCTGTGAGTAGTTGTCTTTGGGCTCCCGCCTTTTCCAAAACCTCTTGGTTGATTTTTTTTTTTCTGGGGCTGTCCAAGGTATTTTAAGCATTGTTCTGTAAAACCACATCTCTGAGGCCTCAAGAAATTGTTTGGCCTGCCTACCGATTGACCAGGACTCACAGCCATATGTTAAAACTGGAAGTATGTAGCAAGCAAGAAAGCATTAGCTTTCAAAAAAATATGTTGTCAGCATTAAGGCAGCTTCTTGTCTCACTGAAGGTATTTTCAGCTGTACTAAACAGACGTTCACTTGGGACGCTCGTAGGTGGTGCACAAAGTAACGCTTGACAGTATGAACCAAGGTGGGAAATCTTGATATGTTCATTTTCCACCAGTCCAGAAACTGATACCAAATAGTTATTAGGTCCACTATTTGGCCCTGAAGCGAATACAAAGCGAATATTCAGTACATCCCTAATAGTTAATATGCAGTGGGAAGGGTTTGTTAACTTATTAACTTATTGACAAACCAATCAACCAGCCAACCAACTGACATTTAGCCAAGCTGATAAATCAACCAACTGACATCCAACCAGCAGCAAACCAACCTCTGGCATCTGACCAGAAAGAAAAAACAGCCAGCCAACATCTATCCAACCAAGCAACCATCCAATATCTAGCCAAAAAAACAAACCCCAACCAACATCTATCCAACCAAACAGCTAACTAACTGACATTCATTCTTTTATTCTTGATATCTACAGGCTGTACAGGATCAATCCCAGCACTCAGTATCCTACACATTGTCCAGAAACAAAGCTATCATTGTAGAGTACTTAAAAGATGAGGACACTGATATGTTCCAGGTAAGACTACAGTCTGATGTACACCTCCAGATTCAGTTCTTTTCTGTTGGAATTAACAATCTGGTGAGAGGTTAGCAGGTTGTGAATCCTTTAGTAGGCTGATTATAACTTTTAGGTCATGCTTTGCAGTGCAGTCTCTTGCCTTCCTACTCCGTGTCTGATCCCTGAAAAGGGCTTACATCTCTCAGAATGAAATGGGTATAAAGACTCTTCACAGTTAAATCTTTTCTGAACCCACAAGGCTCTAAGTTAGACTTAATCTCCTATTTTGGGTGAATGCTTGCACTGATAACTGCTCTGATTTTTTTGGGGCAACGGAGTCAGTGTGCATTCAATGGGTTGTATTTTGAAAAGGTTAAGAAATTAATAGGAATGTCTGGACAGCCACTATTATCAAACAACCACTATTATCAACATTTATAAAAAGCAGAATATTGGTCATATTCTGAGACAGAATGGATGAAGAAGCCATAAGAGGCACTGAAATGGAAAACATATGAATTAAAGAAGCAAGGACGTCTGAGGAAAAACTCTGAAAAATGTTGATTAGAAAGACCAGAGAGGCCACCTGGACTCTGGACTCCATACACCATATCAGAAGGATTGTACAGTATAGAATGCAACAGAGGAATAATTTTGAAACCGTACGTGAAGTATAATGGCACAAACGTTTCGTAATGATGATGGAGCCTAAAAAAATCTTTAAAATAACAGATTCTGTATTTTGCTTGTGTTTCTGTTTTCAGCTCACTTTCATCCCTTCTTCTTTTGTCAGTTCCTAATTTATTTATTGTATAATTGACAGATTGGAAGATCCATGGAAGGTCCTATTGATTTTGTGGTAATGGACACAGTTCCAGGTCACCTGCGCAATCAGCGTGACACAGCGCCACAGAGCACCATTTCCAGGTTTGCCTGCCGCATTCTTGTGGACAGGTCGCCACCTTACACAGCTAGAATATATGCAGCGGGTTTTGACTCTGGCAGGAATATATTTCTCGGGGTAAGATGATAAAAATATATCTAACTGCAGGTATAGATATTAAATGTATGGTGGTCATTATCAAGTGCAGTGGCAGTCAACATGGGTGTTTATGATTCTTAATATCTTGTGATCTTCAAGGGTATGTACGACTGGGCTTTAAAGGAATACTTAATAGTGTGATAGAAATTTATAATAACCATCCCTTTGTCCTGTAACCTGTCAGTATTTTTGTTAAGGATGTCAAGAGTGTTAAGATTTTGAAATCTCGATGTAGACAGACATGGTGATTTCATAATGACAGTTTAAAGATGGCTGTCCCACTTTTGACATGCACCATACATGTATTAGTTTGTATGTTGACATGGCTGTCCCACTTTTGACATGCACCATACGTGTATTAGTTTGTATGTGGACATAGCTGTCCCACTTTTGACATGCACCATATGTGAATTAGTTTGTATGTTAACATCTTTTTATAATACAGTCCCGGTGTGGGTTCTAGGACTCCAGTTTGGGGGGAAACAAAGAATAGACCCATTGCCCTCCTAACAAGCATGTCATAAAAGGTAAATACTTAGGGATTTGCTGAAACGGGATGTGTTAGTCGAAAGGTGCACACATCGCAGCCTTGCTGTAAACAACAACACACTGTACCAACTTCCTCTTTCAAGGGTGAACACAGAAGAGAAAGAAAACTTGACCAAAAGGTATCAAGAATTTTTTCTCATTTTCACCCTCTGTCACTCTTTATAGTACTCCTTTCTGTTGTTCGTATTCTGCTTTGTGTCACTACGTGTCACAGGTTAACAGATGATTGGTATCTGAACTAGGGTATTGGTTAGTTGCGTATTCTTTACAGGACGTTGCAAAACCAACCCCAGCGCAGCCCCTGGCTGCTGTGTGGTTTCTCTAGACAAACTTACGTCCAGTAGTTTGCCATTGCTTTCTGGACAGTCGGCCCCCTCATACCGCTGTCGAAACCAATGCAAGGCGCATGGCCGACAGCTGGGATCGAACCCGGCAACCCGGCATTACGAAGCGTTCACATTGACTTAGCCACAGAGCCGACATCTTTCGTCTATACAAACCCTATTTTAGTACCTTGTTGTGGAGTCTCAAGGTGTTAATGACTTCTTCAGTCTGAGTTCTTTTTGGTCGACCTCTACGTTTGGTGTGTTTTCATGCATGTTATACCTCTCATTACTAGCATTATTTGACAAACCATTTTGACATACGTGGACAAACCATTTTGGTCTTTGTTTTTCAGTGAATATAATTACAGGTGTTATTCCAATATTTCTTGTAATTTCATTTTTCACATGACCTCTTATAGTTTTGTCCATGGCTTTTCTCAGACATCTCATTTTGCTGATAGTCAGTTTACAGTCGTGTTCTTTAGTCAATGTTCAAGTGGTACTGAACATTCTATAATGTGAACTGATTTCACTTTTCCTACAAGACAAGAAATGGGAGTTTGAAAACCAAATTTATATTTAAATCAATGGGAAACATCTGTGATAATTCAAAAGTGTCCTAAAAATTGGTCACCTAGTAATCATCTAAAGGTAAAGTTTTTTTTAGACCAATGGACTGTATAGGTCAACATCCCACCAGCTGCCTTTTCTTCCCAGGACATTACTTGATACCCACTTTAGGCTGGTTTGACCAAGGACCCTAGGTCAATTTTGAGGGAAACAAAAATCCTCCTTATTTATCTCTGATTTTTGTTCTCTTCTCCACATGTTCTTAGACCGCTCTCCCCCCCCCCCCCCCCCCCCCACCTTTCAATGTGGGTCCCAGAGCAAGGGGTTTTATGGGTGTCCCATAAGTTTCGATACATGGAAAAAAATAAACATACCACCAGTGTCATTACAAGCTTAACTCCATCTGTGCTTATACATATTTTTATAAAGTGAAAAAGTGAGGACACACAAAATATGTTTTTAAAACAAGGGTAGCCATGTAGAGTTTATTATATAAATACAAATAGTTTTCATTGAAACATGTTTTTTTCCTTCGTGTATAGAAAGTTTTCTCAATTTGTATCCTGTCCAGTGTTTCTTTCCTTGTCTGTTGATTCAGTGGATTTTTAGTTCTGTCAGTAAGGCCAGCATTAATGACTCTTCTTTTCTGTGCAGGCAACTAATTAATGAATATTTGTAGTTTATTTGTAATAGTTTTTTTTTTTTTCAGTTTGTGTGGTCAGTATAGCAGTACTGATTTAATGTTGGAGTAAATATTCTAAGTTAGTAAAGTTAAATAAAAGCCCCTTTTCCAAGCCATTAGGTATTATGGGCATATAGTAAAAAAGTAAAGATCCCCTTTGACTTCTTTAGGCGCAACGGGCATATGCGAAGAGCACCCATATTTTTACAGACCAATCGGCACTACGTGGGTCGTCTTTACTTCCCCTTGACAAACATCATTGCACCCATTTTAGGCTGGGTCAAACCACGATACCTCATACCATAATAAAAAAAAATCTACACAATGGACATATATTGCTAGACCTAAATTTGCAGACCATTCAGCAGTGATGTTTTCAACATCACACCAGCCGCCTTTACTTCCCAGGAGTTTAATTGGTACCCATTTAAGGCTGGGTCAACCTGGGAGCCAAGGTCATGTTTGAAAAAATCTGGCTCTGTGCAGATTTGAACCCACAACCTTCAGATCCACAGGGAGAGGGGGGTGGGATGTCTAACTGCTACAGCCCAGCGGCTCCCTCTGAGTTTAGCACCAGGCTAAATTTTTGTTGACTTAACAAATTTTTGTTGACTTAACAAATTTTTGTTGACTTAACAAATTTTTTTTGACTTAACAAATTTTTTTTGACTAACCAATTTTTGTTGACTTAACAAATTTTTGTTGACTTAACAAATTTTTGTTGACTTAACAAATTTTTGTGTGTTTTGAAAGCTGTTCATGCTTTTTTTTTTCTTGTATCCTTGCAGCTACAAATGTAGATAATCCTGCATTTTGCCTGACTCTGTTCCCAGGAAAAAGCCGTGAAGTGGTACTCTGATGACAATGTTGACGGACTGACAACCAATGGAGTGTTCATTATGCAACCTCAGGGAGGATTTACTCCAGCAGGCAAGCCAGGTCCATGGAGGGAAGTGTCTGTTGGGGGCGGCTTGTTTTCTTTAAGGGATTCTAGACCATCTCCACTTAAAAGTCATCAGGTAGGAGAATAAAGTGGACTTTTTTATATTCATCTCTGTCAAACCTTGTTCATTCATTTTATGTATTATGTTAAGCTCTGGTATGTGCCTTATACATCATGATGTATGTTATCCTTTGATATGTGTCCCTCATGCATCCTGATGTTGAGCTCTGAATGTATGTCTTAAATTATGAAGTTGAGCTTTGGCATGTGCTTTATGAACAAAAGAGGTTTATTAGAGATGAGTATAGAAAAGGTCCACAATATTTACTGATTTACTGAAGAATCAACAGCATAGCACACTGGACATACCCATAGGTGTTCCTTCTCCCATAGCAAATGTTTTAAGGTGTAGATGCTAAATGTTCCCGTAGCACACTGATTATAAACTCATTTCCCCATGTGGGTTCTGGGGCCTCATTGTGGGGAGAACAAAAACAGACCCACTGCCTCTCCAACAAGCATGTGGTAAGAGTTGACTAATTGGGGGCTTCCTTCGAGGTCAGAATACATCTGCCTTAGCGGCAAAGAACAACCAGCTGCTCAGAAGTAAGCTAGTAAAATGGATATACACACAAAAAGGCTCTGGCACAAAGCCAAAGTCCAAATGGGTGAACAACCAGGTCTTTCCGCTGGAGCTCACAGCTGGTGAACAAAGAAGAATAGATAAACTTGTTTTTTTCCCCTTTAATATGTTGCTGCTTACCTGATGCATATAATTTCTTGTTCCCATATTCATTAGTAAATGGTCTTCAGAATGTCTCCTTTGTCCAGTACGAGTGTTGATGCAGCTGTAGGTTTTGTAGCCATAAAATCCGCTATTTCTTTTCGTCACACTCCTGCATATCCCAGACTTCAGCTTTGCATCCCAGACATATATCCATGTTGAATTAGGAATAACATCATAGCACTCGGAACACTCCCATAAGTGCTTGTTTCCCATCTTCAGCAGCAAGAGTTACAATTCTCATGGCACCAGTAACAGTCTGATTGTACATCCATCTCGCCTTTCCCTTGAGTTCTCATTCTGGAGACTCACGTTCAAATACTTGGTAAGGTGGTGGATTTCTTCTGTCATGGGCAAAAATATAGTCCTAACCTGTGCTGCCCATGGAGATGGAGATAGCACTAGCCTCATCGCCCGGAATCTTCAGGTTTCATGTCCTGCACTACCTAAAAAGTGGTAAATACAGACATTAAAAAAGAGTTAAAAACTGTACAGGGTATCTCGCAAGTTTCCATACATAGGAAAACTATTCATTTTTTTAAATGAAAACCATTTTCTTTTTTTTAGTATAGTATTCTCTCTTTATGACTACCGTAGTTCTGAAAACACATATCATGTGCATTCTGTGAAACTTGTATAAGCACTGCTGGAGTTTTACATGTAACAGTAATCTGGTAATCTGGTAATCCTAGTTTCAGCATCATAGCAAACGGGTCACCCCATTGTTGCTCCGCTCCTGTGCCAACGAAAAACACTCGTAGCTCACAGTGTCACACCATGCACTCAACTCAGAAGCTGGGTGACGAAACATGTAACAGTGTTGGTGAAATGTTTATTTTTGGTATTAATGGAAATTTATGGGACACTGTTTAAAATCACAAACCAGCTCATCAGCACAGGTTAGCATTATTCATGTGTGCTCTACTAGATGACAGAGGAGGACAATGTCCTGAGAGATGGGACACTCATTGATCTCTGTGGAGCCACAATTGTGTGGAGATCAGCTCTTGGTTTAATCTCCTCACCGGTTAGTGCATTTTCTTTTTCATTGTTTTTGTTTTAGTGTTTCTTTCCATTCTTGTCAAGAAGGAATAACTATCTCTATGGTGTTGACACATTTGTAGATATTTAAAACTTGAACAAACAGTTATTGTACAGCCAGAATTACACTGGGAGCCACCATGGTGTAGAGCCTAGATACATCCCTGCTGATCTGAAAGTCTTCACAATTGAGCTTGGAGCCCATGTTGACCCAGCCTTAAATGGGTACCAGGTAAAGTCCGGGGAAGCAGAGGTGGCCAGCAGGATGTTGACCACATCACCCAGTCAAATTTAGGTCTAGCACTATATGCCCAGTACGCCTAAAGGTGTGGAAAAGGGTCCTTTACAGAATTACACGCTGTTGGGCAGGAATAGAGACTGAATTGAGTGGGTAGCTTTGTTTCCATTTCAGAGATGTATTCTCATTGTTAGAATTTAAAATCTATTCTGTCACACATGCCTTGCATGCACACATGTACATATACAGAGTGAGAGAGAGAGAGAGGGAGAAAGAGAGAGAGAGAGTTTATTGGCAGGTTGAATATTTTTCTGCATTTTCTTATTTTTGCTATTTTTATATATTAGTGCCAGGATTTAAAGAGAATTTTGGAACTAGCTCTGGTGTGTGCTTCACACATCATAATGTTGAGCTCTCATATGTACCTCATACATCATGATGTTGAGCTGTGGTATATGTCTTATACATCATGATGTTGAGCTCTGCTGTGCACCTTAAACATGATGTTAAGCTCTGCTATGTGCCTTATATATCATGTTTTTAAGATGTAGTATATGTCTGATACATCATGATGTTGGGCTCTGCTGTGGGCCTTATACATCATGATTTTGAGCTCTGATATGTGGCTAATACATCATGATGTTGAGCTCTGATATGTGCCTAATACATCATGATGTTGAGATCTGATATGTGCCTAATACATCATAATGTTGAGCTATGATATGTGCCTAAACCTCATGATGTTGAGCTCTGGTATGTGCATAAAACATCATGATGTTGAGCTCTGATATGTACCAAATACATCATGATTTTGAGCTCTGATATTTGCCTAATACTGCATGAAATTGAGCTCTGATATGTGTCTAATACATCATGATGTTGTGAATGAATGAACAAACGAACAAACTTTATTTTAAATAAGGCGGATACAAACAATACATTGCACAATTTATTGCCAGGCATATTTCGCTGTATCTCATCAGGTGCGTTACTACAGAGTTAAATCAACATAAAATAAAGCACAAAACTGAATAAATTCAACAGAAATGCGAATAGTTTCTTCGAGACATTGTCTCTCTTTCATGGCCGCCGGAAGCTCACCTTAGTCACTGACTACTAGGGTAACTTAAAATGTACGACAAATTCCGTCTGCTTACAAAGAAGAGGGTTTTTGATTCTTATTGTTATGGCTTCTGCGATTCTCAAAAGTCTCCTGTTCGGAGTGTGGTAAACCACACGGAAAGCAGTGTCTGTGTCAATTATGTGTTTGGAATTCAGTAGATGCCGTCCTATGGAAGAAGCGGGTTCCTTCGTCTTGACTGGTCTCAACACCGTAGAAGAATCATTGAGCTGTGTATGTAGCGATTTTGGTATGTGCTCTGCCACTCTATTTCCAAGCTGTCTCTCCGTTCGACCGATGTAAGTCAACTGGCACCTACATATAAATTGGTAAATACAATTAGATTTAGTGTTCGGAGAAAGGAGCTGTTTAATAGGTGGGGTTGGGATAGGAGTGGTCTTGTACCTCACTACTGGAACAGCCGCAAAGAATGTTTGGCCAACTGCTGTTTTCAGTCGGTCCTGCAGACGCTGCATGATGTCATCACCTTGATAAGTAAGTTGGATATATACTCGCAGTTTGGATACTGTAATTTCGTTCGGGGTAGGGTTGGATGGGGTGCAGTGATTTTTGATGAAACCTATGGGCTACCCATTCAGTAGTAAAGTTGAATTGAGAGTTTTATTTTCAAAGCTTCACAAATTGCACGCAGGCCCGTCTTTTATTCGGCCCTTCCAAAAACCCATCTTTCACACTGCAGCTGTATTTTATCAATAAGCGTGTTATATCCATTTGATAATATGCATATTATAAAAAAATAAAAACACCACAAAAGCATGGGTGATCTGATATATGCCCTAATACATTGTGATGTTGAGCTCTGATATATGCCTAATACCTCATGATGTTGATCTCTGGTATGTGCCTAATACATTGTGATGTTAAGCTCTGATATGAGCCTAAAACATCATGATGTTGAGCTCTGATATGTACCAAATACGTCATGAATTTGAGCCCTGATACATGTCTAATACATCGTGATGTTGAGCTCTGATATGTACCAAATACATCATGATTTTGAGCTCTGATGTGTGCCTAATACATTGTGATGTTGAGCTCTGATATGAGCTTAATACATCATGATGTTGAGCTCTGATATGTGCATAATACATCATGATGTTGAGCTCTGATATGTGCCTAATATCTCATGATGTGGAGCTCTTGTATGTGCCTCATACATCATGGTGTATATTATCTTTTGATGTGTGTCCCTCATGCATCATGATGTTAAACTCTGGATGCATCTTTCATTACGAAGTTGAGCTTAGACATGTGCCATCTTCATCATTCATCTTCTGCATACAAAGTTTTTTTTTAGACCTAAACTTTTAGACAGTTATTACTAAAAGTGCTTTCAGCACTGACATTGTGCTGAATCAACAGTTCAGTTAGGTTGTATGGAAAAAAATGAAATTGTGTATATATATATATATATATATATATATATATATATATATATATATATATATATATATATATATATATATATAAACACACACACAGACACACAGAGACACACAGAGAGAGAGAGAGAGAGAGATATATATATATATATATATATATATAAAGCGTGCAGTAGTTTCCTGTATAAGTTGTGGGACCCCCATTCTAGAGGAGAAAAGGAATAAATAGATACAGTGCCCAATAACAAATACATTGTAAAAAACGAGCAGGTAGATAGACTGGCCGATCCTGCACTACTTGGTGGTAAATTGATGTATGACAATCTAGATGTTGTAAGGGGCCCTTTGAGAAAGCGCGAACAGTGCACAGGGACAAATAGATCATTACGGTTTGAGGAGAATGGCGCTGCGGGGAGTTGCCAGGTAATCGTGTGCTGCTGAAGATAGGTACAGTGCAATAATGGGAGTGTTTCGAGTACTATGATGTCGATTTTTAATTCAGCATTCAAACACATTGTAAAAGATAACTAGGTTCTGTATCCTACCCAAAATGACGTCACAGGAGAGTCCAACATTTTAGAAGGTGGTAGGACTGGCTTTCTGATGCTTTTAATGACCCCAAAACATCTAGAACTGACCCTAACCCCAGCCCACCTATGTCCCATGAGAGAGTGCAGCCTAGGTTCTACGACTGCATGCAGCCTATCAACCACCCCCTGAAATATAAGACTGTCCTGTGACCTGTGGATTTCCCATGTTTGGGGTAGGATATTAATAACGCTCGGTTAACTAATTAAAAGAGTTTCCTGGAATCGCATAATTGAGCCGACCCCTGTTTTGAGGCCAAATGTAGAAGAAAAAGAAGACGATCAGTAATTAGAAGTAAATATGTGACTTTATATTGTGCTGGTTTTTTCCCCCAGAGCGAAAATGAGTTTCAGCAGCTAGTTGGACGATTGAATGCTGGCCGCCCTCAGTGCCCTGTTGGGCTGAACACCCTGGTTTTACCAACGAGAGGATCATTGAACCTTCGTGATCGTCAGCCCTATGTGTATCTACCTTGTGGTCATGTTCATGGTAACCACGAGTGGGGAGAAACTGACACTAATATTCGGAAGTGCCCACTGTGTTTAATGGTGATTTTTTTTTTTTATTGACCTGTGTAATGTTTATGCGAACGTGATTTATATTATTGACCAATTTAATGTTTACGAGAATATATTTTACATTATTGACCTGCTTAATGTTTATAAGCATCTGTGGATTAGACGTTGCAAACACGCTTTGTAATGCCGGGATGCCAGGTTCGATACTAAAAAAAAGTGTTCTTCAGAAAGCATACCGATAACCATGACGCTAGTTGATCTTCTTCTCCTTATGTTTTCGCTCTTAAAAAGATGGTTTGCTCTGTATGTTGTGGCTGACAGCTAGTCTTCAGTATCTACACCTTGAGGCCCAGCTCATCCATTTAGTTGGCTTTTATGACTTGCTTTTTTTACCCCTCAATCAAAACAGCTGACCTTTTAAGGGGTGGGCACAAAAGAAGAAGCAGAAGAATATGACTAATAAATAATCTAGGTTTACCTTTGTTGCTGAGCAGACCAAACTAATTTTATTTTTTTAAAATTTAGATTAAAAATGCTGAGAAATTAAGAATTTTTTTTTCTGTAGAAGTACTCCAGCTTGAAAGAAGGAAAACACTCTAAAAACTGAAAGTTATTGCAAGAAAACAAGTTGCTAAATCACCAAGAATGACAGGGCATTTGCAAAGAGATTAATTTTAGATTTTATGCTAGGATTCTTACTTGTCTAGATAGGTTTTCTACTTTTTTGAAGCCCTGTGTATTTTGTCCACATAACTATTGAAGTTATAATAGTTTTGTATCTTTTATATGACATTGCAAAATAACCTGAGCTATTTTGTTGATTTAACTAGACAATTTTACATTCACTGGTTTGCTATAGTAATCCATATGGTTTGACACTCATATCTTTGTTGAAGTCAATTCGGAATGGCTTTGCTGCCAATTGACCTGCAGCTGTTGAACCTTATTTGGAATTATGAAACAGTAATTATACCTCTTAAGCTAACTTATAACAATGACTTATTGTGAAATATTATTTAGAATAGTTAAACAGAAATATTTATTTATTATATCCATAAAGGATGGATCATTCATCAAGCTGCAAATGGGATGTGAGTTGAGCTTATACGTTGATTCTGAACAGCCAACATATTGTTTCTCTCCTTGTGGTCATATGGTTTCTGAATGCACAGCAAAGTAAGTGAATATAGCTGTCTTAACTGTGTTTCACTCATGTATTGTCTCAGTCCTTAACTCTTTTTGTCTCAGAAGATTTCCTTAGCAAAATACTCGTTAAAGATAAGAGTATAATGGATCCCGTTCGGTGCAAGTGGAGCACGTGCTTGATTCATATTTATTTTTGCGGACTAATCAGCACTGATAGAGATATTGAAATAAAAATACAAAAGGCAAAAGGAGCTTTCATAGCACTAGGGAATTTGTAGAGGTTAAAAAAAATTAAAACTAATACTCAAGTTCAAATTTTTAATTCTAATGTCGAATGAGTGCTGTTATATGGAGCGGAAACATGGAGTACAATTACTAATAAACAACATTCATTAACTGGTGCCTGCGCAGAATAGACAACAAAAACTCTTGTCTGTCAGGCTTGTGTTCTCAGTGCTTGGTGAAGCTTGGTCAATTTATTCGCAGCAGGAGAGACGGCTACATAGCTTTCATATGCTATGCCTAAGAAGAATACTTGGCATTAAGTGGCAGGACAAAATCGCAAACACTGAGGTACTGGAAAGAGCAGGTACTACAGCAGTCTTCTCAATGCTCAGCCTACGAAGGCTCATGTGGCTGGCTCACACATGGAGGATGGTGCAGAATATAGGGAATTAAATGGTATGATAGAATCACCAATGTAGAGCTTTAGGAGAGAACTAAACAAGTTCTAGCGGACCAAGAGGGGAAGAAAAGACACTGGTATTGAGAAAGCCTGAAAGCAATATAACTAGAATGTCTTTGCACTGGAACCCACAAGGGCGTAGAAACGGAAGACCCAAACAAAAAAATACAAGAAGAAGGGAGCTGGAAGCTGCAAAGATGAGGAGGACATAGGGAGAGCTGCCTGCGATAGCGAAGGATAGAACGACTTGGTGTGAGTTGGTTGGGTGGTTGATTGGGGGTTAGAAAGGCAGAAGAAGAATCAACACTTGATTAGAGAGAAAGAGATAATGACACAAATTCATCAGCATCTTTTAAAAAACTGAACAAAATATGGATCTCTAAATTCTATAGTTATAAAACAAAGTAAAATAGTTTCAGTTCTAATGTTTTTTTAAGTTTTCACAAATTCCAGTCAAAGTTGGAGAAGCACAAAAGACACAGAATGAAAGTTAAGTGCATTTGAAAACAAATCCCAGAGGAAGATGCATCTGGCACTACACTATCACTGTGCTTTTGCTGCTTACATCCATGCACACACAACACATTGCCAGTTCACTATACTTACTGTTTGCACCTTTCTATCTTTACAGATAATAGAGTTATATTGGGATAGGGGGCCAGATGTTTTGAAAGAGGCAAGGGCTTGAAAACAACACATTATAAACATCAGAAAAAGTCATAGTTTTTTTGTTCATATTATGAGAAGGAAACTATATTGTGTTGTGACCACTATAACGATCTGTGGAAAGAGAGTCAGTGTAAGTCAATGTAAGAAGATTCTTGACAGCCTTGTGTCAACATGCTGTTGAAGATTGCAGAGTATGGAGAGGCACTTGGTGAAGATAATGGCAGGGAAGCATAGGAATCACAGCCCTGGGTGGTGGCGAGTGTGACTAGCAAAACCCATTCAAGTTAAGTAACACCTTACCCCATTAGAGAGCAAATGATTTTATTACTATTACAGCCATCATGTGTATTTCTGCTTCTTCTTCTTCTTCTTCATGGAAAGTTCTGGCTGCTTGCCTACTTCTGGACTTGAGTACTATTCCTGAACTTGAGTTTAGCGTGCACATCCATTTTTACAGATTTTGATTATTTGTGTGCAGACACTTAGCTCCTCGCCTCTCAAGCAGATGCATTCTGACTTTGAATTATGCGCCCCTTATCTGACATGCTTATTGGGGGACAGTGGGTCTATTGTGACCCCTCTCCAAAATTGACCCCGGGACCCACATGGGGATCACCTGTATTTGGTATGCTCCTTTTCAGACCTTTTAACTTTGAACGTATTTGCAATAAATTTCTCTTTATTTTCCCTTATTTCTTTCCTGATGTTCCCCTCTGTGCAGCATGGCCCACGGCACCCTGTTCATGTTATGATTGCCCACATCTTTATTTAGGGAGCTGCGTGGTCTCAAGGCATGGTGTCCGCCTCGAGTGCTAGAGGTTCCGGGTACAAACGCAGGTAAGGGTTGAGATTGTTTTCACGCGGATTTGGACTTCTAGTATTTTCCCTGGTCTCTGGGTAGTGAGATTGGACGTCTGTGTTGCATTGTTGCACACGTAAAAAAAATCCCTTGGCAGTTGGAAATCAAAAAAAGTAGCCTAATGGCGCTGTCGGGGCAAAATTTGAAGTTAAAAATCTACCCAAAGTATTTCAGGATCCTCGTGGGTGCTACAGAGCCTGTGCACTGTGCTGAGCTTCTTCAGACAGACGAGTTAGAAGAAAGAACAGAGCACTTATAGGTATATATACCAGTCTGCCATGATGTTGATCTGTTGTTCAAACTTCACCCTTCAAACATCTTTATTTAGTTAAAAACCACGTACTACATAATAAATAATGGATTTATTTTACAGATTCTGGTCAAGAATAGCAGTGCCACATGGTTCTCATGGGTTTCAAACCATTTGCCCATTCTGTGCAACACCACTGTTAGAGTCCAGACCTTTTGTGAAACTGATATTTCAGGACAACACAGATTTACCTGTCACATGAAGCTCCATCAGGGTCAAAGGGCACCTGCCCTATTTTTAACATGGTTTTTCCTGCAAGTTGCATTTGTTCTCACAGATAAGGTCTAAAGAAATTGTAAGGGCAATCACTGTAGCATATATTACAGAAAACGAGTGACTAGTTATTTGCTGTCTGATTTATGCATTTTGCCATTTAAAAATGGTTATCTCTGGTCCGTTCTGTGCCTGTCCATTCACACTTTCATCTAATATGTTCAGTGAAACTTGAGAGAGGGAGAGAGAATTGTGTTTAAAAGAACAAAAAAGTGCAGTATTTTTTACATTATCGAAATGTTTTATGTCTCAAATTTTTGTTGTAGTAATATTATTTTTATAATTCCTGCAGATGGCCGTTTATTAATTTAATTGTAATCAAAGCAGACTTATCCAAGTATGTTTTATAATACTGAGATTCGAGCAAGTGTAGCAAATTCTTGTAATTTTAAAATTTTGTTTGAAATATAAACTGCCATGATTAATAAAAGCATTTTCAAAAATATGAAACTTCACTAAAAAAATTTTTTTTTTTTTCAAAATTGCAGATAATCATTTCTAGTTAACTTTATTCTCATGTATATATTATTTTGTTCTATTAATTCTGTGAACTTTATCTTGTTTCTGCACAATATTGGATCCACAGTTGTACATACCAGTTTATGTTTTGATTTGTTAAATGTTTCTATGTTAATGTGTCTTACACTATTGATTGTTGTTTCTGCGATATGTTTTTTATTTTCTGTTTAACATTTCATCTTCCATACTTCTGTCATACATATAAAGTCTTTTTGTTATTGCTGTAAAAGAAAACTAGAACATGTTTGTTATACATCCAAAACTGAGTATCCTTCAGTAAAATGTGTCATGTACATTTTGCCACTAATTAAAGACAAACAATCTTTGTTTACTATTCTACATTATATTTTGTTTTAAAATGACATATTAGCTTTATTTATTGATTATTGCAAGTATCGGTTGAAAGTGTGTTTTATATTCATCTCAAATGTCAATGACCCTGTCTGCGGCCATTATTTGCTATCACCAGAAAAACTTTATTTTAGGTTATTACTGATTTTATCATACTGTTTTAAAGTTAGCATTATTTAAAAAAAAATATATTTCAGAGTCTTTAAGGGCAGAAATTGAATAAGCAATGCAACAAAATTTCTTCCTAGATGTATATCTATTTTTATATCAACACAGAGTATACTTCTTTCTAGAGCTTTCTGTATCATTTGTTTCATGTAAACATTATGCATGCCGTAGTTATATCTCTGAAGTACAACTGCATATTATTTGTTCATTATTCATTGTTCTTACATTCCACTTTGAGAGAAAAATGCTGAACTGATTATATGGCTTTGTGCAGTTTGATTAATTTGGATTTTGTGTATGTGTAAAATCAAATATGTGTCGAGTTTTGTTTTAAAATTCTCAAGCAACTGATAAGTTACAGACAGATAGCAAGAATTCTTCTTCTTGTTGTTCAAAAATGTTGATAATCTAGGGTCGGTATAGGGAACCTGAATTTATAAAATATTTATAGGCTTTCAGATAAGCCAGTGTAAAGACTGGGACGGTCGTTTGATGTAGCAGCGAGAATTAGAGTTACATTCAGTTATAACTGATTTCTTATTCTAAATTGATGTTGAAATGTTTTGTTGAATTGCCATTTGAGTAAGTTGTAGTGATGCATCCAGAGTAGCTGGCAGTGGATAGGAGCAAGTATTCGTAATATTTGTTTCTACATTATAGTGACACTTACAGGTTTGATTGGCCTGTGCTGACCACATCACCCACCTTGTGCCGTTTGGTCTCTAAAATACCTATATGTCCTATACGCCTAAAGGCGTGGAAAAGGGTCCTTTAATTTTTTTTTACTACAGGTTTGATTATTAAATATTTTCTTTTTAAGCCATGCTATGTAAGTCATCAAAAATTATTTGTACCACAGCATTTTCCAATGCAGTCGGAGGTTGACAACAGAATCATTGAAACTTTACTGTAAAACTCATCCTCAATGTTTGTATAATTGCAAAACTAATTTCCAGAGTTCTGAAAGGAAATCAATAAGAGGCAGACAACAGAAAGATAGAAATTTGAGCATATAGTTTATAATGAATATTTGTAAATATTCACACAGCTGTTGTCATAGGTGCAATAAAGCAAGCAGAAAGATCAGACAATAGACACTTTGAAACTTGGCCATGTGACTTATCATTCATTATTTGTACAATATACTCAACTTTTGGGTACAAAAAGGCAAGCGGTGAAACACAGACAAAAGACACTTTGAAACTTGGCTATTTGACTTATCATTTTTTTTAACAAAGAAGACACAAACAATAGATTGCACAATTTAATGCCTGGCATATTTCACTGTATTTCATCAGTAACAATTACATAAATGAAGCAGATAAGTGAATCCTTTATAACTGAAGTAGAAATTCAACAAGTCAAATATAACTGCCTGTTTTACCAGGGCAGCCGTAAAGTCAGAACCATATCTTTCTGTATACAGAGTTCGGGGACATGGGACAAATCGCAGAAGCTTCAAGAAATCCTAACGTTCTGCCACTGGTTGACGTATGAAGGATTTGAAATGTGTTGTCCTTAGTTACCACTTGTTCAGATTTTGGAAGATGGTGTGCTATTGAGGAGTGGTGATCTTTGCGGCCAGTATTCATGTTTTGAATATTATTTTGCATGGCTTTTTCAACCCATACTAGAATGTGCTCAGCAACTCGTTAAAACAATAAATAATTTTTTGGGTACAATATACACAACTATTGTCCTGGGTACAAGAAGGCAAGCAGTAAGACACAGACAATAGCCACTTTAAAACTTGGCCATGTGACTTATCACTTTTGTACAATATACACAACTATAAATACTATAGTCCTGGTACGGTACAAGAAGGTTAGCAGTGAGAGGGAGACAACTGAAACATTGAAACTTGGCCCTGCTGCTCATCCTGATTGCAGTGTACACAACTATTGTTCTTTGTGCATGAAGGCAAGCAGGGAAACACTGGCAATAGAATTATTATTACTTGATTATGTAACTCATGAAAGAGCAACCATGGTGTAGCGGCTAGATGCGGATCCAAAGGTTGTGGGTTCAGGTCCTGATGGAGCCAGACTTGTTTCTCCAAAATGAACTTGATTCCCAGGTTGACTCAGCCTTAAATGTATTTCAGGTAAAGTCCTGGCAAGTAAAGGTGGGTGGCGTGATGATGACCACATCAATCACTAGTGCCGCTTAGGTCTAGCCCTATATGCCCAGTATGACAAAGGTGTGGAAAAGGTTCTTTACTTTTATGTAATTCACGATTATTTGTACAGTGTTCAAAACAGTCCTCGTTAGTATATAAAGACGAGAATTAAGCTGACCGACAGTTGAAACTTTGAAACTTGATCTTATAATTATCATGATTGTTTGAACAATGCACACAACTATTATTATGGGCACAAGCGGGCACACGGGCAAGACAGTTATTGCGCAGGGTAAATGAAGACAGGCTGTGAGAGTAGAAAAACATAAAACACTGAAAGGGAAACAAGGTGAAGATGCAATAAATCAGAAATTAAGTTTTAGTTCTTCGTATACAGAAGAGACTAACTCTAGTCTATGGTCTGCTTATTTGTAAAGTTTTCTCACCTATTCACTTGTATGTTGTCAGTGTTAAATATAGCTTCATGAGTACATATTCTCCATAGATGTTTCTCAAAATATAACTATTGATATGAATATTTTTGTTTTCTTCAAATTATAAGTTGCATTCCTGTTACCATTTCCATGTACAGTTCTTGACTTGTCTTATGTACAGTTCAGTATATGTAATGGTGTCTTAAATGAGAAAGAAGGGTAGTTGTTTCTAAATTGTAGGGTGTTCTAAACAAACATACTTTTTTATAAGATGTTAGCATTAAAGCAGCTGCAGGCCATGTGCCTTGCGTTGGTATCGATAGTGGTATCAGAGGGCTGAACGTCCAGAAAACAGTGGCAAACTACTGGACGTAAATTTGTCAAGGGGCTGCTAGGGTTGGTTCTGCAACGTCCTTTAAAGGAAACGCAACTAACTTTTATCATTAAAGTTGTGAGTGAGACTTCTGTATCTGGCTCATTACATAAATCTCATTGTTATTTATATACTTCTGCACTGACCATAAAATATGTGCACTAAAGGTTAAAAATGTGGGCAGACCAGTTTCACAATTTAGAGGGAATGCAGGCTGTCAGAAATTGAGTTATAAAAGTTTGTTGCGTATCCTTTACAGAACATTGCAGAACCAAACGCAGCATATTTTGGCAGTTGTGGTTTTTCTAGGCAAATGTACGAAACCCGTTCGCAGCGCCTAAATCACAGATGCTGACCATAAATCGTGATTGAATGATTATCAGCTAAGTGAGATTAAATGTTATAGTTTTGTATTTGAAGTTGTTTGATGTAATATGAGAATTAATGATTATCATCTATGAGATTAAATGTTATGCGTTTGTATTTGAAGTCTTTTGATGTATTATGTTTATGATAACATCGGGTTATTATGTAAATGAATAAAATTCAACTTTATAAGGTTTTTGTTTCAGATACATGGTCACATGATAAATGAAGTCCTTGAATCTTTATTTTAGACACATGGTCACATGATATATGAAGTCCTTGAATCTCATTTAATTGTTTGCTTGAATTTTTGTTTGTTTGTTTTAGCCAAGTTAACTTTGTAATTGATTTTTCAGGTAAGATAATCATGAAAGCATTATCTTGTAAAGACAAAGATTATTTTGCTTTGTTGCAGTGTCAGAACAGTCATTTATTTAAGACATTTTAGCTTTTTTTATTTTATTCATCTGATTGTGTTAATACCAAGGAAAAGGGATGTGCCCCTTTGATAGCACAGATGAATATTACTAATGATGCATATAAAATAAATCAAGAAAACTTTTTACCCCAGTCTATAGAAATGAAGAATAGTAAATATGGAATTAGTTGTTTTTCCACGTTCACAGTTGAAAGGGTGTTTGGCACATTGTGTTGCGATTTACAGCTAGACTGCAATATCACACCCCCCCCCCCCCCAATACATCTGATTACAGCAAATTTTTTGCCTTTTAAGACATGCTTGATGGAGTGGGGGAAAATCTATGTGGAAATCCTAAAGTACTTTCTATTGTGTGCAATAATAATATATTTTTGTTATTATCATTAATAAAATATCGGAATCCAAACTAGATTAGAGTATTTGTAATGAGGCGAAGTATGGGATTGCTGCTAAAATTTAGGAAACCCTCAGTTTGCAGGTATTAAATCCTCATTGGTAAAAACAGGAAACCCTGAGATAAAAATAGAAAATTGCACCACAGAGAATAGTTGGCAGATAGGGCATTTGATAGACCATGAGAAATGCTCTTTCTAATTTGTTGCATATGTATAAGGAAATACATCATGAGGATGTCTGAAGTATATAAGTGGAAAAACAAAGATCTAGTTTTTTGTTGGTGTGGAATGCTCTCTCTCTGTCTCTCTGTCTGTCTTTCTCTCTCTGTCTGTCTCTCTCTCTCTCTCTGTGTCTCCCCCCCCCCCCCCCCCCCCCCCCCCCTTCTATCTCTGCATGCCTTTCTCATTTGCTGAAAAATACTGCCATGACTGCAAGAACAACTGGGAATCTTGTGTGCATGGAACAAGCCGGCTGATTATTTTTTTCTTGCACAAAAGGACCAGTGTTCGAATATTAATAATTCCAGCTGAAAGTACAGCTGTACAGTACTCTCATGGTGGTCAGAACAAAGAACCTTTAAGAATATGCTAAAAGTATCACTGTAAAGCCTTCAGTAAAAACCCTGACACTTGGGAGGCTGCTGCACAAGACTGAACTGCATGGCAAACCTCTGTCGGAAAAGACAGGAAGCATCTAGAAAAAGGGCAGCTGAACAACGAAGACAGACTTGAAAGTCCTATATAACAGGTACTTTACCTACAGACACTCTTCCGTACTCTAGATCCTTCTGGTCCCCTACTTAGCTTGTAAGTCACTTCCAGACTCACAGACAGTGAACTGTAGTTTTATTATGGACGAAAGAAAGAATGGTCATCACTTGCAATGGATGAAAATAAATAAAAAAAATACCTAAAAGATCCACACAATGTATTCCCTTAAACATGTTTCACCTTTCCCTGCATTTTTCATGGTCTATCAGTCATCCTATCTGTCAACTTTTCTCCATGGTCTTATTCTTTTTTTTTTAATAAGGAGTTTTCCCTGTTTCAGCCGGTGAGGATTATATACCTGTAGACTGGGGATTTCCTAAACTCCACAGGAATACATAGCTTTGCCTCATTACCTACTGATTTCATTTTCTGCAGGCCTATAAGATGCCTCCATGTATAAGATGACACCCAATATTCAACTTCAAAATTTTGGAAAAAATATTGTCTTATACACAGAAAAATACTGTATTAATGGCACGCTGTGTGAAGTAAAGACCCATTTCATGCCATAGGCACATTTTACATATGGTGCTAGACCCATAATTTTTCAATAGATTATTCGGCACTCGATAAATGATGTCAGTTCATTAACCATTCGATAAGTAATGGGGTTTTAGAACCCACATGAGAGCTTTACTCCTAATTCTGCAAAAGGAAGCGAGTTTGTTGATCTTACTATCTACAGGGTATGTTTTCCAGGATCACTTGCAAATATTTATATTTTACTATTTAGTATTTGATCTTGTGTCCAGCTGTGTGGCAGAGGTTAGTGAATAAGTTTCACAATTCTTGACCTAACAGTTGTTGCTATCTATGGTGAGCTCCTCATGGGAACAATGAGTAGATATACCTTGGAGTGGTTGCTGCATTGGAAGACTGAGCACTCATGGGAAGTCTAATGTGCAGCGACATTGATTGTGATAAGGTAACAACATCCATGGTGAGGGATTTAGAAAAGACCATTCTCTGAGCTTGCAGACATTGGTGTAAGTCATGTTGTGGAAGATAATGGGGCATTACCAGTTTTTATTGTAAAGACAACACAACACTGGATAAACATAGCCACTGCTGCTAAAATTCACTGGCTTTTTTGTTTGTTTGTTTGTTGTTTGGTTTTTTAATTACATTGGACTTAAAATTAGATTAACACAGATGGCTTCAGATGTTTTCTTTGTGGAGCATGTAGAAGTGTTTGGAAAAGAACAGGCAGACAGATTGGCTGGGTCTGCATGATTGGGTAGTGAATTTATGCTTGACAAGCTGGATGTGATCAAGGCTCTTTGTTAGCAAGTGAGTAGCAGGGAGGTATGAATAGATCATTATGGCGTGGAGAGCATGCTGCAAGCAACAGGGAATGATGACCAGGGGATCTGGTTGACCCTCTACACTCAGAGGAAAGGCAACACAGACACTTAATGGAACTGCTACTAGTACCACCGGAATTTGAACTCTTTGCAGGCTGCTGAAGATAAGAGCAGAGCACTTATGGGAATGTCCCCAGTGCTGTGATGTCACTTCTAAGCTGAACACAACACCAAACAGATGCATGCAATTTGACTCCCTAGATACATCTAGAGTTAATTATTTGGAATATATTTTATCTACCTCAAAACATATATTTTGTTTGTGATATTATATTTTCTGTGTGCAGAACTCACCCATATACAAGTCAGATGCTCCCTGTCTTTGCTTATTAAATCCGACCCAATTTTTACTGTTGTTTCTGTGTGTGTTTCAATGGTTTGCATTACTAAATGAAGGCCACAAGATACCATGAAGTAACAAATAGTCATAACGTTTACACAAACACACACACAAAAAATGAATTTTCGAAAACTATTTATTTTTGTGTGAATTACAATACTTTTTGAGTTTATTTGCATTATGGTTTATTTGCTTTTTATTGTTGTTTTTGGGTCAAAAGGATAAAGATGTGTTGGTGAACTATCTGGAAGTGTCACTTTCGAGTTCTTTAAGTTTGATACATTGATGTTTCATGTTGACTTCTTCTTCTCTTCCTTCAGCAGTTACCTCATTGAAGTGTTGGGGGGAGATGTAAGAATCTTCTGTGTGCTCATTTCTGATGCATTGAATAAGTTAATCGGTTTTTCTTTTATGGCTGGTATTGACACTGTCATTCCATCCTTTGCATGGTCTTCCACTCGCTCTGTGTTGATTATATTTCTTCGGTATAGCTCTCAGTGGCATTTGGTCCACCCCACTTTCGGGCATTGTCGTCTGGTGGCAGACCGTCCTATCTTTTGTTTATAAATGAACTGTATGATTTGCTTCATTCGTCCTCTAGTCTTCTTCTTAATTCCTAATTTTTAATTTTTTAATTCTTCATTTTTAATTTGATCTTTTTTTATTACTCTGATAGTTATCTAAGACACCTCTTCTCTGTTGTGGCTGCCAGAGCCCCAAAATGGGTTTCCATCAGTTGGACTGATTTTGACATACAGATTGTTTTTGGGACCCAAGTCTGATGTAAAATTGTTGGTGCTTTCATTTTTATTCACCCCAAACAGACAGTCAAGTATTTCAGGGGGTGTTAGATAGGCTGCATGCAGTCATGGGACCGAGGCTGCATGCAGTCATGGGACCGAGGCTGCATGCAGTCCTGGGACCTAGGCTGCACTCTCTCCTGGGAGGTAGGTGGGTTGGGGTTAGGTCCAGTTCTAGATGTTTTGGGGTAGTTAAAAGCACGGTTTTACCACCCAATAAAATATTGGCCTGTCCCCCATCACGTCATCTGGGGTGACTTATTTCGAAAGAACCCAGTCTTTTTTAAATATTTTTTTTACTGAATATCAGAGCAAGAGATTCTCAGAATATCTTGGACAAAGAAGAGGAGAAATATTGACATCTTAAAAGATCTGAACATCAAGGAAAATTGGCTAATAAACAGCATCCTTTCTTGGAAGCTGAAATATTTTGGTCGTATCAAGCGCCACAACGGATTGGAAAAAACTGTAGCAGAAGTCATGGTACCAGGAAGGAGGGGCAGGGGCCAACCGACACGAAGATGGGCACAGGATATAAGTGACTCCTTGAGTATGAAAGTACATGAGGCGGGAGAGCTGGCGAGAGAGTGTTTCCTTCAGGCAGACTGTGATGAGAGTGACGTTCTGCAAAGGACCTGCTACATGATGATAATGATGTGGGTTCCAGAGCACAATTCTGGGGGAAAAAATTGATTGTCACTTTACTGTAAAAGGCAACTAATGAATGATTTGCTGAAATTGGATCTGTTGGGCCAAAAGATCTATATCACAGCCTAGCTGTAAACCACAACATAGCATGTTAACTCCCTTTTAAGGACAATCAAAAGTACTGACAATTGGTAGCATCATATAAGGATCTAGCCAGCTCATGATTCAGTGCAGTACAAATGTACTGTCTAAGATTAAATCTAGGTTGATATTAAACAAGTGAACAGACAAACTTTTTTTCCCCCAAAGGGTCACAAAGTGGACATGCAGGCCATCCTCAAGTGTTCATTGTCATAAACTTCAACCCTGTAGAAATTGCTGAGAAAGCCAAGAGATCACTGAAACAGTTTGGAAAAACACCTTATTCTTTCCTTCTACCAGTTATCCTATCATAGTGTTGCATAGGTTGATCTTCATGTCTTTAATTTGTGATCTTGATGCCATTGTTCCATATTTTGTAGGATCTCTCCCTTGCTGTGCGTCCATTGTATTTCTTTAGCTTTCTTCCTATGGCAGATGGTACCTGGGCATTCTCATCAGATGACCAAACCATTTCATTATTCTTTGATAATCTTTATGACTGGTTTAATTTCAAATTCTGCTAATTTTTTCCATTTTCCATTTTATCTCTTCTTATAACATATCTTCTTGATCTGTGTTTTATCTGCAAACATTACAGTTTTCTTCAGTTTTTATCACTTGTTATAAATTTGACATGCAAATTCTTGATAACCTGGAAAAACTGATAGGCACGACAGGTAGAGATTTTTGCCCTTTTATTTAAAAAAAAGTCAGTCATGGGCCATTGAAGGCTGTCTGCAATAAATCTCCAACACACCTCTGTCTTCAACCCTGGAGATTGAGATTGTTGTTATCCATCTCTTGATGTTATCCTCAGACTTGCTATGTACTTCTTATTCACAGGCTGTTAACTTTACCTTCTCCCCCCCCCCCCCCCCCCCCCTCAAAATAATATGTGTGAAACTGTCTTTTAATGTGATCAAATTATTTCCCTGATCTATTTTGGTATTCATTCATTCATTCAGTAGCATGTCCCTCGCGGAACCTCGCTGCCATAACAACCCTCCGGAAAACCTTCCTATCCTGAGCAAGATGTCCTGCATCTGATACACCCATCTGGAGATCATCTGCCACATCCTGCACCCATCTTCTCCTTGGCCTTCCTCTTCCTCTCTTCCCAGGCAAATACCCCTCCATTATTGTTCTCTCTAGACTTCCATGACGTTTCAAGTGACCAAAATATTTCAATTTTCTTTGTTTTATTGTCTTTACTAGCCAACCCTCTTCAATATTCAGCTCTTGAAGTATGGATGCATTTGTTCTTTTCTTTACCCAAGATATTCTTAGAACCTGTCTGTAACATTTGGTATTAGCTATCTTTTAATCCAGTCTCTATTTTCCCTTCTGTGTATTTGTTAAAAATTGTGTCTTTTAAAATGGTCAGATTATTTCCCCAATCTATTTTGATATTTCTTCAACAGCTGTCTTTTTTTTTCAAAGTTTCTCCAGAACCTCTTAATTGCACTGTTCTTGTGAAATACAATTCAGATCTCCAGGGTATCATTAAACTCTCTGATTACTTTGTTCATTGTCCAGGTTTCTTGCATTCACATGAACTGTCTGAGTTCTAATAGATTTTGCTTTATCTTTTCATTGCTGACACTTTTTCAACTTTTCCAGACAATACTGCACCCTTGAGCTATAGTGTGACTTGGGAATCACATCCTATGATGATGGTGAGTGTGACTAGCAAAATAGTTTTCAGACTGAAATAGTTAATAAATGCTTTATCTTCTTTTGTGTTTTATAAAATATTACTTCAGATATTTTTAATTGATTAACTAATATCATTGGGCATTTTTCTTATTTATATTTATTTGTGTACAGACATTAATGTTTGGAGGAACCGCAGCAGCATAGTAGCAAGACACTCCCCTGCCAACCTGAAAGTCTAATGTTCAGATCCACATCAAGGCTTTTTTCAAAATTGACCTTGACTCCCAGGTTGACCCAACCTAAAATGAGTACCAGATAATCTCCTGGGAAGTAAAGGTGGCCGGTATGATGTTGACTACATCGCCCTCCGAGGGCAAGTTTTGTGTGTGTCAAGTATGAATCTAGTATCATATTACCTGTATACCAGTTGTGTAAATAGGGTCCTTCACTTGGTATCTTTGGGCATTGTTCTTTTTTATATTTATTTATGTATAGGCAGTAGTATCTGTATTTTTACTGAAAACAAATTATAGATGACAAAATTGATCTTATCCAACTTTTTTTTCTCTCTCAAGCTAATATATATATTTATATACATACATACATACGTATACACACACACACACTTGGTTGTTTTTCTCACAATTTTATGTACAAATATTGCTGTTATTTTATTGGTGGTGTTAACATAGATTAATAATACCCTTCATAAGTTAATGAGTTTAAATATATTACGTAAAGTATGTGAACAATTCCCATGACTTGGGAATTGCCAGCTTGTGCATTTGGATCTAAACCAATATCTTTAAAGACCAAGCAACATTCACTGTTTGACATGGGCAGTATCACACTGGCTGCCTTTACTTCCCAGTAAATTTCTTGGGTTGATTTGAAAGTGCAGTCAGTTCTAAACATATGCCTGAATATGAATTGAATGAAACCAATGATACTGGGCAGGCAGTCAAGCATGCTGACTATTGCACTAAAGTTCATTGTTCATAATTCTTCCTTTTCTTTGCGTTCACCAGCTGTAAACTTTGGTGGCAAGTTTGAGTTGTTCGTCCACCTCTGGACGTTAGTCTTGTCCAGAACTTGAGTGTTACGTGCACATCCATTTTACACATCTGACTTGGAAATGCAGTTCTTCATATTAACAATACACACTCATACAGCAATACAGGGTCACTTAATTACCTCAGACTGCTTGCCATTTACATCGCAGCATGAGCAACAAACAGTACTGTGGGGAAATCATTCAGGGCTTTCTAATACTTGCAGGCTGGAACATGTCCCCGTATTTCAGACTCTCTACGTAGCTATTTAAATTGTCATATATACATTGCAGAACTAGAAAACAAAATTGCTTGAAAGTAATTGTGTGTTAATAAAATTCAAAACAGGGGTTCTGTCATTATAAATTTAAATGATGAGAAAACAAGCAGTAAATTGCACACTTAATTGCCTGGCATATTTCTGAGTGTTTAAAAAGATTGAGGTTATGTGCTTCATTACCTATTGTGAAAAGAAAGTAATTGTATGTTCATAAAATACAAAACAGTGGTTCTCTTATTATGAATTTAAATAATGAGAACACAAGCAGAATATTGCAGAATTTATTTCCTGGCATATTTTAAAAAGATTCATGTATGTATTCATTATATATTGTGAAAAGATATAAAACCAAATCAAAAGTAGATTACGAGCTTCACACAATGACAGAGATGGAAAGACAATGCTGCGGCTACAGAGAATTCATCAGCACATAAATGAACAAAACCACAGTATACCCAAAATCACTTAACTGGCGTTTATTTGATAGCAGCCAGGTTGTTGTCCGGTCAGTGGAATTATTATATATTGATATAAACTGTGTAGTAATGCGTCAGATCAGATATTACATGTCAGAAAATATGTCAGGAAATAAATTGTGCGGTGTCTTGTTTCTGGCTTCATTAATTATCCTCTTAAAATGTTCAAAGTCAGGATTTCACCTGGTGAAAAAGTTTCATTTGATAAAATAATGCTGGATTCTTGGTAATACTTTTGTAATAGAAAGCATACTTGGTTAGTTGCGAATCCTTTACAGGACATTGCAGAACCAACCCCATCAGCCCCTGGCTGTTGTGTGGTTTCTCTAGGCAAATTTACATCCAGTAGTTTGCCATTGCTTTCTGGACGGTCGGCCCCCTGATACCACTGTCTAAACCAACGCAAGGCGCATGGCCCGCAGCTGGGATCGAACCCGGCACCCCGGCAATACGAAGCGTTCGCATCGACTTAGCCACAGAGCCGACTGAATGCATTCATAAACATTTATTTTAAGATGTACGTCCTGAATATTATGGATTATTACTTGATGAACCTTACTTATTCATGATATGAACTTTAACCTCATGAACCTCATCAGCATTTTGTGTGTGTGTGTGTAATTTCTTGATGTCATTGATGATGTTTTAATGAAATTACAATAACTGTATTATGTGTAAATTATAATTGTATTGCTTGATGTTATTTTCGTCATTTGTGATTTCTCCCACATTCTACATTTATGTACCGCAGTACTGCATGTTGATATGCTTATTTCACCGTTGGCATTGTTCCATTGTAAAGAAAATGACACTGCATAAACAGGAAAAGAGATTCTTGTGTATACTGGGCACATCCTGTGAAGTGGACAAAGAATCACCAGACAGGAACTGAAATGGGGAAACAAATAGTTGAAGAGAGCGAGGAAATTCAAATGAAATGTTGATGAAAGAAGCCGAAGGTACTATTTGAGTGGATTTCCTCCACGATATAAAAAAATATTGCATAGGATAGAATTAATGAATGTATGAATCAAAAACTGACCCCGTCCCTTGCTTGAATAGCCAAGAGTTGATGTGCTGATTGTAACAAAGTAGAATGGATTAGAAGAATCAAGTGCGAGCCCTATTCAAAAAGTAAGTTGAGTATCCTTTACAGGATGTTGCAGAACCAACCTTAGCATTTTTTTGCATTTTTCCAGGCAAATTTTAAGTTTAGTATTTGTGAATCCTGTATGATAATGGCACAGTATGATGTTGTATACATAATCACTGTATTCTGACACAATCTAGGGCAGCTTTTCAATTACAGAAAGTTAGTAGACCCTGACATGTTGTATATACTGTGGACTTGAATAGAATGCTTTGGAAGGTAGAAAAATCTGGTATGCTATTAGTAGTATGACTTGCTTCGCTTGATAAGCCTTAGGAGCATTTGAGGAAATCTCAGCCTGCTATATTTGTGTCTTTGAATGAATGTCAGATGACAGAGAAGTAAAAACTATATACACGAGGGAGATGAATGGTCGTAGACCACAAGGCAGACCAAGAAGATGATGGAGAGATAATATCCAATCAGACCTGCAAACACTTGGTGTCATCAACTGGAAAGAGAAGGCCAACTAGAGAGATAAATGGAGGCAGGTGATATCTGTAGCAATGAACCTCAAGGGCTTGGAATGCTGAAGAAGAAGAAGAAGAAAATATTTGTGTCTGTGGGGTAATAAACAGGTCTGATATGATCTAAAGAAATACTAAATACAATACAAGCTAACAAAAAAACTCAGCGGACTAAGATTGCAGAACTTATAAACAGCCAAGCTCAAAATGGAACCAGAAACATATAATGGGAGAAACCTTGGATATGTAGAGCTCGGAAAAAGTAAGTACAGGACCCTTTTTCATGTCTTCATGCGTATTGGGCATATAGGGCTAGACCTATTTTTTTATAGACCAGTCGGCACTCGAGCCGGCTGCCCACTCAAGTTTGGGTCAGCCTGGGAGCTAAGGTAGCTCTTTCAAAAAGTTCTGGCTCCCTCAGGAGCAGAATCCAGAATGTTCCAATCTCCAAGTGAGCGTCCAGCAACTGCAACTCCCTATCTAAAAGAGTGAAACAAATAAGGTGTCTGAAAAACTACAATAACTACCTTAGGATAAGGAGATGTAGTGATAGTTCTCTTGGATTGGGTGGATAGAGTAGTGGAATGGATAAAGGCATTCACGTAAGATGAAAATGATTCAGAGGGAAAGAGTAGAGGATCATTACTGAGTGCAAAGGGGCAAAGATAAGTGGGCATTCATCACTGGCACTGTCAGAACAGGAACTATTCATTACTACTGATGAAGGGGATGATGCACTTCTGGGAATGCTAAATTGGAGGATATGCTTAGCAGAAAGCTTAGCTTCAAAGTTACACATGCTTCTAACAGCGCTTTGCTAATGCAGTTTCTACATATGGATGGTAGACTATGGTTTCGCTGCCTGAGCTTTTGAGTTTAGTGCTTGGTTGCAGCCCCGTGAGCTAGTTTTTCCCGTGAAATGCCTTTCATTTGTGCAACGGCTGTGTCTAGCTGTTCAGTATGGTTGGTAGTCAGTTTACATGTGAGCTGGTGAAATACCTTATGTAATAATTCTATGTGTGTACAGTAGCCAACTGATCATGCCCGACTGCTTCCATCAATGACAAACTGCATTTCTGTTGGCAAGTGTTGGCTTTGGCACCTATAGCAACTGAAATATGCATTTAGTGTGAACGCGTAATTCTGGATTGTTCCGGGACTAATTGTTTACCAGTTTTTCAAATGTCGCAGTGAGGGACATTTCATTTGATTTTCACTGACACAGGAACAGGGTAAGTATGGGGAAACCCGATTGCAGTGAAGCTGAAACCTCAACTTAGACTAGGATGCTCCAGATGCAATGGTGTCAGTGACTGATTGATTCTTCTTCATCTTCTTCTTCTTTTCTTTCTCTCCTGCCAGTTGTTTTCAGATCAGAAGGCCACAGAGGTCTAGGAGGGATGTAGTGTAAAACACTCCCTCCACTGATCTATATAACGTGATCTCCTAAGGCATGCTAACAGCCAGACCTGGGATCTTTCTACAGAAAGAGCAGTGGTTCTCAATCTTCCTAATACCGCAACCCTTTAATACAATTCCTCATGTTGTGGCGACCTCCAATCATAAAATTATTTTTTTTCTGCTTCTGCAGAACTTCAGTGAATATGTGTTTTCTTATGGTCTTAGGCTACCCTTGTGAAAGGGTTGTTTGACCCTTAAAAGGGTCATGACCCATAGACTAAGAACGGATGATGTGGAGAGTGAATGCAGTACCTGTTCAGTATTCTGGGGGCCTATCTGAATAGGAAAAGTTCTTGAATTTGCCTGTACGCAAGGGCAAAGTGCTGGATCCCCGGTCTTGAACTTCCGTTGTCTCAGTTGTTGGAGATGCTTTTTATCGCAACCAACACATCAGTCAACCCTTCTTTTAAGGGCTAATGCAGAAGAAGAAGAACAAGAAGAAAAAGATCAAGAAGAAGAAAAATGAGATCAAGAAAAAAAATTAAGAAAAAGAAGAAGAAGGAGAATATCAAGAAGAAGAAAAGAAAGAAATGTTAACTTTCTCACACTTGTTTGCTTCATATATATACATTATCACACAATACTTTGTATTTATTCACATTATTATGATACTACTACAATCAGTGTGTTCACTTTGTCACACTATAAATGTTTGCTAGCACAGTCAGAAAAGTGAGTTACACTGTGTAAACAAGGATGTTTTATAAATTGACCGTGACGTTAACTGATGCATGTATGTTATAAATGTATCAAAAAGTAACTGATGTGTGTATAATATAAATTGAACATAATGTAACTGATACATGTATGTTATAATTTGAGCTTGATGTAACTGATACATCTTTGCTATAAATTGAACATAAAGTAACTGATACGTGTATGTTTTAAATTAAGCATGGCGTAACCTATACATGTATGTTATAAATTGAACATGATGTAACTGATATATGTGTGTTATAAATCGAACATAATGTAACTAATACATATTTGTTAAATATTAAACATAATGTAACTGATACATGTTTTTTTTATAGATTGAACATAATATAACAGATACATGTATGTTATAAATTCAACATACTGTACTGACTATGTATGTGTTATAAGCTGAACATGTAACTGATACATCAAAACACACTATGGAGTCTGAAAACTGTTATAAAGTTGTGTTTTAGCTTGACACTGCACAGAAATCTGGCTGTTTATAAACTTACCCTGGTATTTAGTGGTGGTTGTCCTTTATAATCTATGTAAGAGATTTCTGAAAACTAAAAGGTTTGCAGACATGGTTACTGTAGAGGATGAGTTGAGTTGATTCATGAACTGACATCACAGCACTCGGGGCATTCCCATAAGCACTCCATCCCCATCTGAAGTTCTGATTACTGTAGAGGTACATGCAATGAATTTGGCTGACATGTTGAATACTCTACGAGAAGTCAGATGTTTGCAGGAGTCAAGTGATGACTAAATTTGCTACCTTGACCAGTCGGAATGCTGTGTATAGACAGCGAAGGAAGATATCTCATAACACTCCTAGAACAGCCTGTGGGAACCGCCTTAAAATCTTGCAACCGATGAGATGACTTCAGTGAGTAGCACCGATAAAGTCAGCAGGGCCAGTCAGTAACACTATATTAGATTAGTTGTGTATCATTTACAGGACATTGTGGAGAAACCATTGCCCATTTTCTGTTGGCCGTTTGTGACTTCAGTTTTACCTTCAGTAGTTGACATTTTCTTTGAACAGTCACCTCTCGATACCACTGTTGGAACTAACACAAGGTGATCTGCTGCCAGATCACCTGCAGCTGGTATGGAATCTGGCACCTTAGAATTATAAAAAGAGCATTTGCAATACCTAAGTCACAGAAGCAAAAAATGCTGCATTATTGGTTTTTATGAGATGTATTGAGAAGGGGATTTGAGCAATTATGGACTTATGGACAGTATGCAGTCAGGATGATCTGTAGACTAAATAACTAATTTAAGAAATTTACACTCAGTGAATATGTCATTCCTGGAATTTTTTTTCTAAATGTTAATCGTCATAGTGGCCTGGAGAGACTGTTGATGGTAGGGGCGCTTTCAGGTGTTCTGTGACAAGAGCGAAATTCTGTAAAGCACCTGTTGATTGATAATGATGGTAGTTTTTTTTTTCCATCTTTTTCTGCCAAGTTTCCAGGCAGTGAGCAGTTTACAACCTGCTGTTTAATTATAAAGGCCAAGGGTTTTTTAATGTGCACAACAGCTTATGTTTGTGTCTTCTGTTCTTAACTGTCCTTACTATTTTGGTGTCTGATTTTCTTAACTATCCTTACTACTCTTATTTTTCTATCCTTATTATTTTCTAACTTCTGTTTTTAACTGTCCTTACTACACTTATCTTTGTGTCTTCTGTTCTTACTGTCCTTACTATTATTTTTATGTCTTCTTTTCTGAACTATCCTTACTAATTTTATTTTTTGTCTTCTGTCGTTACCTGTCCTTACTTCACTTATCTTTGTGTCTTCTGTCCTTACTGCAATTTTTTTTACTGCTTTTTTTAGGGCGGTTTAGGACAAAGAGTTGCTGAAGTATTTACAGTCATGAGGCTAATGCAGGCTATAATTTCAGTTTTTTGGCCAACAAAATAAAATTTCACCCTCCGAGGATTCCAACTCGTTTTTGTGTGTGTTCTGATGTAACATATTTAGCCCACAGAATGTATGTGGGATCTGATAGTGTTTTTTTGGTACCTGAGTCTATGTGTGGTGCATGAGTAGTTGTATATTTATTTTGTTTGCCAAGTATTCTTCTCTTGAGTTGAGTATTCACAATGTAGACACTACATCTGGTATATTATTATTGTTGGATAAGTATCCATGCTATTAAATTTGTTTCACTCTGTGTATGACTTATGTGTTTTGTGCAAAAATGTATGTTCTAATTTCATTGAGTACTCTTTTCACAAACAGTGTGTATTTTATATCACTTAATGCCATGCTATGCCGGCGTTGTGGGTAATGAACAGGCAGACAGATTGGTTGGATCAGCACCATTAGGTATTGAATTGATGCACGACAATGCAGATGTGGTCAAGGACCTTTTGGAACAATAAAAAAAATCTGTAGAGAAACAATTTATGACCTGATTATGACCTGGAGAGAATGAGGCACCTGCGTGTAACCAGAGGGTCTGGCCAGCTCACTACACTAAGAGGAAAGGCAAGCGGGACATATAACCAGATTGTGACTGGTACCATCAGTAATGGAACTCTGCGCTGGCTGCTGAAGATGAGGACGGAGGACACATGAGTGCTGTGGTGTCAATTCTTGACTCAATTTAACTATCACCTAATGATCTCAGTAATTAAAATTGAAAGAATCGGCTTCATTGCACCACATTTTATCCCATTATTTAAGTTTTCTAGAAATGCCCATTTTACATGGACTTCTAGTAATTTCCCCTGGCCTCTGGTTAGTGAGATCGGACGCCCTTGTGTAATGTTGCGCACCTAAAATATCCCTTGGTAGTTGGAAATCGAACAGAGTAGCCTAACGACGCTACACAGGCAAAATTTGGAGTTTAAAATCTACGCAAAATATTTCAGGATCCTCGCCGGTGCTATGAAGCCCATGCACTTCGCTGAGCTACTTCGGACTCGGAATTGAGTTTGTTACCTGATTAATTCATAATATTTAACGGCCTCAAAGGTTCCCCCTCTGTTTATTTAAAGGAATGACGTAAACACACTGTAACCTACCAATCAAATAACTTTCTTAAATGTTTGTGTTTTCTAGACAAACCAATAAGGTCTACTGTGTTCGTAAATTGTTGCTATGTTTGTTATTCAACATTTGCTTCCTAATATAAATTTCTGTAACCTATGGTGCCATTTTAATGGGTTGAAATGAATTATGTCCGTATTCCATAATTATGGATTTCAAGCTGTACAATAGATATGGCCAATAAGATGTTCTTAGTGCACTTGTATTCATGGCAAGGCCCAGATGCCGTCTGGAGGTGACAGGTTCAATTCCCGGCACGGTAACTATAGCTTTTGATTTTTATGTTGTCTAGTGTGTTCTTCTATCTTTCTACTTCTTTCTATGAGTGCCGATCAATATACTTAATGTTACCTGATTAATTTATGAGTTAGAAGTAGAACGGAGCACTTATGGGTTACTCCCCTTGTACTATGATGTTTACTGATTAATTTATGAGTTAGAAGTAGAACGGAGCAGTTTTGGGTTACTCCCCTTGTACTATGATGTTGATCCGTTTTTCAAACTTCAAAAACCTCAGAAACGATTCTGTCTTTTGGCTAATCCCCCTTATACGAGGGTCCTGGTCAGATATCCTGTTAAGTAAAAAGTAACGCTCATCCCTCATATGTAAAATAATAGGTTAACAAACAAGTCGAAGAATACACACAAGTAAAAGAGAACGTTTGTATAGGAGCAGCGGAGCGTGAGGCACACATAATTTAAGAAACGCAGGTAACACAGGCTTGCAACACGGGATGGGACTCGACTGGATTCCTAAACGTAAGGCTTCGAGTTCAGCAATGGAAACAATTCGACGATAAAGAAACGGCGATGGGGTATTTCCCCCTCTCCTACCCCACCTTTTCTGCTTCGTCATTTTCTCATTCTATCTTTCTCGGTACTTTATCTTTCATACACCCCAAACACAGGAAATACTAAAAAAAGGGGGGGGGGGTTTGTACCGTATTTTTTTTTCAACGGTTTAATTGTTCTATCTTTTCTCGTGTCGCTCACTTGCATGATTTATTTCCACGTTGTGCTACTTGCCCGACTGTTTGTGAATATCGAAAATGGGATGTTTTTGTATTTCTACGTTGCTTGTCAGTGGCATCTTTTTTTGGTTGAAAAAAAAAAAGGGGGGGGGGGGGAACCGCCAAGGAACGTAGAAATAAACAAAAATCATCCCAGCTTCAATACTCACAGACATTCGCGCATTTGGCGCCTTCCCCTACTTGTACACAGGCGCTTGCGGCGCCCTAAAGAGACTCACAACATCGCCGCCTACCACAAACATTACATACGACGAGCGAACGCCGAATGAAGCCATCGCATAACACCCTATAACATAGGACAGGCCGTGCGACCTACCGCGGCATGAATGGTAGAGGACGGAACTATTGCTGTGCGGGCACATTCAAACAAATACACACACACGCGCGCGCGCGCGCACACACACACACACACACACACAAAGCTAACGTAGATGACCTTTTACAAATTCGATGTCACAGAATTAAAATTTTAAGTTACTGTGAGTACTTAGAGGTTGGACAGTCTTATATATGTGAGTGGCTCCCTTGTTTCTGATAGACGAGGCGCTACATTACAGTTCATTCGATTTCTCTGTTCGGTTTCTAATGCTGACCTGTCTGAGAAAGTATTTTCACAGAGTAGAATGCCTTTTAGATGGTAATCTTACACACTGGAAAAGTTGAAAATAAATAACGACACATACTCTGTCTCGTTACACAATTGAGTTGAATTTGTGGTGCTCATTTGAGCTTTTCCGCCACCCACCAGTGGTCCGCGGGCCGACGGTATAAAGAAGACTGGTCCAGTTCCACATGTACAAAGCAACCACTTGTGCGAAAATGGGCTCTTTAAGCATAATTAACCAAGATGATGGCAAGCCCATAGGTTTAGATCCTGGAAGCCCAATTCTAATGTTAATAAAATTACAACTAGGAATACTAGGGCAGCCTACTGGGGCGCAGAGCAAACATAATATTTTAGCGGAAAAAGGGGGGGGGGGGGAGGGAGGATTTAATCTGCTGACATTTTTTTTAATGGAGGGAGGGAGGAGTTGGACCTCAAAGAGTCTAAGCTTTGGATTATTGCCTAATAATAATAATATTAATAATAATAATAATGTAATGTTAGCACAATCGACGTCTTTGCACTTGCGTGCTAAGTCCGCCCATGCAGCTACAACAAGGTACCTCTATTGATTGTTTCCATAAGATGTTGGTTATATGGTCTCCTGTCTTTAGCTCCAAGATGGCATAGACGTACTTCACCAAGCTAAACTCCTCGGTCACGCAATCGAGTTAGCATCAGAGATTCAACATGATCCCCCAGCCTAGCATGTACAGCGTTCATGTTATCAGCTCTGCCCATGCTTTTTCCTGTTTGCATTGCTGCATTACTTTCCAGCTGGTCAGCTTTTTCATTACTATTTACTCCTGTGTGCCTAGGTGCGTAGATCCAGATGATGGAGGTTACCTGCGAATGCTTTCTACCCATTCAGATGGTAGACTCCCTGTAGCGATTTTCTGAAGCACGTTAATAGAGTCTGAAACGATTACCGCATGTGCGGCCGCTTGTTCTGTTACCCCTGCGAGTGCTCGGATAAAAATAATAACAACAACAACAGCAGTAGTAAGTAAAGTAAAATAAGGACCTGTTCTATGTTTTCAGGCTTATTGGGCATATAGAGATGGACACATATTTTATAGACCAATCGACACTTGTTGGGTAATGCGGTCAACATCCCACTGACTGCCTTTACTTTCCAGGACTGTACCTGGTACTCATTTAAGGCTTGGTCGAGCAAGGTAATTTCTTAAGAATGTCTGGATCCGTTAGGACTCGAACCCACGACCTTTCCATCCGCAGCCTAGCGTCTAGCCGCTACACCACGGCGTCTCACAATAATAATATGCAGGGTGCCTAATAAACATATCATTACACATAAACAACATAATTGAAATAGTATTGACATGTTAAAACAAAAACATAAAATGATAACTCATATACATGGTTGGGGGAGGGGGTAGCTTGCCCTTCCGCCTCACAAATTCATGCAAGGGGCGGGGAAGGGGAGGGGGTAAGAGGGGTGTAAGGCTCATGGTGTCTAACCCTTATGCTCCTCGCCATCCCCCCCCCCCCACCCCCCTCTTTTTTGCTGCGCGGATATTGTGTCAAACATTTGTGCAATCATTAGACCAGACATTGAAAACGCTCCTTTGTCTTGGGAATATCCTGTAGTTATTAATAGCCCAGTATCACTGGGTTTCTAAATAAAGGATATGCGCTCATAATTTTCACACAGTTATGTAAGCGACCTATTTGTTGGTATCCTGTTGGGATGTAGACATAGTACAGTATAAATATAATATGAGGTTTCACAGCTTCTAAACCAAATTAAAGCAACCAGCTTATTGATTTGTTTTTCATAGTGGGACATTTTCTGTTTTCTCGTTGAATCTGCAATTTGGTGAGAAGTTTGTGTTGTATTGATAACATCGCGTTTAGATCATTTAGGGTTGTTCAGTTATAATATTATTAACATCAAAATAAGAACCTTTAAGTTTAATGTTTTCACACTATATATATTATGTAGTTTTCTTCAAGATAAAAGCTGTTAAAGAGATTTTTTTTTTTTAAATTTGTGCATTTGCTGTTTTGAATGTGTCCTCGGCTTGTAAGTAAGTAGGTGTGTGCGTAGGTGTTTATTTTAACTAGGGCTGTACCGAATATTCGCTTCGTATTCGCTTCGGGGCCGAATAGTGGACCTAATAACTATTCGGTATTCGGCCGAATAGTTGCGGTCGGGCCGAATACGAATAGTGGTTACCTTACATCCGTTTCTGGACTGCTAGAAAATAAACATATCAAGATTTCACACTTTGGTTCATACTACCAAGCGTTATCTTTGTGCACCACCTACGAGCGTACTAAGTGAACGTCTGTTTAGTACAGCTTCAGTGAGACAAGAAGCTGCCTTATTGCTGACAACATGAAGCGATTTTTGTGTGTGTGGAAAGCTAATGCCGCTTTCATGGATTAACTAAGATGTCAGTGACAATTTACAAGTTTAATTACTTGTTATAAAACTAAGAATACTTTCATTCCTAGGTATTAGTTACCACAGACTGACTGACTGAATGATGCAAAACATGAAATGTTTTTAAATGTTTTATATTCTGTACTACATTTTGTGAAGTAAAATTTCAGCGTACATTTAAAATTATGGATGTTTTTTTTGTTTTGTTTTTTTTTTGGATTTATTTTATACACGAAAGTGGAAGAATGGGCCTCAGTTTGAATAGTGGAAAGACAGAAGTAATGGTGCTATCATAGAAAATAATTATTACTAAATGTGTAATAAAAGTCAGTGGTTTTATTTTAGGACAAGTACAGAAATTTAAGTATCTGGGCACATGGATAACATCAGATGGAAGATGCATTACTGAAATAAGAAACAGTATAGGACTTGCAAAAACTGCATTTTATAAAATGAAGAACGTCTTATGCAATATATCTTTGTCATTGAAGGTTAGAAAAAGAATTCTTGCTTGCTACATACATCCAGTTTTAACATATGGCTGTAAGTCCTGGACAATCAGTAGGCAAGCCAAACAATTTCTTGAGGCCTCAGAGATGTGGTTTTACAGAACAATGCTTAAAATACCCTTAACAGCCAAAAGAAAAGCAACCAAGAGGTTTTAATAGAGGCGGGAGCCCGAAGACAACTACTCACAGACATCAGAAGGAGACGGTCATCATTTTTCGGCCACGTTATAAGATGAGAGAAAATGGAACATGCGGTGACTACTGGAAAGATCTGTGGAAGGAGGGATAGAGGAAGACAACGAGAGAAGATTCTTGACAGTCTTGTTGCATGGCATGGTGGTGTGTTAGCACACGAACTAATACATGCTGCAGGATATCGCAGATTATGGCGAGGTGTAATCGCCTACGCCAGTCGACAAAGTACCTGATAATGATGATTCACTATTCGTATTCGTCCGAATAGTTGGTCCAGCTATTCGTATTCGGCCGAATAGTGAAAATCACTATTCGGTACAGCCCTAATTTTAACATTAAATATTGGTAGAGAGTGAGAGAGAGAAAGAGAGAGAGAGAGTGTGTGAAAGAGAGAGTGACAGAGAGATAGGGAGTGAGAGAGAGACAGTAAGAGTGACAGAGAGCCTAAGAGTGAGTGAGAGTGAGAGAGAGTGAGAAAAGGAATGAGAGAGTAAAAGAGAGAGTGCGAGTGAGAGATTGAGAGAGAGTGACAGGCAGAGCACCGTGATACATCATGATTCTGTGTGTGTGTGTGTGTGTGTGTGTGTGTGTGTGTGTTGGGACCCATTACTGACCCGATGACTCGGTCTCTCGCCTGGTTATGAGCTCTCAGAGACACAGTGTATCCACTCCTTGATACCATCTACTCACTTCAATTAAATGAGAACCCCGTGAAATGATAGGTTAGGTTAGTTGCGTATCCCTTACAGGATATTGCAGAACCAACCCCAACAGCCCCTGGCTGTTGTGTGCTTTTTCTAGGCAAATTTATGTCCAGTAGTTTGCCATTGCTTTCTGGACGGTTGGCTTTCTTGATACCACTGTCGAAACCAACGCAAGGCGCATGGCCCTCAGCTGGGATCGAACATGGCATCCCGGCATTACAAAGCGTTCTCATCGACTTAGCCACAGAGCCGACACGTGAAATGATACAGACTGTAAATTACTGAACTTAAACTAGAGAAAATCATTCATTAATTCCTAAAACATGTATTCATTCTGTGTTTAGCAATGACGTCTTCTAGTGAAACAGAAATGAAGCCCTCTCAGCTTGGATTCAAGGATGCTCTCAGACTGTGTGTAGATACCACAGATATTGACGTCATCATTGATCTAACAAGGCATCAGAACCCTCAGGTAATGCCACATCTGGTTTCCGTCTTTCTTATTCTTATATTAGTGTACCTCACATTTATCGTCCTTTTCTGTGTTCGCCGTTTAAAGGGCAGTTGGGATGTTATGTTTCGGTTCACAGCTAGACTGTGATTTTTGTGCCTTCATATTGTGGCAAACCCTTCATTAGTCTCATTTTACGACATGCTTGTAAATGTGCTTTGGGTCTATTCTCACCCCTCAAGCTAAATCGAACACTGGAATCCATACAGAATACATTTAAAGTGGCAAACGTACAATGTAGCAATATCATCCATTGGAACTGCCCTAGAAATCAAAGAACCAGCTCTTTGGTGTGCCTTCTCTTTCCAGTTGGTGACACTAAGTGTTTGCAGGTCTGTCTGGACATTATCTTTCCATCGTCTTCTTGGTTTGCCTCTTGGTCTATGACCATTATTCTCCCTTGTCACAGCACTGGGCAGTGCTGTGACAAATATGCATACGTATTTATGGAAATGGAGATCGATATAGACAACAAGAGACAGATTTTTGTAAGCGGTTTGTCATGGCAAAGCAGAAGTATCAGTTAGGAGTTGTAAGTTGAGAATCGACATTATAGCACCCTGAACTTCCCCTAAACACCGCATCCCCAGTCTCAACAGAAAGCGCAGAGTTCCAGTTCCAATGATACTAAAAACACTCTACTTGTATAGCCGTCTAGACTTTTCTTTGTGTGTTTAGCTTTGACCAGATACGCGTTCACTCCTCCCAGCACCATTCTCCCCAGACTGTGATGATCTGTTTGTGCCTCCGCCCTGTTCACTCTACTGCCAAAGGACTCTTACAACATCTAGCTAGCTAGTCATGCATCAATTCACCACCACGGGGCGAATAACCAGCCAGTCTCTCTCCCTTTTCGTTTCCCAACTGAAAAAATGTCAACACACACGAAATTATACTTATTATCATTGATGATATGAATTGGAGAAGCACGGCGTTCACCTCAGTCGAATCAAGATGCCTAGTAATGATGGATATATGTCTGATGTAACTGCTTTCATTTATGAGTTATATCGCTGAAGCGTAATAAACTGATGTGACTCCTACACAATCAGACTGTTACTCTTACCATTGTAATTCCTGCTGAAGATGGGGGCGGAGCGCTTATGCGAATGTCCAAGGTGCTTCTTAACTGGAAACTTATATCGCTACCTAGAATATTGCCACTTTAGAAGAGACATACATTCTTACATTTACTTGTCTAGAACGCCGTTGCTCTCTTTGATTCTATCTTGTAAAAAGGTTAAGATAGTACCGTAGCAGTTACAAACATTGAAGCTTTTTATGTTGAATCTTCATATGTCTCAGACTACAGCCGTGTGAGGTGATATGGCGAGTTATCTTTTTCATCGCCTTTACTTCGGAGACAATTCTTAAAGGTTCTGAAGAATTTTTGGTACCCATGGCCTTTCGGTAGGACATCTGGCCTATGATAGGGTTTAAACTCCACCCAGCACACTAGCCTCTCAGCACCATTACAGCTCTTGATATCAAAAATGTTTTTTAGTTTATCATCTTACTCTCATGAACGTACCAGTTCAATGTGCATTATTTATTTTCTTCCATTGGATTGTTTTATTTTCAGTTCACTAATAAACCATTATTTTTGACTTCTCTGCATAGGTTAGACAGCGAGCTCTGCGTGAGATGTGTCCTTGTCGAGTTCAGAAAGATATCACTGACTTCTGGAACCGTGTGTTTGAGATGTTGAACGACCCAGATGCTAATGTCAGGTGTGTTTTCGTGCAGCACCGATTTTCTATAACATTGCTTATTCAGAAAATGTTTAGAGGCTAGTTGCTACTAAATTGGTCGTGTGAATTATGCAGTAATGCGTGTGCACCTGGTAGTTCTCGTGACTACTATTTCCGTCAACTATGAGTTAGTGTAAAATAACAAGTCAGCAGAGTACAAGTCAAACCTAGGACCGAAATGTTATAGAACGCATTCACTAACCACTATTTCTTCTTTGGTGCTCTGTAGTTCATACACTACGCTAAAATACACCCGAAGTGACTGACAACCGAGCAGTGTACAATTGATAACTTTAACTACACAGATGACGGTCAATGAAGAGTTAACAAATAATGAATCAATAACTAATAGACGTCTTGAGGAAAATTGACTCAGGAAAAGAACTGATTGCCCACATCAGAAAGAGACATTTTTTGGTCGTGTGATAATAGTGAGAAAAATGTTGGAGAGAGAGGAGAGGCAGAGGGAGATCGATAAAGCAGATGCTGGACAGTTTTACATCGTGGAAAGAGGACCACCTGTGTCAGAGTTGTTTTAAAGTACACGAGACAAAAAGCTGTGGTTAGACATGATAGCCAACGCCACCCGAGCTTGGACTAAGACGAAGAAGCAGAAGAATTCATTGATATTTATAACTTGCATGGTCTCCACGAGTACATTGTGGCAAGCAGAAAGTTCGGGCTACAAGTGACAGCACGAAATACTTGTGGCCGGGGGAGTAAGCGAGGGGAAGCCCGAGCTAGCCTCGTGGTCAGTCTATCATCAGAAGTCAGAGAAGACGGTTGTAGTAATTGAAGATGTCGTCTTTATGTCGCGAGAATGGTTAATGTTTGAATATGTCGCGAGTGATAAAGTGTGAATAATGTTTGAATATGTGAAATAAATGGACCAGAATAAACTGACAGAATGTACCAAGAAGCTGAGCGGCGTTTGTGTTGTCAACCCTAGACGTTAAAGTCGGTGTAAACCAAGGTTCATTTCAAGTAGACCACAATTCATTCCAAGTGAAGCATCGCTTTATTTCAACTTCATAAGCTCTGTTAATATTTATTTATGTATTATTTGCAGGTATCAAGTTCTGCATACATTATGTGACGGTAGCCCAGAGCATTTGGAAGATTCTGTTGCCGAGGCGCTTGATGAGTTCAATAGAGATCCTGACGCCAAAATCAGAAGGCAAGCCCATAGAGCTCTCACCTCATACAGACGTACCGGAAAGTGGAACATTTTATAGCATTCATACACTGAAAATTAAGAGGAATGTGATCTCAGTTTAATTTTACACAAAAATTACAATACTAATGTTAAAAATACTGTTTATTTTAATTTATTACCTTCACGGTAATTTCTGTTCAAGCCCTTTCATGCAATAATGAATTAAAATGATTTACACAACGGAAACTGGAGTGAGAAATCAAATTATTATCAGCAAATCATTTGAGTAATGTAATCTCATCTTATACAGGCATTCTTGTAACTTGTGGCGTCTATCTGTAGAGGTTACTCCTGAAGTGCTGATAACTCGTTGATTTTTCAAGGAGATTCATGAGATCATTGCTACAGCAATAGTGTTTAGTGCTGTCTGCAACGCCATCAAAAGACGCTTTTCTTTGAAAAGGACACATGTTAAGAATTCACGAGCACGTTTGATTTGATTTGATTCAAGAACCGACATCACAGCACTTAGGGCATTCTCATAAACACTCCGTTCCCATCTTCAGCTGTCAGCGAAGAGTTCCGATACTAATGGTGCCAGTAGCTTTCTGATAAAGCGTTTGTCTTGCCTTTCCGCTGAGCCTCGAGCATCTGCCAGAACCTCTCATCACTCCCCTCTGCATCAATCTTACCAGATTGTGGTGATCCATCTGCTCCTCCGAACTGTACACGCTCTCCCACAAGGCATTAACCACGTCTGCCTTATCATGTATCAGTATTCCACCAAGCTGTGCAGAGCCAGCCAGTCTTTCCGCTGGTTCATTTCCCAACACACCGGCATACCCAGTGAAAAAATCCAATCAATACTCCTCATCCGCGTCCTCCGCACCGAGGCATGCCACTCTGCACGAAGCTTGACTGTCCTGATCCATCTCAGCATGATTTCTGAGTCAATTACAATCCCGATGTGTGTGTGTGTGTGTGTGTGTGTGTGTGTGTGTGTGTGTGTGTGTGTCGTGTTCTCTAGCCAGCGGAAAGCTGCAGTGACCCCCTCCACTTCCATTCTTAAGCTGGATGTTGTGGTATCATATGCTAGACTCTCCTGCACCAAACGTCGACCATTAACTTTTGCTAAGAAGCCACAAGCACTTCTTTTGCCTCTATCTTGAATTATTTGCCGAATTTCCATCTCCGTGGCATCTGCTGGCCAGTCTCTGCATTCCCGGCTCAGTATGATTATGACCATACACAAGTCTGACTGTTCAAGTGACACTTTGACCAACTACTCTCCTCACCCAATGTTCTCGAAGATGCAAACCTGTCTGATTGTGTCGACTGCCTGAGCTATCCATGACTTCCATCTTATCAGCCGCTGACCCTTAACTGCACCCAGAGCTTCATGCAAAGGGTGGTCTGTGTCTGCAGTTACCCTGAGATATGACTTCGCCTGCCTCACCTTGTGTCTTCCTGCAACAGTCGGCAAACCAAGGATGTATCGCATACACACCACTGGGGTGTCTCTGGTGCAGCCCAGAATGACCCGCAAAGCTGCGTTCTGTATGCGCTCTAGTTTGTCCATCTGACTCTTCGAGACCGTAAGCAGTCCCAGGATCAGTTGCTGATATAGTGTGAAAAGGATTTCTCTGCTCTATGTCAATTGCAGCCATAGTCTTAAGTGAACTAAGTCCTTATTGGCATTTTGTCAGAACACTTAAAGGACAGGCTCCTGTCAAATGTTATTCCCAGATACTTCAGTTTGCTCTCTATGTTGACGTTTCTACAAATCTATCGTGAGACTTGGGACACTAGCTTTAAAGATTCTGTTGTCTAGAGAACACCACAAAACAGACCCCTTTTCCGAGTGGACAACAGCCCTCATTTATGTACCCCACTCAGTCACTTTGTCTACTATCGCTTGCAACTCCCGGGCTGTTTGTTCTCTCTCTTCCCCTTGCCTATGTGCAAGTACATCATCCGCGAAAGTCAGTATCCTTCCAACTCCTGGTGCTTCTAGGCTTCCAATCTTGCTCGTATACACATTAAAGAGAACTGGCGAGATGTCTGGTCCCTGTGACAGTCCTGGGAGCCAAACTGCATAGTTCTCAGGTCCATGAGCCCAGTCGAAGAGCAACCCGACGTGAATACAGGACAGCTGCAACCCAATTCACCAGCCATTGACTGACCTCCTTCTCCTTCAGTGCAGTCATCAAGATGTCATATCTCACTCTGTTATAAGCATCCTTGAGATCCAGTCCCACCGCCATAGTATCCTGTTTGGAACCTTTCATAGACGTCAAAAGCAAAAATGGTTGCACTTGCCCATGTGTCTTTTCCTGGCCTGTAGTTTTCCAGACCTCTTGGGATAAACTTTTCCCTTTCATGAGAACAATAAAGCTAGTATATCTTAAAGAATATAATCCATTACAATGAAGCCCATCCTTTCGCATTTACATAACCTTTATAAGTTTTTGCTTCTTCTTGTTTTGTTCGTCTCAATTATACCAGGTTGCAAGCCAGTGTCACGGTTTTCTGTATTTATCTTGCTCTCCTCGGTTAGCTTAGACTATGGATTTTTTCATCTTTTCACATGTTCCAGATACACAATTTACCCTTCTCTTTCTTCTTCTTCCCCTCGCGTTCCTCCCAAAGGTTGTAGTAGTAGTTGTACTTTTACCCCACTAGGACATCACACAAGCAATAAACACCCAATGACACAAAGTGCCACCATGTGGATGAGGGTCACCCGTAGAGAGGTCCCAGAAACCGCGTTCAGCCATTAGGCCATATTTAAGGCCCTGCTATATTGCGGCCCCTGGCAAGAGCTAGGGTGAGGCTTCAAAATAAAGAAAAATTGCAGGTAAAGAAAAAATACAGTGTAGTCTGGCTTCATTCTCACAAGATGGCCGAATCATGTCCTTCTCTGTGTGTGTGAATATAGTTCAGAAACGGTCTTATTCCAACGTTCTCTCTAATGCTAGTATTCGTAACCCTGTACATTCTCGTGTTGTTAATGACCTTATGGAGGCAGTACATTTCACAGGTAGTTATTTTATGTTCTATAACCTTTATAAGCTAACACACGTTTTCCTTACCCCTTTCATTGAAGTCTGTGTGTGTGTGGGTGTGTGTGGTGTGTGTGTGTGTGTGTGTGTGTGTGTGTGTGACTGGATGCATTTTTCAGCAAAAAAACTTTAGAGTGGGGAGGCCAGTGCAACACAAACTCCCGTTTGTCACCTCTGACAACGTGCATCGACAGAATTAAGCAGGGGCACCTGAACTTGGGGGCACACGCCCATTGAGCCCTCTCCTCTATATGAATTGTAACGGGCTCCCATCGTAAATTCATCAGGTGGCTAAGCATCTCTCCCCCCCCCCCCACCCAATCGCCCCCGACCATTTACAGTATTTAATTATATATATTTTTTAAAATTATTTCCCAAATAACCTTCATTTTATTTTATCCTTCATTATTATTACTAATACGCCATTAAACACGGCTTAGACCCCTTATATCCCCCCCCCAATGCTTTCTTTGTCTCAGCGCCCTTGGGTTTATTGTTAATATTAATTGCTATCCATACAAACCATTCTCCTCTTCTTCCTCCTCCTCCTCTAGTCCTGTTCTGCCTTTTAGTTCTGCATTACAAATCCGTTTTGAAATATTGTCAAGCAAAACCTCAGCAAAAGAGTTATTCTCGCTAGTTATCCAATAAGCAGAACGGCAAATTACTCTGCTAAATGATTTGATGAATATGGTCTTTGTATGCGAGCAAATCAATCGTCAGTTATCGATTGCTACTGTCTTTTTACAAGTACCGTTCAATGCGTATGCACTTAATTTCTGTAGAATCGTAAAAGGTGTACAAAAGGTCAGCATAAAAGTGAGAAAATCCGCATGTTAGCGACATGCCTAATTTGCGCTGTTATTCTTCAATAATTGAAGTACAGGCTGTGGTTCTTTCGTAATACCCTACCCCTAGATGACGTCACAGGACAGTCTATTATGTTAGAAGGTAGTAAGCCTGGTTTTCCCAACTTTCTGATGCTTTTAACGACACCAAAAAATCTAGAACTGGCCCTAACGCCAACCCGCCTACGTCCCACGAGAGAGTGCAACCTAGGTCCCATGACTGCATGCAGTCTAGGTCCCACGACTGCATGCAGCCTATCTACCACCCCCTGAAATATTAGACTGTCTCCTGACCTGTGGTTTTCCCCTGTTTGGGGTAGAATATTAAGAAAGAACCATGAATAATGAATGCCCTTAAAACATGAAAACTAAGGGAAAAATAAAGAACTTTGAGTAAGAATAGCAGTTTCCAGCCAGAAATCGGTAGGTAACATGTCAAATATATGTATAGTCGTTACTAAACCTTCATCGGTGCCTGTGGCTTCGGCGTTGCGAACACGCTTTGTATGTAAATCGAGGTACCCGGTCTCTGCCTCTTCAGACCGGCAGTATAAGCCAACAATCAATGAGCTGGTTGCCGCACCAGCAGACGAACACGCTTTAACATACTATTTTCTTATTTTCATCAATCTTTGCTGAAGGCTGCGGTGGAAATTACATGTCAAACAGGCTACTTTGCTTTGACACTGGCATGAGATAATTAAACGTGGCGTTGCAAAGAACGTGTAATAGCAGTGGGTAAAACATAGATTAAACGGAGATCTTAAAAATGTTTGAGATTATAGGCATTATATGCTAACATTCAACTTGCATTATTTGATATATGGATATGTGGTATTTAATAGAAAAAACAGGGAGAGTCGCTGTGGCGTAGCGGCTAGACGCTCGCCGCGGATCGGAAGGTCGTAGGTTTGCTCCCTGGTGGAGCCGTACTTTTTTTTTCAACAATGACCTTGGCTTCCAGGTCGACCCAGCCTTGATTGGGTACCGGGTGCAGTCCTGGGAAGTGAAGGCGGCCGGCGTGATGATGGCCACATCACTCATCTGGTACCGATTGGTCTATAAAAGCAGGTCTAGCCCTATATGCCCTATACTCTTAAAGGCGTGGGAAAGGGTCCTTTACTTTTACTGGAAAAACAGGCGTTTTGGTAGAGTATCGCTTAGATAATTTCCTGCCGGTCCAGACATCTCAGGTGAGAATCCGCGTCGAGTTTTTTTCTCTTTAAGTTTCAAATGACCTTGGCTCCCAGGTTGATCCATCCTAAAATGGGTACCAAGTGAAAGTCTGGGAAGAAATGCTAACGGCAAATAGTTGACCCGGCAAATAGTTGACCCGGCAAATAGTTGACCCGGCAAATAGTTGACCCGGCAAATAGTTGACCCGGCAAATAGTTGACCATTTCTCACATCGAGTGCTTGCTTGCTTGCTTCTTGTAAAAGAAAAAGATAATTCGATCTCATTCAGACTTTTTCAGCTATGTAGCTGATGCCTATAGTTGCGATCTTTATCGAGTATGGTTTGTTTGAATATGGTTTCCTTTGGTTCCATTTTGTTGGCTTGTTCTAAACGGTCTAATTGATGTTGATTCTTCCTTGTATAGAGTTGTTTTGTACCTGATGCTGTAACCCATCTAGTGTGGACTGATCTATTTAAACATGAGTGTAACATCATAAGCCCGAGGCCTAGTGGTGTAAACAAAAGTCATTTACTTACGTCACCTGGTAGAGAAATGCGTTAACAAACAAACACCCACTGACCATGCAGGACCATTAATAAAAGTTCTTTTTTTTATCAAAAGGGAAGATGCTTTGAGCTCAACATGAGAGGTAATAGTTTCTTTGTATGTTCATTACCCTTTAAAGTGTCTGGCTTTGGAGAGCTTTCTAGCACCTACACAACCGGGGACATAGCTCTCAGGGTCAGTAAGAAATTCAGCTCCGACACCATGATAATGTGGAAATACTAATTGGGGAAAACAGATGATCGCAGATGGGAAATGAAAAAAATAAAAAACTGAATTTGCAAAAACCAGTAATGAACATCACACTAAACTGTCCAATACGGCGGAAAGGAAAGCCTACAATTATTTGTCGAGACAAGTTATTTACTTGTGGCTACGTTCAAATGTTACATTTTCTCCAATATGTGGACTTCAAGTATACATGATTGTCTCCCAGCTACTGTGCTTAGTGCATGGCGTGACACTATGAGCTAGGGACTTTATTTGGAATACTTTTTTTAAAAACTGTGCATAACGTGGTTTGTGTTATGAATTGAAGATTCAGAAAAGACAGATAAAATTGGCGGTGCCCTATAGTTTAATTGCATGTTCAATTACTGATTTGTCGTAACTACTTCTTACACCGACGATCAATTGCCGTTCTGTGTCAGACTGTTTGTTTTGGCACTACTAATGACCACCTTATGCATTTTGTGTATGCGCATGCCACTGGTTTTGCCGAGACTGGAGTCTGGGTCAAATTCATTTCCACAATCGACATCGATGGGCATTCTGTGTGGTCTTCGTTAGCACAGGAACTGAGCAACTATTCTGTTTGTTGTGAAGTTGGAACTACAATAATCTATTACTGTTTATTAAACTGAGAAGTAACAAAGAGAAGTAACAAGTAGCAAACCTCTTCTTCAGCAGCTCAACAAGCATAACACGACTGTCGAACCGGTCTTTGTTGATTAATCAAATGTTTAGTACAGGAATGTTTACGTCTAGCCCCTCCCCCCCCCCCTTTCCCTTTTCCATATCCTCTATTCTCGACACTGGTGCAGAAACTTGCATGTTGCCACAATCGTCTTCGCGATATACATCTTACAAAAATATAATACGCAGAAGAATATCTCCTTTAAGAATAAGAATACGTGAAGCAATTCAAACCTGTCATTCAAATGTACTCATTCGTCAGACAATGTCTTCAGATGAGAGTAGGTATGAGCTTCAATGTTGCTGTATTATATTAAACATTCCAAGTGATTTAAAACTATTTGAGATAAAACGATAAACGAAGGAGGAGAATAAAAAAGAAGAAGAGAAAAAAAGAAAAAGAAAAAAGAAGAAGAAAAAGAAGAAGAAGAAAAAACAAGAGAAGAGGAAGAAGATAAAGAAGAAGAAGCAGAAGAAGCAGAAGAAATAGAAGAAGAAGAAGAAGAAGAAGAAGAAGAAGAAGAAGAAGAAGAAGAAGAAGAAGAAGAAGAAGAAGAAGAAGAAGAAGAAGAAGAAGAAGAAGAAGAAGAAGAAGAAAGAAGAAGAAGAAGAAGAAGAAGAAGAAGAAGAAGAAGAAGAAGAAGAAGAAGAAGAAGAAGAAGAAGAAGAAGAAGAAGAAGAAGAAGAAGAAGAAGAAGAAGAAGAAGAAGAAGAAGCAGCAGCAGCAGTAGCAGCAGAAGAAGAAGAAGAAGAAGAAAAAGAAACATAATAGTAATAATAATAATAATAATAATAATAATAATAGTAATAATAATAACAATAATAATAATAATAATAAGAAGAAGAAGAAGAAGAAGAAGAAGAAGAAGAAGAAGAAGAAAAAAAAGGAAAAGAAGAGAAGAAGAAGAAAAAGAAGAAGAAGCAGAAGAAGAAGAAGAAGCTCGTTAAACAGTGTAAGATCTAAACTTAGATTTAATTGTGTTGGTGTCGGTAGCTGCAGCGTGCAGTTAATCAGCAATAAACAGTGCAAAGGCCTTGAAACAACTGACAGCTACACTTGCATGCTAATAATAGGTACAGAAACTCGATTGCTTAACCAAACTTCTAGCTTCTTTCTATGTCCTTCCTTCTCCAACTACATCTCCCACATTCTGCCACTATGGCGATCTGTAGCCTATATATCTTTTCGCGCCAATTCTCTGTGTGTTTCTCACTGTCCCTTTGTTATCTATCCACATTTCAACTGTCTCTTTCTGTCTGTCTCTCTCCCACTGACTTTTTCTCACCACACTCTATCTCTCTGCTTCTCCCCCTCTTTTCTCCAAATCTCTGACGTCTGGGGCTAAATGTCACTTGTCTGGCCTGCTTTTCCAGAACAGAGCTGTGATCAATGATCAGTTAGTTTGGGGTCAAATTGTGTCCAGGCCCGTTTTCCAGGAAAGCACACATGGCTTTCTACGATCACGTTTATGTTTGACTTTTTCCACACGACTAGCTGGATAAACCGAGATGTTAGCACTAAACACTGCAAAAGAAGGGTTAGTTGCGTATCCTTTACAGGACGTTGAAGAACCAACCCCAACAGCCCCTGGCTACCGCATAACAACTCAGCAATAAAATAAGAATGTTGTTATGCTCTTAGAGAATTTTAACCCGCTTTGTATTGAAAAGGCTAAATGTAGAATAGCTCCAGTTAAGGCAGCATCTCACAAAACTATTTTACGCAATCTTTCTTTGTTAGCTGGGGTATGAAGATGAGTTCTTGCAAGCATTTTAGTTCCAGTTCTTATGTACGGAAGCAAATCATCGACTGAAACAGTATGTGAAAATGGCAGAGACGTGGGTTTTAGACGAATGATGAGAAAGAAAATCATAAACAGATCAAAAGAATAAATGAAAAATTAACATGCGACGAGAACTGATAATACTCAATAGAAGGAGACAATCTTCTTTTTTTTTCTCTTTCATGTCAGGAAGGAGACAACTGAATTATGATGATGACGATGATGATGATGAAACATTGACTACTACTTCTACAACCACCACTACTGTCACGATACGATCTCAGTGGTTCCAGAAGTTAGTACTTGTAATAAGTTCTTCTGGTTCTAAAGAGAGAGGATTATATTTACCCTAATATTACTTTAAACCAAACTGATTTAATTGTTACCAGTCCTTCTCCGAGACAAAGCCACTGCGCTTTGTTTAAAATTACATAACACTACGTAATACAGCCCGCTGGTTCAGACTAGGGATGTGAGGTTTGATTCTCACGCCAGTGTCAGAATGTTATCTCCTAACACAGCCTGAGTGGGGCCCTTTTGAACAGGGGAATTTAGTGGACGCTAGACATGGTGGAGACGAGAGGTTTAAGTAACACGTCAGTGTAATTCTCAAGAAAACAGATGTTTGGCAATTAGGAATGTTTGATCTGGGTCAAGTAGTAAACACAATGGCTTCACGGACCGTTTTCACACCGGCTAGTTAGATTCGTTGTAAACTAGATTGGGTCACTTAAGACTGTTTGCTCTAGGGATGTCAGTCCAGAATTGAGTGACAGGCCACTGGTTAGCCAATTTTATCTGATAGTTACCTCAGAGGCGTGGCTTAAGTCATCGTCTTGAGGGTTGGGTAGAACCCAGAACAGGGAGGAGATTAATTTGGACAATAGATTGATACTTATACTTCGAGCCTGTGGAATTCCCGTCATTAATCGCAGCCTGCCGGCAAACAAACACAGGTCGACCTAAAAGGTAAATTTTACGGTCGGATTCTGTTTTGGCGATTGATGGAAAGTTCCCAGGTGAATATTAATTTTAATCTTGTATACATAGGTTAGGGAGTTAAGCTTAGTCTATACTACCTTTTCCTAATTTGTCTGCACATTCTGCTTGAAATAGTTCTTTGTGAGTATTCAGTATCTCAAGTTAGGGAACTGCTAAACTATTCCTATTTCTTGTATGTTTGTGTCACATGTTTTTCAGTCTATGTTTTCATGTGTATAAATAAGATGTGAACAATGACATTTGCTTAATGAAATATAATTATATTGTTTCCACCATCAACCAAAATATGAGTTTGGACTGGGGGAAATGATGCCCAAATATGTGCAGGGATGCTGCTACGTTTTGTGTGCCCACCATGTGCTCACTTAATGTGTTCACCTAAACAGGGGATTTATAACCCCATGGGAAGAATGATGGGTGTACCGTATTTACTGTCACTGAAAGATAATATTCAGGACAGCATGCACATATAAAATGGTTGGAGTTTCAGCACATAACCTGCCCCACGTGTTGATGTAAAAACAATGATTCGAAGTCTGAGTGAAGACGGACAACAGACTTAGAAAGTCAACTATCATGACATAGCTTGTGAGGGAAGGCAGGATATGTGACGCCCATGTAAGACAAAAGACCTTCAGACTAGACTGGAAAGGATGTGGAATATGAGGAGGAGTGATGGGATATATTTTATTATTATATGTTATATTAATTGATACATGTATTCTTAGTATAAGTCAAGATACTACACGTATGTGTTTGTTTCCATGATTACAGCGCCCATGTGACGATCAGTCCATGAAAGAGACTACATAGTGTTAGACTCGGCCAGCTGGGAACGAGGTGGAGAACGAGGTGGGAACGATGTGGAGACCGAGGTGGGGATGAAGTGGAGAATAAGCTGAAACAGGCAGAAAACAGGCAAGGAAGAGTTGGACAAGCTTGACAGTTCCTCACGGCTGTCAGAGGCTTATAAGTTAAGTTAACATCTTTTAAGTTAACATATCACCATCATCATACCACTCTAAACCCCGGAGCTGTTTTTCTCGCTGAAGCTTATCACTATCATTTTTTTATATCATTAACCAGTCACTGTTTGTGTACACACAACAAACTGGGAATATCCTTGTTAGTAAATAAAGCTGTATGTCAAGTTTTATACTACATCGTTTGTTAAATTCCAAGTGTATTCAGTCTTACCTGTTTAAATAAACTGATAGATAGAATTACATTTGGTGGGGGCTCAATTAATATGATAATAATTCTTTAATTATTCATAATAACACCGGGAGAAGGTAGATGACGGAGGAATCATTTGCCCTCTCTAATAATTCATTTAGTATAATGATAGACATCTAAAATTCCTTTCCTTCTCTTGTGGGTACCAAGTGCAGCTAATGTTAAAGTACTTAACGAGCCAATATGGTTGTTTTCTTGGGTATCCAGGACTTTGTCTGAGAGCAACATAGCTCAGATTTTAGTTCCGTTAATCTGGTGGAGGGAATGTGTTGAGAGGAACATCCCTACTCAACATTATAAACATAGAATCCACCCGTCACGTCACAACTACTAGCATGTTTTTTTTCTTGGGGGCGGGGGGGGGTGTTGTTGAAGGGTGCATTTGTGTGTGAGGCTGGGGCGGTGAGGTGGGTGGAGAAGTCGTGTTCTCTCTTGAAAAACTAAATGTTTAGCATATGGTTTGGAAGCCTTTTGAATTTTCTGACTCAATGTGGGTTTTGTACTGTCGTCGAAATCCAAAGGGTTTTAAAAAAAATCAGTTTTTGTATGGGAGTGCTTCTCACGGCTTCGCGTGCAATTTGTAAGCGTATGTCTTGAACCACGTATAGTTTTCGGAATTCGATTTCAACGTTTCAGCCCGCACTGGGCGTATTTACATCATGCTACACTCACTTCAATGTTTCTTTGCTGGATCCCCTGTGTGTTCCATTCAGTTTTTGTTTACATTACAGCAAATTCTTTGTATGGTTTTGTTTCAGTTTTCTTCTTCCTGTGAATTTGTCTTCGGAGTCTTGTATCTTGCATAGATGGTAATTTTCTTACAATATTAATATTATTTCTTTGTTTGGAAGGGAGGAAATGTTTTCTTTGTTTTAGACTTATATGACTGAGTTACCCTTTAATTGCAATCTGACTGACTTTCTACCCCACTAGAACATCACACAAGCGTTAAACACCCGATGACACAAAGTGCCACCATGTGGATGAGGATCGCCATGGAGAGGTGCCAGAAACCGTGTTCAGACAATTGGCCATATTTATGGCCTGTCTTTATTGCGGCCCCTGACAAAAGCCAGGGTGGGGCTTTAAATAACGAAAAATTTCGTCCATAAAAGGACGAAAAAAAATATTTAATTGCAGTCAGTAATTCCATATTATATTCATCGAGAAACAGCCAATCAAATGGTTTGACCACCTCGTTAGAAGGCAGCAAGATCAAATACCATCACAAGCACTACACTTCAGAAGATCAACTACAAGAGTAAGAAGACGGCTGCGAAATATGTGGTACTACAACATCAAAGACACTCTACGCCTTCATGGCATGACAATAGCCAGCGTGCCCCGGATCGCAGATTATTCCTCCCCACGCCGCTTAATGAAGTGGTCTATGATGAAGATAATTTCAGTACTACTGTTCTCTTATTAGTCACTTCTCAAGGTTCCAACTTAACTGCAGACGGTTAACGATATAAATACTCAGTTAATGTACCAGTAGAAATCCAACTAAATCTCCGTCATTGTTCTCAAGTGCTAAATAACTTTAAATATGATTAGCTAGCTCATCAATCTAGGGAACCGAAAAGACGCGCACACATACAACCAAATGTTTCGACCGATATCTTTACCAGCGGAGTACTGAACATCTTAATGATATTCATGCGAGGGATCTTAAAACAGTATCCTTCCCTTTTAACAGCTCTGACCACTAAGGTTTAAACAAGTTCTCAGTTGCTCCTATACAATCTTGCTCCGGTGATTAAGCTAGACGCTAGTCCTTAGCACAACGTTTCATTTACATTTTTTGCTGTCTCAGTCCTGGAGGGATTAATGTTCAACACAGCTATACTTAAAAAAAACAAATCTTATTTACCATATTTATTTAACTTTTTATCTTTTTAATAGCGCTCCCATTTTCTCCCTGCCCCTTCCCCCCCCCCCCCCCATTTCAAACATTTTAGTACTTAGCTTGTTTCCCCAATAAAACCCCTCATGTTCACTTCTTCCCCATCTTCAACTAGATATTTCTTGGTTTCATATTGACCTTGGTTGTTTACAAACGCCATTGACTTGTCCGTTGAGCTTTACAGTTGTATTTTGTGTTGTAGATAGTACTCCATTGATAAAGACATTGGTTTGAGCATTTGGTTGTATTTGTGCCCAACTTTTCCACCCCCTCCATTGAGCTTTCTTGTCACATTGTTTTGTTATAAAGCATTTTTAGTCATCAGCGTGACGGCAATGACCTTTTTTTTTCGTTCCGTCACTATCCCGTTTGAAAACTAGTGTGTCCACAAATTTGATTTCAAAGCCAGTGAAAAAACATGCCAGGCTTAGCAAAATATTGATTCTTGGGCCAGCAAAGTAAACGCAGAGAAGGGGCATTTGGGAAGAAAGTTGCTTTACTTATCCTAGGACGAGGAAATGCAACCCGAAAACAATGTTATAGTAGAACAAATTAGGCTCCTAGCTTGGTCTAGGAGGGAAGGTCCAATAGGCTGGCAGAGAGAGCACTGCTAATCTGTAACCAATACCCCACAGAGGCACTCAGTAATCAATTCATACACCCAGGCAGATCTACTTACTCTGTAGACTTACATACTTCTTCCCTTCACCCATTGTGTATAGTTTACCATATTCATAAATCATCATTTCTCTTTATGCCTAGTGGTATATGAGGCTTCAGAAAGGATTTTCTATGCTTTCCTGTCCTGTGCAATCTTCAGTGCAGTTTTCCATGTCAGAGATGCCGCATTCAGGTCACTCTTCAACGTTCGTCTCCATGTTGTTTTTGGGCGCCCCTTCTTTCT
>CAJHNH020000464.1:157500-192500 GCA_905116865.2 Candidula unifasciata
ACATGCTTTTGGGTAGGCAGTGGGTCTATTCTTGTTTTCCCCTACAATGGGACCCCGGAACTCACACGGGGGGGGGGGGGGGTGTTAGTATCTAAATGTTTTAGAAGTGTTAAAAGCTCTTGCATGGTGAAATATACAACACGCGGTATGCGCGCGAGTGCGGAATATCCCGACCTATCAGAAGTGAGGTGGTCAGTAGGTCGTCCAATCAGAAGCGAGCTAGTGTGTAGCGGCGTGTAAATGAGAAGACAGGCGTAAAATTAACCACAAGCTGATAGATTGACTGCCGCCCCTATGGGTGGTGAGCCACCTTATCATAAAGCGGAAGTGATGAAGGCTCTCTGGGATCAAGTGGGCAGTGTAAGAGAACAGACCTAGCCTCCATACATTGACAAATTCAGCGAGGGGTGACCAGGGGGTCTGAAAGGTATCCAACACTGACAAGGAAAACATAGGTGGAATTTTAGTCAGGTTGCAGCAGGTACTATTAGCATATCGACTCTTCGTTTACTACTGAAGGAGGAGACGGAGCACGTATGGGAATGTCCCGAGTGCAGGGATGTCAATTTTGAATTTATTTATTCATTCAATACTATCTATGTCCTTCTGACCTGTCTTCCATTATGGCGTATGTTTAAAAAATTGGCCGGAGTGTAGCGTAGGCGTTGCGAACACGCTTCGCAATGGGGTTGGCCTGGGTTCGATCTCAGTTGCAAGCGTTTTGGAAGCAGACCGTCTTGCCTAGGTTTCCACAGCGGTATCGAGAGTCGATCGTTCAGTAAGCAATGGGAAAATACTGAAGGTAAATTTGTCTAGAAAAACCATAACAGCCAAACAATGAGTGGTTGCATCTGCAAAGTCCAGTAAAGGATGCACAAATAGTTTTTAAAAAAAAAGTATAATTTATCCTAGCAACGCAGTTTTGATATCGAGAAGAGAAAAAGGAAGGAGAACAGGGGAACAGGGCAAAAAAAAAAAAAAAAAAAAAGGTAACGATAAAAAAGAAGAAAAGGAGAATAAGGTGGAAAAAGAAGAAGAAGAAGAAGAAGAAGAAGAAGAAGAAGAAGAAGAAGAAGACGAAGAAAAAGAAGAAGAAGAAGAAGAAGAAGAAGAAGAAGAAGAAGAAGAAGAAGAAGAAGAAGAAGAAGAAGAAGAAGAAGAAGAAGAAGAAGAAGAAGAAGAAGAAGAAGAAGAAGAAGAAGAAGAAGAAGAAGAAGAAGAAGAAGACGAAGAAGAAGAAGAAGAAGAAGAAGAAGAAGAAGAAGAAGAAGAAGAAGAAGAAAAAGGAGGAGGAGGAGGAGGAGGAGAAGAAGAAGAAGAAGAAGAACGCTGTCAGCTGTAAAAATTAACGACCATTCCCCCCTCCCTCATCCCCTACCCCAAATCTTTTTTCTCTCCAGAAATAATAAACCTTCGACAGCCAACTCTATTTATGACTAGATTTTCTTAACGTGTCCTCAGAGAATACCATCCAGCACATTTTACATCTCCTCTGTACTTTAAAACGATACCACTATTTGGCTTTGAGATGAAGTTAATAGTTTCACTTCCCACGTAAACATAGAGAAACATATCCCGATCGATACCAATTTTCAGAACAATTTCTCAATGAAATCCCACTTTTTCGGTTCTCCTATTTCTGACAATAATAACAAAAATTACTACTTAGTGGTTGCATTGGCCTATGGAATACACTGGAAATGGTTTTTGCAATCTCGTGAGTAGCCACATTGGCTACAAGTTTGCCAGCCCACTCAACAGTCTGTGGTTCAAATCTGCACTCCGAAGCCATTTGTTCGTCTGACATATGGTGGTAGTAGTAGTAGTACATTTTACCCCACCAGGACATCACACAAGCGATAAACACCCGGTGACACAAAGTGCCACCATGTGGATGAGGATCACCCGTGGAAAGGTCCCGGAAACTGCGTTCCATTTGACCATATTTATGGCCGTGCTATGATGCGGCCCCTGGCAAGGCAGGGCTTCAAAATGACGAAAAATTGCATCCCACAAGGGGATGACTAGTACAGTAGGTATAACCACCTGACACATGGTGCTATACCCCTATTTTTATAGACCAATCATTGGTGTGGTCAACATCACACCGGCCGCCATTACTTCCCAGGAGTATTCTTGGTAGACATGGAAAATGCAAACCGTGATATAAAAACCGTCACGATCAGGATTTGAACCCTTGACTCTCCAGACTGACAGGCAAGCTGCTACCTTTGTTGATCCTTTTATGTCTTTCCAGACGATAGTGCTATATTGTGTGACAGAAAGGCATGGACATTCATCAATCAGCCGGCAGTTAAGTTGCTCCACTATATAGCATAAAGCTTATGCTGTTTTGTAAAGAGAAAGTGTTGCTTATAAAGGAAGATCCATCTCTCGGTTTGCCTTGTTAACTCGAAATCAAAGGTAACACAACATCTTTTAAAACAAAGAATGCTACAGAGTTGGGTTGAGTTGAGTCAAGAATTGACATCGCAATACTCGGGTCTTTCCCGTACGCGCTCCGTCCCCATCCTCATCAGCCAATACAGTTGACGCCTTTCCTCTGAGCATAGTGTGCCGGCCGAATCCTCTGGTCACACCTAAGTGCATCACTCTCTCCATAATTATCTAGTTTCTCTTCTGACTTCATTACTTGCTCCCAAAGGGCTCTGACCACATGTGCCTTGTCATGTATCATTCACCATCAAGCGGTTTAGATCCAGCCAGTCAGCCTGTTCATTACCCATCACGCCGGCATAGCGTGGAGAAAAGATCCAAATTATGCTCACTACCCGTGACCTTTCAAGTGAAGCTGGCCACTCTGCTCGAAACAATCATGTCTTCACCTTTTCAACATGCTCTCAGAGTCCGTTACAATTACAACATGTGTATGCATCTTGTTCTGTAGCCACCGGCAAGCTGCAGTGGCCGCCTCCACTTCCATTCTTATGACAGGCTTTCCTGCACTAAAGATTTTCCACTGGCTTTCGCTATGAAACCAAAGGCACTTCTCTTCTCTCTCAATATAGAACCATGTGTAGACAATTAGATCATCAGGACGAGAATTGTCGTGAATCAACTGTTGGACTTCCACTTTAGTAGCTCACGCTGGCCATTCTCTGCACTCCCGGCCTAATGTGATCATGACCTTACAAAGGTCAAACTTTTCCTCTGGTACTCTTACCCACTCCTCTCTTTGTCCAATGTTTTTCAGCATGCATGCTTGTCTTACTGTGTCTTCTGTTTGAGCTATCCGTGATTCTGACCCTCTTCAGCCTTTGGCGCTTAACTGCATCCAAAGCTTCATACAGTTGGTGCTCTTTTTCTGCAGCTACTCTCAGATATGACTTAGACTGCAGCACCTTTAGTCTATCGACAATAGTCGGCAATGCAAGGATGTATCGCATGCACACAATCGGGGTGTCTCTTGTACATCCCAGTGTCACCCGCAAGGCTTCATTCTGTATGCGCTCTAGTTTCACTTGCTGACTCTTTGAGACAGTGAGCAAACAGAGTCCAAAATCAATCACTGAGATGATAAAGTGCTGTTTTAGTGTGAACAGCATTTTTGCCCCATATCCATTGCAACCATAACCTTTAGTGAATGAAGACCTTTTTGGGCCTTAGACACAACCACCTATATGTGATCACAAAAAGACACGATTCTGTCAAAGTTAGTTGCCAGGTACCGCAGTCTGCTGTCTTTCTTGGTGTCCCTGCTGTTTATTTTGAGGCTTGGAACATCAGTTAGCAATCCTGTTGTCCAAAGAACGTCACAGGACTGTTGCCTTTTCTGCATAAATGCTACAGAATGCAATAAAAGCTGCCGGATCAGAAAAGTGTGCTTTGTCTATCCGCTTTTCAGAGATTCCCTCTTGGAGCAGTAGCCAATCAAAGCTCAGTGCTTAATTTGCCTTGCGTTAAGTTTTCATGTAATAATTCCTTCTCCTAGTATAAGACTAGTATCCTTATCAGCTCTTTCCACTCCTACTACCAACTGCTAACATATTTAAAGGCATGCATGCAGTGTCCTTTTCCAATATAGCTACCGTGATCATATCTTGAATTAAAAGGAGGATGGCCATAACAATAAACAGATTAAACAGCATTAAAAGTCTATGGTTTAGCACCAGCAAGGAGGTCAAAATTAGAAATTTGAGAGCATGCATCTTCCATGTAGCAATTACGGATGTGAGTCGTGTACTATCTCAGTGTTCTTATTAAAGAGAAAAGGGGCTTTTGAGCTGAAATGCTATTGAACGATTCTCAGAATATCTTAGACAAAGAAGAGGAGAAATACTGACACTTTGAAAGATCTGAACATCAAGGAAGATTGGCTAATAAACAGCATCCTGTCTCGGAAGCTGAAATATTTAGGTCATATCAAGCGCCACGACAGATTGGAAACAAATAATAGCAGAAGGCAAGGTACCAGGAAGAAGGGGCAGGGGCCGACCAACACGAAGATGGGCACGGGATATAAATGATGCTGATGATGATCATGTCTGGAATGAGAACTTAAGATAAGCAACTATAAATCTGGTAGTCGCGATAGTGCAGTTGTTTAGACACTTGCCAGTTAACCCGAAAGTCAAGGCTAGAAGTCGTATAAAGGCTGACTTTTCATCAAAATGACTTTGGCTCCTCAGTTGACCTAATCTAAAAACGGGTACAAGGGAACGTTCCAGGAAATGAATGCATCCGGCTTGACCTTATTCATATGTCTACCACCATAGGCCTGATCTGCCAGTGGGGCAATATAGGTTTTTTCTCTCTAAAACTACCCGTACAAGGTTAACTCGACTTAGACCGAGTTCTGTACCGACTAACTGGCCGTAAGTCAAACTGGTCGTAAGTCCAATTTATATTTCTGAACACTATTTTCGTTAAAAGGGTTGTAAAAATTACACGTATAATACAGATATAAAATCTCTGCACTTACAAAATGATTACACATAATGTGAAACATACAACATATGTATACACACATAGTATTGTATCAGTTTCAGGATTGCTTAGGGAAAGGGAGGGGGATGGTAATGCGCATAAGCCGCAAGTCAAGGAGAAAGTTAATTTGCGAGATCCTTGTCTACTGTTGACAATAATGCTAATGTGAACCAGATCCCTCAAATTAGTTACATATCTTTGCAACATTTGGCAACACCAGAAACTCAACATTGTTCAGTTAGTTTACTGTGTTCCTAGTCAATTTGTGGTTCAAAATAATGTTTCTTCGTTGCCAGTGTGAACAAAGAATACACACAGAATAGATTGCCTAATTTATAGCCTAGCATATTTATCTGTAGCTAAAAGTGTTAAATTGTGCACCCGTCGAAATAGAATGAAATATGGAAGACACTGTGCAAAAAATTGTTTATATTTTCTTTGTCAACATTTGAGGGGCTGCGTGGTCTCGAGGCATTGTGTACGTCTCGAGTGCTAGAGGTTCCTGTTTCAATCCCCGATAAAATCTGGGATTTTTTCACGTGGACTTGGACTTCTAGTAATTTCCCTTGGTCTCTGGGTTGAGATCGGACGCCCGTGTGCATTGTTGAGCGCATACAAATCTCTTGGCAGTTGGACATCGAAAAGAGTAGCCTAACAGCCCTGCCCGGGCACAATTTGGAGTTGAAAACCTACATAAAGTATTAAAGGATCCTCGCCGGTGATGCAGAGCCTGTGCACTGTGCTGAGCTTTTTTGGACTCAGACGTGAGTTAGAAGAAGAACGGAGCACTTATGGGTTACATCAATCTGATCTCTATACAATCGTCTGCAGTTGACTTCGACTGAATGATAGAACAGGAGTTAGATCACTTAACATTTCTGCAATAGGAAGAGAAGATTTAAACTTGAGACTCCTACTTGTATTACAGCCACTGATTGTGCTACTTTCAGCTCACTGGTAATTATATTTAAACAATAAAGAGAAACACCGAATTAATTACAAAGAGTAAAACAACAAAATAAAAATAGTTATCGTTATATCATCAAAACATCGTATTAGGAAACTGCACTTCACCGTGTTATAAAAACGGTTGCAATGAGTCTATCAAATACATCATCATCATTTTTCCTGCCAACTGGCGTAGGCGCTCATGCGTCTCCACAGATCACGACCCATGGGTGCCTGGAACAGCTCTCTTGATGATATCCCTCCATGCCATCGTTTCACGCCATCCAGCATCATCTCTCTTGGTCTACCTCTACCCCTTTTCTACTGATCTTTCCAGTTGTCACGATGTTCTCCAATGTCTCTCTTTTTATTATGTGGCCAAAGAACAGTGTTTGTCTCTTTCTTATTGTTGTACTTTCATTAGCTTCTTTCAAGCAATCAACTAAGCAAAGCAAGCAATATCAAATAAAATAAAAAATAAAAAAAGTCAGTCAAGAAATAGGGAGTTCAAGTAATCGAAACGATGTTTACAAAAATTTTTAAAAAATATTTTTTATGTACCTAGAATCTAAGGAGGCGTGCTAGCCCCGCCCCGCCGCCCCCTTTTCAGTTTTTACCATACAAGATTGCAGTCTGTATAAATAATATCACAAGGATGACAATGAAATTGGTCTACAATTCAGGAAACCCCGTCCAATCTTATATCCGTATAGCGCTGGTATATTTGGACACAACAAAACCGTTATAAAGTAACCTGTGGTCCAGTGTGGGTGAGTGTGAGTTTGTTGGTCACTTCAAAGTCAACATACAATTCTTGACTTCTATAACAGATGCTAAGTACATTAGTTCACTGCATCCGAACTACTAGATTTTCTTCTTATAAGTTAGTTCGTTAGTTTCTTAGTCGATAGAATATCCTCATTGCACATCAAACCATTCTGTCCATAAGTGCTAAGATCCACTAATCAGTAACCCCGTAGCGTGTAGCGGCTGACGACACCAGTCTCGTTTTGGTTTCTTATTCTTCTATGGCTTCATGCATAGTACTCTTGTCGGGCCACATATTTGTATACTATAGTACCTTTTCTTAAGATCGTATAAACACAACAATTTAGTGCACTCAAATTTAACTTGATTGGACTGAACAAATTAAGTCCTAAATGTGGGTTTCGTGGCAACGTGTGATGAAAAAGATCTACTATTCCTAAACACATTGTCGTAAAAGGCGATTAATTAATGGTTTCCCGAAAACGGATGTGTTAAGTAAAGAGTAACAAATACATGTCTGATAGAAACAGTTAAGAATCTTCAGTTCATCACTTCAGAATCATTATTGCCTAATGAGGCAAGTCAGCAATACTTCTTAAAGAACAAGTACAATTAGCATGCTCAGGAAAAAATAAAAATATCGTTTTTTGTGCGAAACGTCATTGTGGGTTGCTTTTTGAAGCCACCCACCACCGATGATTTTTTGTTTCGGTGCCATTGCTTACCAGAACCAATATTCAAACTATCCCCGTAATATAAAAATGTATAGTTAGCCGTTTATTAAGAAAATTATATCGTTTCTTGCAGCTCCAGTGTCCTGAGCATCATAAAGGCTGTAGGATTTGGTAGATTACTGATGCCGGCACTAGCAATGCCAGAGGCGACGTTCTTCCTCTGTTGACCTTTCAGATGATCAGCAGGGAAAATCTTGGAGCTTTCTGGACGAGACGTCGAGACAGATGTCGAGGGTGAGCTGGATGTGGGTAGTGTCTGCTGCTGCTGCTGCTGTAAAGTGCTGGACGGCGTCTCCAAGACGGCCGCCTCGGGCTGCTGTAAATATGACGATGTGGGCAGATCACCAGTTGCTACTGCTGATGTTAAATTATTTCCCACTTTAGATAATTCTGTAGTACCTGTTTCTGTACGATCGGTGTCTGAGAGATACAAACCGTACAGTAACTTAGGGTCTCTGTATGCTAGCATGGCCATGGAATAGAATGTGTTTTGCAAGGGCACGGGAGGCCACAGATAGCCACCACCGCTGAGTGGCGCTGGAGAGTAGGGTGTGATAGAGTGAGAATCGTAATAGCTCCCAGACGTGAGCGGTGTTTTACTGCACGCTTCTTCCGTGTCTCCTGGGTCATCCACTGTTGTTTTATTTCTGTGGGTGCATAAAACGTAGCATACAAATTAGTAAAATGTGTATATACATAGAGGAATATATGCAGTAGTACATGTATGCTTAGATACACGCATAGGTGGTGCATTCTGCAAACACACATGCAAAGATATACATAGACAGACGAACGGACTGGTAGCTGATAATCACGCACGTTTGGCATCTTTCCAGGCAATACTGTTGTTCTCTACTATAGAAAAGTATAGGTGTCACAGTCAAATGCGATGGTGTTGGGACTATCAAGATTAAGGTTAGTTGCGCATCCTTTACAGGACGTTGCAGAACCAACCCCAACAGCTCCTAGTAGTTTGACATTGCTTTCTGGACGGTCGGCTTTCTTGATACCGCTGTCGAAACCAACGCAAGGCACATGGCCCGAAGCTGGGATCGAACCCGGCATCCCGGCATTACGAAGCGTTCGCATCGACTTAGCCACAGAGCCGACGACTATCAAGATACCTGTGTATAAAGTAGTCTTTCCCAGTTACAGCAGGGAGTTTCTGGACCATTGTTGCCATGGTACGAGTTTAACTTGAACCCACAGGAGTATAGAAATAAAAGAAGACAACGGTAAAAAGATGGGAAGGACATGGTGTGAGCTGATTGCAATAACAAAGGAAAGAATGACCTGGCGTGAGTTGACTGAGGGTGTATACCCCATTGGGGATTGAAGGCAGAAGAGGGAGAAAAGAGTTTAACGTACTTCTTCTCAGACGCTCAGCCTTAAACCTATCTGCTCCTCTTGCTGGTTTCAAGGTCCTGTTGAGGCGGAAAACAAGAACAGACCCACTGCCTCCTTAACAAGCAAAGAATCGACTATTTGGGGGATTCCTTCGAAGTCGGAGTGCATCTCCCTGAGAGTCAAGGAACCAAAAATCTGTTTACAAAAATGTCAGATCTGTAAAACGGATGAGCACGCAACTCTTAGTTTCTAAAACAAGACTAAAGTCCCGAGGGGGACGAATAACCAAAACTTTAGACCAGAGTGTACAGTCGGTGAACGCAAACAAGAAGAACATGTATATCTGCCATGATATGTTGCCTTTCATTGTTATAACTATAACAATTTGTCTACTTTATCCATATTCCCGTCCTGACTCCCAGTTGTATTTACGTTTTGCCTTTCCTCTGAGAGTAGGGTGACGGCCGAACCATTTGTTCCCCCTCAGGTGCATCATTCTCTTCAGCCCATAAAAATCTAGTTTCACTTCTGTCTTCGTTACTCGTTCTCAAAGGGCTCTGACCACATCTGCCTTGTCATGAATCAATTCATCACCCAGATAGACCATGGCAAATGCGTATTCGATTCGAGCTCCATGTTCCCAAAGTACCAACGTTTTTTCTAACAGTGCTGCCCCCACCCAAAAAAAGGGTGTTCACCACAATCCAGCATACACTGCACAAGACATGTGAAGTCAACATCGCCAAGATCTCTCGTAACAGCGACAAATGTATCCTAACTGAGTCTTCAAAGACTGACTCCTGTGAAAACTGTTGTTGTAACTGTCTTTTCCAACACCTGAGTGTTTGCTATTTTCTCTCCTTCAGGAGTGTTAAGCATATAGGGCTAGATCAAACGGCACTGGATGCATGATGTGGTTAGCATTACGCTGGTCACCCTTTTCTTCTCAGGACTGTACCCACTCAAGGCTGAGTCGACCTGGGAGCCAAGGTCATTAGGCATGTAAAATGGTATGTTTAAATAAACAAATTAACGTTAAATAAGGCAAATCTGTGCTCTAGCATCTCCTAGCACGACTGTGCCTCTAGAAATACTCACCTGTTCAAATCCGACTCTGTGAAATCATGCTCGTCGCTGTTTTCTGTTAACGCCACAGTGGTAGGCTCACCAAGCTCTTTATTCTAGATAGAATAAAAGTAATGAGATTCATATCAGATGCAAGAAAACAATCTAGGTCATTGTTTCTTAAACTTTTTTTGGTCACGGCGCCTTTTTTCAATTGAGATTTTTCCACAGCGCCATAACTTAAGGGAAAGTACGAATATTCGAGTCTTGGTTAAGTTAATTATCAAGCTTTTACAATAATTCATGGCTCCTTGTGAAGAGGTCTCGCCTCCCCGGGGCGCCGCGGCGCACAGTTTTGGAATCACTTATCTAGGTCTTTGTCCAGATGTTACCAATACCACGTTATGCTGGCTAGTTATTTAAATTCGAGATTGTAGCCCCTTGGTAATACAAACTGGTGCTCCGTATCCTGCAGCAAATGTCTTAAGGTACACATGTTGATTTTTCAAATGACACACAGGTTTTAGACATGTAATACACATGCAGAGTGTGCACTACACGATTCAATACATTTTTAGTAGTAACACAAATTAGCATTGTTCTTCTTCTTCACGTTCACCGGCTGTACACTTCGGGAGAAAGTTCTGGTTGTTTGTCCAATTTAGTCTTGTTCCATAACTTGAGTTCTGCGTACAATTCGGTTTTACGGATCCAGCTTGTTTGTATGCAGATTGTTTGATCTTACCCCTCAGGCAGATGCACTCCGACTTCAAAGAAAATTTATAATAAATCGACTCTTACAACATGCATGTTACGATGTTATTGTTTTTGTCCCCCACTCCATAATGAGGCCCCAGACACCTATACAGTAATTAAATACCAGGGCCTTTTTTGTTTTATTTCTGGCGGTAGGCGACGGTACATCGTACCGGCACCTTGTGCAGGCATCCGTTTTCAGGCGCTACGGTAATTGACACTTTTTGGTGAGAATCGTCGAATTTGTTATATGCTTTATGGTGAGTACAAGTAAACGTAAAGATTCCTGTACAAACCTGTGGCGCATTGGGTATATGGGTTTACACTCATATTTTTTACACAGTCCTGATGGGTGATGTGGTCAACATCACGCCGGCCGCCTTTAGTTCCCAAGACTTCAACAGGTATTCATTTAAGGCTGGGTCAACCTGGGAACTATTTTCATTATGAGGAGCACCACATCAATATCCTCTTAGATGACCAAGTCACTTAACATATTCGCTGCAAAACCACAGCGGTGATGACAATACCGACGGCAACACCACATTTTCTCATTCAATGTTTTCTGATCTTATGCAAAAAGTGCTAAAATGTTACATAGAACCTGTTCTGCTGTATGGCCTCGAATCTTGGAATTCGGTGAACAAATTAGGAAGAATTTGAAAGCAACAAAGATGTGGTTTTTGAGACGAATGTTACGAAAACCTTGGACTGGTTGAAAGAAGCTAAAGAAAGTAGATCTCTATACACACCAATAAGAAAGAGACAAACACTGTTCTTTGGACACGTAATAAGAGGCATTGAAAAACATCGTGACAACTGGAAAGATCAATGGAAAGAGGGGGAGAGAAAGACCAAGAGAGAGGATGCTGGATGAGCTGAAACGATGGCATGGAGGGATATCATTGAGAGAGCTGTTCCAAGCAACCAGAGATCGTGATATGTGGAGATGCATGAGCGCCTACGCCATTTGACAGGACATATAATGAAGAATGTTTAGTGAGTCCAAATATAACGCGCGGCTGCGGATCGGAAGGTCGTGGGTTCGGGTCACTACGAAGGCCAGATTTTGTTTAAAAAATGACCTTTGTTCCCAGGTCAACCCAGCCTTGAGTTGGTACCGATACAGTCCTGGGAAGTAAAGGCGGCCGGCATAATGCAGACCACATCACCCAACAAGTGCCGTTAGGTCTATAGAATATAGATCTAGCCCTATTTACCCAATATGCCTCAAAGGCGTGGAAAAGGTCCTGCACTTTTCTTGTCCATTTATTAGCCTGATTAATTTGACCGCTGTAGGCGTTGATTAATGCTCTGCGTCTTCCTAATTTCATTTTGCTTTTTTCGCTTTATGCAGACTTTTATAACATTAACAACAGCACCAAAAAAAAAAAAAAAGCTGTTTGCCCGAAGCTGGAGTCTAATAAACTGACAGCCCAGAGCTGTAATTTTCCATCCAAGGTAAAGACTTTACGTAAAGAACAGTAAAAACATGTGGACAGTCTTTTATATTTTCATCATTATAAATGTCTCGCTGTCGGTTATGAAAAAAGGGTCAAATTAAGCAAACGTGCAGATTGAATCAGAAATATTGCTACATGTGTAATTGCAGGTGTTTAATCAGATGGCATATGTAGATAATCTATTACAAGCGGAAAGAAGAAGAAAAAAAAAAAGAAAAAGAAGAATACGAAAAGAAGAAGATGAAAAAGGAGGAGGAGGAGGAGAAAAAGAAAGAGAAAAAGAATGAGAATAAAAATAAGAATAAGAAAAAAGAAGAAGCATAAGAAGAGGAAGAAGAAGAAGAAGAAGAAGAAGAAGTAGAAGAAGAAGAAGAAGAAGAAGAAGAAGAAGAAGAAGAAGAAGAAGAAGAAGAAGAAGAAGAAGAAGAAGAAGAAGAAGAAGAAGAAGAAGAAGAAGAAGAAAAAGAAGAAAAAGAAGAAGAAGAAGAAGAAGAAGAAGAAGAAGAAATAATAATAATAATAATAAGAATAATAATAATAAGTGGCGGCAGCAACAGAAGCCGAAGCTGCATATGGTAGTGTTGTGGCAAGTCATTCAATGGAAAGGCAGTGCTCAGGATTTTTCGGGTTATTTCTGTTTCGTTTTTTAAATTTTTCAGTCGTCACTCTTCATTTTGTTTAATTAACTCGATCTACCAAAAAATGCACAGTAACAAAAATTGCAAATAAAAGCAACCCCAGTCCACCTCCTCACCACTCAACCCAAACTTGCACTCTAGGTAACAATTGTCCCCCCCCCCCCCTCTCTCTCTCCCCGTTCTCCCCCCCCCCCCTTTTCCAGGGTAACCAAGTTATTCTTCAGTTTTGTTTTAGTATTCCCATACTTCGACACGAAGTGGAACGATGACATGAACTGAACTTCTACAAACAGCAGTTATTGACAATTTGTAATTTTGAATAGAAGACTTTATGCAAAAACGATATGACTATTTAAAAAGATAACATCTTAATCTATACTGACCGTTTAATCAGTAAAACAGAGATGCAGGGGAAAAGGGGGGGGGGGTAATCCTTTAGGGCGAAGTAAAAGAGGAGCCAGTGTTCCTCATTGTTTGCACTATCGACATTACTAACGGTTGTCACCAGCCAGTTTCCAACAGTATACCTAAACGAGAGCTATATAGAACCAAAAATAGAACCAATGCTGGTGGATGACTGCTGTTTTGATGGCCTTTGAAACCGCCACAACAGTTTCCTAACAGCCTAAGTTTTGAACCTCAATTGGCTACCAGGTTCTGGCGCCCCAGGCATAAGATAAACCTGCCAAATGAGCGGTATCTAAGAATGTCCAAGTGATACATGTCTGTCACGGAAGCCAGGTAACAGTGGGTTAATGGAAACCAGACTACTGATACACTCTACTGAAACAAGATCACGGAAAAAACCCCCCAGGTATTTGACAGCTGTACAGGTGGTGTGTGCAGAAAGCTGGTGTGTGCAGTCATAATGACACGAAGTAATAACTCTCTCTCTCTCTCTCTCTCTCTCTCTCTCTCTCTCTCTCTCTCTCTCTCTATTTCTCTCTCTCTCTCTCTCTCTCGCCCTTTTTATATCCAACATTTCTTCAACCCTCAACCTCTTTCAATGTCTTTCCACAATCTTTTCACGTCTTTAAACTCTCAGTCTCTCGCTCTCTCGAGCTCAAACTCTCTCTCCCTCCGTCCTTCCTCTCTCTCTCACACAAAAACAACGAGAGAAGGAAAAGAATAGGAGAAAGAAAAATAAAGAAAGAAAGAAGAAGACGAGGAAAAAAGGAAAAGAAGAAGGGGAGGAAGAAACAAAAAATGAATGTAGCCCATGTGTTACAACAGCTCCCTAGTTGACTGAGCCTTAATTGGGTACCAGTTAAAGTCTTGGAAGTCAATTTGACGGCGTAATGTTTACCACATAACTCACTGAGTGCCGATTGGTCTATAAAATATAGGTCTAGCACTATATACACGATACGCCTAATTGTGTGGAAAAAGGGCCTAATAGCGTGGAAAAAGGGCCTTTCCTTATTAGAAAGGATACCTTTTTACAGTCAGTTTTATGCAGTGTCAAGAACATTTGTAATTTTGATCAAAAGTAACGTGAGTATTGTCTATACCATTCAAATAAAGTTTTGTGCCTAGGCATGAACGTACACGCAATGGGAAGGTTGCCAGGGGAACCAGTGGTTTTTCGACTTGCTATAAAGCAGTAGTTCTCACCATGGAAGAGGGTGGGACGAGCACCCTAGTATGGTGCAGGAAAGTGAAAAGGGGGCGTGAAGCCATTTGGAAAATTAGTGCATAGGTAAATTGTAAACAAAACAGCACTACTAACGATGTAGAAAGTGATCTTCATTGTGTCTCACTAAAAACAATAACAGATAAAATAGCAAGTAGCATCTAGACAAAACAATGTGTCATTATACTGGTAGAAACGAAATTATCAGTTGCTTGTGAAAATGTCTTCGATGTTATTTAACACATTGAATTATGTGGATGTTTTTCTCTACCTTCTTGTACTTGGGGTTCCTCATTTCGTCCTACTGTTATTCATATTTTGTGTTTAAAGTTGGGAAGGAGGGATGCGGAGGGGGTCGAGGGATATCATGGAGATCCAACCTTGATTTCAAAGTGGCGATAAAAAAAAAAAAATAAAAGCAACTGCTCTGAAGAGATGGACGTTCTGAAAAAAAAAGTCTTGCTTAATGATCAAAATGAATCCGCAATATCTTAAGAATTTCTTTCAGCATTTGAATGCTAAAGCCATCCTTGTCTTCTTAGATGCTCCATAAATTGTTCCTAATTCACATCTGTATATTACCACAGAAAAATTATACAATAAAAGATTCAAAATGTTCACATTTTATGCCAACCAGGCTCCTATTTCACAGCACAGTTGCAATCATCCTTCACTAATCTTTTGCCTGAGGCCATTGTCAGCTGTAATTATCAGTGAACACAAAAACAGCGTCACCCTAAATTCTAGCCTAATTCAAACCTGTCGCTAGATAAAGAATAACAGCAAACGTTTATAATTAAAAAAAAAAAAAAAGAATTTAGTGCGATTCAAACGTTTCTCATGTCAGAACGGTTTGACATTAACAAAGAAGCAGTGACAGAAAACGTAACGACAGCAACAAACTATACAATATGTTCAGGGAAATGACAATATGTGTGAAAGTGAAATAATCAAGAAAATTCGTATAGAGACAAGGAGAGATCGACTTCGGTGTTTAGATAATTTAAATTGAGTTTACTTTGAATATAGTTTAAATGTATACACATGTTTTAATCTGGAGCTTAGTGCTTTTCATAGGATTAAATTGTACAATATATACTTTCCATGATTTTGGCAACACAGTCTTTATTACTAAATATTTAACGACAATCAATCCTTCAAAACAAAACGCGTTTTAATTCTAGTTTTCAGAGATTAGCGGTGTAATAAAAAATTGCATGGGCCTACAGGGCTTTATATAGCTTAGGACCTCGCCAAGCCTAAATCCCGCATTGCCCAGTCCCATAACTTCTTCCATCCTCGAACCTCCTGTCAGAAAACGTACACCGGGAGGCCGACAGCCTTTATAAAAGCTATTGTGCAGTCCATATTTTCTTGTCTACCATACAGCTGTGTCTTCATTGTGGTTGGAACAGGTGCGATTGCATCTCTGTTGGCAGCACACAGTTGTCAGTGTTGGAGCACATGCTCATCACTTGCTGGAGCCACGCTACAATGACACGTCTCCGTGTTTCCTAGGCTGAAAATTTGGAACATTTATGTTGAGGAAGTCAGTTGTGCTGTTACGCATAGAAGTAAACGTCACAAAAATACATTGCATAATGTATTGCCAAGCCAACTTCCACTAATTACCGCCAAGTGCATCATCACAGAATTAATTCAATATAAAATTGTAGCAGGACGCCAAAAGCTGTTTACACTTTCATTGGTTAGCTCCACCATGTCGGACTTTAGCTATGATTAGTCCATACAGCTCAACGGGGATTCCCGTTCTTGTGCAAGTAGAGAGGCCGCTCTGTGTTCATATTTTTTATCGAGGAGATGTATACAGAAATGAAACCACAGCTTCATTAATTTGCAACATATTTTACCGAATTATATGTCATTTTGAAGGTAAAAACGTGTGCTATTAAAATGTAACCATAAAGGCTCTAGCAAACAAACAAAAAAGCTTTTGCTACAGTCAACATGAACATAAACATCAATAACGCGTATAAATAAACTGGAAGTTATTGCAGCAAAAGTAAAGAAATATTAGTGCTAGCTCTTTGATTCTGAGGGGGTATTGCATTAGAGGACCATGGTTGGGTGGAGGGGGGAGAGGGGTGACATTTGTACTTTATCAAATTTAGCACATAAAAATACTGATATGAAACTGAGTGCCGATGTGTTTAATATTATAGCTCTAGCAAATGCACATACAGGTGTGGAAAAGGGTATGTTACTTTACTTAGTTAAGTTTAATTTGCTGTATCTAAACAAAGCTTTCTTACAATAACAATAAGGATAATTATAATGATGATGATGAAGATAAAGATGATGAAGACAATGGTGAAAAATATGACATTCCTCATGTTAATGAGTATAAAACTATACATGTCGTACATATTATGAATATAAATGATTGATGGTTATTATTACTTTAAGTAGACTACTAAAACATATAATTAAACTGTTAGGCAATAATTAGTAAACAAGCATTTGATATGCTCAAACAATTTTTTTTAATGCACAGTGAATCTGAAATTGATATGTAACATAATATTTCACCTAGAGCAGCTTTCCAAACAGTAATAAAACACTACTAACTATTTATCCTCAAGGTATTATAATAAATATGTTCAGTTTAATCTTGTTGGATGACATCAGTTCACTATCATTGTGAACTTTTAGGTAACTGTTTAAATACATCGCACATATTTCTGAACACTGCATGCAATAACGCATATGAGTATCATAATAACATATTATTTTAGCGGTAAGTGAAACACACTAAATCAGAACATACAACTCCAAATATACACAAGAAGTAGATGAACAATCAGTAGTTTCTGCCAGAGTTTACAGTCAGTGAACGCGAAGCAGAAGATGATTAAAAACAATGAACACAAATGGTTGAGGATTAATATTAGTGCATGTCGTAAGCGTCGACTCATTGTGGCTTTCTTCAAAGCCGGAATGCATCTGCCTGAGAGGCAAGGAACCAGCAGTCTGCATACAAATAAGTCAGGTTTGTATAACATATGTGCACGCAACAACCAATGCCTGGAACAAGGCTAAAGTCCAGATGTAGAAAAACAACTAGAACTCTCTGCCAGAATTTACAGCAAGTGAACGCGCAGAAGAAGAAGGTGCACAGAAATTCGCACAAATTTTGGGGATTAACATTAGTGTACGTCTACAACATATAATTATACTGTTAGTCAACAATTATTAAAGAGGCAAATGGTGACTTGCTGTGAGAGGTTAGTTAGTAAATATTGATTTTATCTACTTACCGAGAGCTCCGAAATAACAATTTATCCACAATGTAGTTGCACCACTTATGCACAGTCAATACGAAAGCAATAGTTTTCTTTCAGGGCAATTTTCATAACCCTACTAAATATTTCTCATCTCCACTGTATAGATAGAGACTATATACAGGTCAACATGTTCATATAGTTTTAGATGAGAGATAACAACATTGTATCTTTATTGAAGCAATTAGACACCCGGAAAACTAAACCGTATTGCCTTCCCGATTTTGACTGCACCCGTCGTCCGGGGACAGGAGCTCCCACCCAGTGGCGAATGCCCCGCACATGGGCATAGCAGCGTGGGTTCGGGCGATCGAGCGATGGTGGACTGATTGATTTTACGGCGGTGGTATGGTTCCATAGTTACATCTGAATTTGTTTCTAGTAGTTGAACTGTGCAGAGCTAAATATCAGTGTGTAACATCGCTCAGAGATGCTCGATTTTATGTCGCTAGAAGAGAATAGTCATTTTTTAAAGTTAAAGTGCTTAGCGCGTAACCTGTGTGAATACCCGTTGGTTGTTAATGTATTTTTAATTTGTGAAGCATCGTTAGTTTTGTGTTTAGTTTAAAAAAAAAAGATGTTGACTGTGATTATTATAATTCCATTTGTTTTGATTCGAATTAGGACTTGTGGTTAAGACGCCTAGTTTTACTGATTCTACTGATTACTTCATACAGAACATATCCTGTCTGGGTTAAGGCACTACTGGTGTTAGCCCGAACCTTGGAACTTTTTTTCTTGTTACTGAGGCAGCATGCGTGTGGGTTGGCTTATACTTACCACGACATATTTGTTGAAGCTCATGCAGGCTTAGAGTAGAGATAGGTTCAAGGAGTAGATTTGTATATCAACCTTCATAGATATCTCATTCCTGTTCTTTACAACAACATACCCTTTAGGCTTTGTTTCTAGTACACAATAAAGCACATGAAGGAAAATTAACCAAAATGCTAGGTTTGTATGATTACACCACTCACATGAGCATTGGTAGATTATTGGCTAGATTCTCGCTTGCCGGCCCAAAGGTCTTTGAGTCGAATCCGCACCGATTTGTCAAAAACTGACCTTGGCCTTGAGATCTACTTAGCCTAAAAAGGTAATGACCTATGAAGTAAAGACGGACGATATGATGTTGACCACCACCCACCGAGTGCCGATTGATCTATAAAATACGAGTCCAGCATTAAATGCCATATTCGTCACAGGGGTAAGAAGGGTCCTTTATTGTTGCTCGCACTTTGTGCAGTCGTTTAGCCGTGTCGCGAGACAGGGACAGCCTTGGGAGCTTATGTTGACCGAAGAAGTTCCCCTTTTTCCCAAACCTCAGTTATAGATTAAATAGCCGGCTCAGGGCTGGATTAGGGCTTGAGACAAAGAAGCGACAGCTTGGAGCCTCAGCAGAATCTGTCGCGCAGGCGCCTAAAATTGCAGAAAATCTTTTGATGATACAAATTGTGCGTTTTATTTTTAAAGAAAATCAAGGCCAGAAGAAACTTTTAGAATTGAGGTATATTTCCCAGGGACCGCTACTAGATTGGTGTAAGCCAAAGAAGCGACAATTTAGCGCTTCGTGGGTCGTTCAACAACAATAGGACCGTACAACGAGCCTCCAAAACCAAATGACACAAAATCCCACATTCGGATGAGGATGCCCCATGCAACAAGTCACAGAAACCTAGTTGAACCGTTAAGTTATATTAGGACTCTCGACTACAGGCAAGGTGGGGCTATAAAATAACGACAGATTGCTTCCTACATAGGGACATGTTAAAAAAAAAAAAAACCATCGTAGAGCCTCAGCAGAATCCATCGTGTAGGCGTCTACAATATTAGAAGAGCTTTTGAGGATATACATCGTGTTTTCTTTAGAAAAATCAAGACTAGAACAAACTGTTTTAGAATTGAGGTATACTTCACAGTGAGCAGTGCTAGGTTAACATAGGCCAAAGAAGTGACTGCTCATACCAGTAGTTCTCAACCTTCATAATGCCGCGATCCTTTAATATAGTTCTTTATGTTGTGGCAAACCCCCAACCATACAATTATTCGTGGCTACTTCATAACTTCAATGATCATGTGTTTTCCGATGGTCTTTGGCGACCCATGTCAAAGGGTCCTTCGACCCACAAAAAGGTCGCGATCCACAGGTTGAGAATCGCTGGCCTAGAGCCTTATGTGTCGTTCAAACCCAAAAGGACCGTACAACGAGAGACCAACAGCTGGTGAATATAGTGCCATCATTTGGATGAGAATCACTTAGGCACAGGTCCCAGAAACCCCGTTCAACCGTTAAGTTATATTAGGCCACCGACTATAGCCTGGCTGGGGCTTTAAAGCAATGAAAAACTGAGTTCCACACTTGGACATGGGGAAAAAGAAAAAGCTTAGAGCTTCCGAATCTGTCGCGTAGGCGTCTAAATTTTCAGAAAATCTTTTGAGAACATAAATCGTGAGTTTTCTTTTGGGAAATCAAGGCTTAAGGAAATTGTTTTAGAATGAAGGTATACTTCACAGCGAGCGCTGCTAGATTTTATGTGGTGGGAGTTGGAGGGGGAGTAGGCCAATGATTGCAATCGTGTATCGAAAAAGGTGAACTAAAGAGAGATATGGATCCGGTAAACCCAAAAAGCGCAAAAGATAATATCTAGGGGAAAAGCCATGCTGTTTGTTATCTATGAAGCTTTAGTAAATATAAATATATATATATATATATATATATATATATATATATATATATATATATATATATATATATATATATATATATATATATATATATAAATAAAAATGTAAGTCTCTACGAGTTGCATTTGCAGAGACAACAATTTAAGGCCAGAATATCTGAGTTTACACGAAGAAAAGAAGAAGGGGTTGGGGAGGAAGAGGATGGGTAGGAGGAGAGGAAGACGAAGGAAAAGAAGAAGAAGAGTAAAAGTAATGAATGATACTTAATACGAGTATATATAAACATAGCCGACTGTGTGTTTCGTTTTTAGCTTTGCTTAATTTAGTCCGCAAGGAGTCGGATTTTGCTCATGCATGACCCTGGCTCCCAGGTCGACCTAGCCTCAAATGAGTACCAGGAAAATTCCTGGGAAGTAAAGGCCGCGTGTGTAATGCTGTCAACATCACCCACTGAGTGTCGATGTGTTTAGTATTATAGTTCTAGCACTATGTCTAAAATTCACGTACAGGTGTGGACAAGGGTACTTTCCTTAGTTAAGTTTAATTTGCGGTATCTAAACAAAGCTTCATTACAATAACAATAATGATAATTATAATCATAATCCCCCGTGTGGGTTCCAGGGCCCCATTGTGGGGAAAACAAGAATAGACCCACTGCCTCCCAAAAAGCATGTCGTAAGAGTCGACTAATTGGGGAGCTTCCTTTAAAGTCGGAGTGCATCTGCCGGAGAGGCAAGGAACCAACAGTCTGTGTTCAAAAGAATAAGATCTGTAAAACTGATGCACATGCAACACTCAGGTTCTGGAACAGGACTGCAGTTCAGTAGTGGACGAGCAACCAGAACTTTCCGCCAGAGTAGACAGCTTGTGAACGCTGTCGTGGAACAGGTTCCTTTTACACTCACTAAAGTGGTGTTATCTTGTTAGGAACCGAGACAACTGTCTTTTGGTGCAAAGAGCAGACAGTGTCCCTGGATACTCAGATACAGACTCGAATTGGCTCGCGAAAGAAGGTGAGCTGCCTGAATATCCCCAGAAAAGGGATAAGGGAATTTAGATGCCTAAACACTTAGACAGAGCAGGTTACCCCTCCCGACAATTTCCCTTTCTGGTAATAAAATTAAGCCCCCATCTAGACTATGTATATTGGTAGACAACACTGACACCATACATACATCTAGAAATAGAAATAAACTTTAACTATGAGTTTAAATCAATCATAGGAACGTTTATTAAAATTAAAGTAAAATTCAATCATCTATTTACTTTTGAAAATACATTATTCAAACTAAGTAGGATGAAAGATAAAAATGATAGTAACATGAAACTGTCGTCATGAGAGGATCAGTGGGAAATAACATACAACAATTACCACCTGGAGTTTCCCAGAGGATCATCCATTTCAAAGACTGAGGTGGAATGTTGAATCTGTCCCAAGCACCAAGATCTTCCTTAGGGCACTCCGAGACGCCGCTTAAAGTAGACAAGATACTTGGCTGACGTACCACCCCTTTGTGACCCTTCTATTTTTCCCTCTTACATGCGCCCAGTGACTTCATTTTCGTCATAAGACGCATTGAGAGATATCCCGGTTATAGCCTACGGTTGCTGTTTGGGGATTTTCCATTGTCTTATTTGTAATTCCCCTGAGCTTTCACGTATAAAAATATACGGCTAGTAACTCGGCAACGTAGCGGAAAAATCCTGGCCAAACACCGGATCCCGCAGTGAGACAAGATTGCCAGCCATTTTACTTCAGGTCAGCAAGCAGGTGTTAGAGCGGGCCGTTTTGGCAGAACTTTGTCTTTCTCGCCGCCTAAAAACCCTAGCAACATGACCATATAGTTACATCTAAATCCAGGTGAGCACAGTAACTGTTAATTAAATCGTGATTTCAGTTTTCGGGCCGCATTTCGTGTACAATATTAGAATTGTACCAGACAGAGGAAAAACCACGCTGACCCATTTCTGCACATGGACAGGAAACCATTTCTTTATGATCTATTCCTGATTCCTATTGTTCGGTATCTAGGAGGTTACTTCTGTTTGCTGTATCTAAGACTCTTAGGAAATTATCTATCTTCTATTGCTGGTAGATGAATGATCTATGGCTGGTTATTAGAGTCTGTGTAGATAATGGTAACATTTCAATGGTAACATTTCATAGGAGACATTGTTCTTCTCATGCTCATACTTCTATAATTCATAATGTTTGCTTGTTGTAGAAGTGCTGAATTTTGTTTTCAGGTTATTGATGTATTATTCATGATGTTATTAATGTATCATTTTACTTATACACAGCAGTATTAAATGCTGTGATTTTGAGGACATGCTGTCCAAGAAAACACCCAGTGGAATATCTGGAAGACAGGAAAGGCAAGACCTTTTATCTAGAATTCTCAACATTTATAGAGAGAATTCTATAACATTCTGTCTGATTTTGTGTTGCATTTACAACTGCATATTGCTGTCTGAGTCTGTGTAAATGAGTGGTATTACACTATCATCCTGAAGGACAGAAGATGGAAGACATTCATCTGGACTGGACAGTAGTCAGAAGTGGAAGCTATGTAAATGACAAGGCTACTAGACCATTATCCCACTTCTGACAATATGAAGAGAGAGGGGAAAGTTGGAAATATATTTTATTTTGCAAAACAGCAGGGACTATATATTTTTTGATTGTTTCCATCCCTAGCTGCTGAAAAGCCGAGGACAGATTCCTTGTGGCAGGACGAGCTTCCAAACCACTGCCAGGCTGGTTGTAGCTAATGATTGGAGTGCCCTAAGGAAGATCTTGGTGCTTGGGACAGATTCAACATTCCACCTCAGTCTTTGAAATGGATGATCCTCTGGGAAACTCCAGGTGGTAATTGTTGTATGTTATTTCCCACTGATCCTCTCATGACGACAGTTTCATGTTACTATCATTTTTATCTTTCATCCTACTTAGTTTGAATAATGTATTTTCAAAAGTAAATAGATGATTGAATTTTACTTTAATTTTAATAAACTTTAACTATGAGTTTAAATCAATCATAGGAACGTTTATTAAAATTAAAGTAAAATTCAATCATCTATTTACTTTTGAAAATACATTATTCAAACTAAGTAGGATGAAAGATAAAAATGATAGTAACATGAAACTGTCGTCATGAGAGGATCAGTGGGAAATAACATACAACAATTACCACCTGGAGTTTCCCAGAGGATCATCCATTTCAAAGACTGAGGTGGAATGTTGAATCTGTCCCAAGCACCAAGATCTTCCTTAGGGCACTCCAATCATTAGCTACAACCAGCCTGGCAGTGGTTTGGAAGCTCGTCCTGCCACAAGGAATCTGTCCTCGGCTTTTCAGCAGCTAGGGATGGAAACAATCAAAAAATATATAGTCCCTGCTGTTTTGCAAAATAAAATATATTTCCAACTTTCCCCTCTCTCTTCATATTGTCAGAAGTGGGATAATGGTCTAGTAGCCTTGTCATTTACATAGCTTCCACTTCTGACTACTGTCCAGTCCAGATGAATGTCTTCCATCTTCTGTCCTTCAGGATGATAGTGTAATACCACTCATTTACACAGACTCAGACAGCAATATGCAGTTGTAAATGCAACACAAAATCAGACAGAATGTTATAGAATTCTCTCTATAAATGTTGAGAATTCTAGATAAAAGGTCTTGCCTTTCCTGTCTTCCAGATATTCCACTGGGTGTTTTCTTGGACAGCATGTCCTCAAAATCACAGCATTTAATACTGCTGTGTATAAGTAAAATGATACATTAATAACATCATGAATAATACATCAATAACCTGAAAACAAAATTCAGCACTTCTACAACAAGCAAACATTATGAATTATAGAAGTATGAGCATGAGAAGAACAATGTCTCCTATGAAATGTTACCATTGAAATGTTACCATTATCTACACAGACTCTAATAACCAGCCATAGATCATTCATCTACCAGCAATAGAAGATAGATAATTTCCTAAGAGTCTTAGATACAGCAAACAGAAGTAACCTCCTAGATACCGAACAATAGGAATCAGGAATAGATCATAAAGAAATGGTTTCCTGTCCATGTGCAGAAATGGGTCAGCGTGGTTTTTCCTCTGTCTGGTACAATTCTAATATTGTACACGAAATGCGGCCCGAAAACTGAAATCACGATTTAATTAACAGTTACTGTGCTCACCTGGATTTAGATGTAACTATATGGTCATGTTGCTAGGGTTTTTAGGCGGCGAGAAAGACAAAGTTCTGCCAAAACGGCCCGCTCTAACACCTGCTTGCTGACCTGAAGTAAAATGGCTGGCAATCTTGTCTCACTGCGGGATCCGGTGTTTGGCCAGGATTTTTCCGCTACGTTGCCGAGTTACTAGCCGTATATTTTTATACGTGAAAGCTCAGGGGAATTACAAATAAGACAATGGAAAATCCCCAAACAGCAACCGTAGGCTATAACCGGGATATCTCTCAATGCGTCTTATGACGAAAATGAAGTCACTGGGCGCATGTAAGAGGGAAAAATAGAAGGGTCACAAAGGGGTGGTACGTCAGCCAAGTATCTTGTCTACTTAAAGCGGCGTCTCGCGACAGAAGCCCCCCTTTCGAAGCTTTCTGTAAGAATGCTAAGATCGCTGTCAAGTAGAACAAGAATACCAGACTACCACTTCCTGGCTCCCAAGACTTCCACTGGTCTGAATTTCCAGTAGTCTTTATGACAATGTCTTGTCCAGTAGATGTGCTTAAAATGCATGCACCAGTGGTGTACTGACCGTTTGTCCGGAGGTATTGCATCCCCCAGAATCAATGATTTCGTGGGTCTGGATGCTGAGATACCAAGGCCAACCTGATAACAACTCTTAACCCACAATGTACCTAGATTCTGCCCTATCAAAAGCGGTAGAGCTTGTAGGGACTGCTTGTATGGAAGAGTCACAGTGCAACTATCTTCCGCTATTCTCCTCCACCCATTATCAATCTTGGTACAATCTGTCACTTTCCTTTTGGTATAAGGGATGGCGTCCATCAAGGTACCATGAGGTTGGCGCAGTTTACCACTGACTCTTTCTTGGTAGGGGGTCAACTTGTCCCCTCCTGTGTGCATTCTGTCCTCCCCTTCATAATTTATCGGGGTGAGTTTCTCATGAATAGAGCTCCTTTCGGAATCAGAGCACAAAAGTAGTTCAGTAAATACAGTCACATCAGTCAGAAGTGGTTCGTTTTCTGAAGATGCTAAGGTGGTATTGCTTCGGACCGAAGCTTCTACCGGCAGCTGAGTTACTCCTGTCGCATCTTTCGAAGTGAAGAGTACTCTTAGACCAGAGTGTTTGGTTCCCTTTTACTCTTGGCTTGTTCAGCCACAATGTCCTTCATCTGAAGTTCCCCTGTGGTGTCAGCTGCACAGGCAAGAGATAGGCTCTCTCCCTGCCCAAAAGAAGTACATTCTTTTGTGTTGATGGCAAACAGTGCTGTTTGACCATTTTCAAAGTTAATAAGGCTTACAGGAATTTCCTGCTCATCAAGAGTTTCCTTCCCAGAAAACTCTGCAAAGACCTCAGGGGAAGTATCCTCTGTGTCGGTTATTTCCTCCCTGGTCAAGCTTTTATGGGCCAAGTCCAGAGGGAGTAAATAAAGTTGAGTGCTGCTGCCATCACAGTCACCCATCTGGGATGCCAAATCAGAACTGATACTCATCTCCCTATTGCATGTGGCTGCATCAAGGGAAATGAAAGAAACAGATTTACTGTTATTCTCTGTACTATGCTGCCATGATTCCACTTCTTGTTTAACATTACCGAAGGGCATCAAAGAGTCACTGAAGGTGCTACCTTCCCTTTCATTATTGGCTAGTGTCCCAGTCAAACCGCCATGTTTACGGTTCCAGCAGTTATCACGTTGGTGGCTGCTGTTCGATGTGTTCGGGGTCCTCTTAGTCCTACACTTCCCTTTCGGAACATGCCGATTCCCTTCTTTCACTAAGGAACATAAGAAGTTAAATGAATCGGATGTGGTGTTTGAGGTTCGTCTGTCACTGGTATGACGATTACGGGTGCCCACGGTACAATTTCTCCTTCCATGATTCCATTTAGGCTCAGGAGGAGTCTCCTCACTTTGCTCATCTGAGTTAAGGGGAGTAAAGGGGTTCAGCAATGTGGATCTGATCCCTTTTGAAGATTTCTTTGTTTTCTGTCCTCGCTTCCTTGTGGGGACAGGAGGCTTCTCATTTTGCTTATCAGGGCAATGGAGAATACAGGGGTTCAGCAATGTAGATCTGATTCCTGTCAAAGAATTCTTGATGTCCACTCTTTTCCTATATGGAATAAGAGAGGTGAGGCAAGGTCTTGGGTGGTCTATTACTTCATCATTTGATGAGGTACCATTTGGCGCAATAGTACACACCTCTCCATTGAGAGAGTGAGTCCCTGACCTTTCTACCAGAGTGTCAGTATGGGAGTTGTCAGTTCCCTCAACTACCTGGATGTTGTTCTCACCGTTCCCTGTGTCTAACTGCAGTTCTCTCTTCTTTGTCTGCCTAAGTAGTCGATAGTTATGCAGCTTTTCTTGAAGAAGCTTCATTCTTTTGACAGCTGCATCCTCTTGGAGTTGTCTAGCATCTTCTTCTTCTTCAAGTTGCCGTATTCTCTCTTCTTCTTCCCTCTCCGCTGCATGACGAGCAAGCATTGAGTCCCATTCTTCCTGTTCGCGTTGTATGAACGTTGTTAACTCTTGTCCTCTATAGCCCCTTTGTGCACCAAAAATCCTTGCATTTTCTAAGAACCTGGACCGGCGGTCCATAATGTCTAGATTGTTCATTTACAAAGCAAGAGAAACTGATCACATGCAGGACTAACCAGAAGAGTATTTATAGTTGAAGGGTTGGGTGATAGAATAGAAAAAAAGGAAAACTGACCACAGCAGTAAGGAGAACGTTACTGAAAATAATGCAAGTAATCAAACATTACTGCACAGCAATCAATGACACATTAAATAAACTTAACAGTAATGTCAAATGATAGAATGTCAACATAAAAATGATTTACAATCAATATCAAATGCTAAAGCAGTCAAGATTGGGAAAAAAAAAAAAAATCTCAGACTACTTCCTAATTGTGATATTACACTAATTAAGGTAAGTATAAACAGTTCATATTTTTTACTATCATTTACTTAACAGTTAATACTGCCACTCTTCAAACCCTAATTATGTAAGTCACTATTATAAAAAATGGTGCCTGTAATCTAGGGAATGTAAAAGTTTTTTAAGTATTTAAAAAAATTTATGAAATAAAATTTCAATTGTCTAGGGTTTCCCGGGTTTTAAATAACAGGCGCCGACACACTTGTGTGGCCTCAGATTATTATTCCGGAGAGCGCCTCTCACTTGTCGTGGAACAGGTTCCTTTTACACTCACTAAAGTGGTGTTATCTTGTTAGGAACCGAGACAACTGTCTTTTGGTGCAAAGAGCAGACAGTGTCCCTGGATACTCAGATACAGACTCGAATTGGCTCGCGAAAGAAGGTGAGCTGCCTGAATATCCCCAGAAAAGGGATAAGGGAATTTAGATGCCTAAACACTTAGACAGAGCAGGTTACCCCTCCCGACAATTTCCCTTTCTGGTAATAAAATTAAGCCCCCATCTAGACTATGTATATTGGTAGACAACACTGACACCATACATACATCTAGAAATAGAAATAAACTTTAACTATGAGTTTAAATCAATCATAGGAACGTTTATTAAAATTAAAGTAAAATTCAATCATCTATTTACTTTTGAAAATACATTATTCAAACTAAGTAGGATGAAAGATAAAAATGATAGTAACATGAAACTGTCGTCATGAGAGGATCAGTGGGAAATAACATACAACAATTACCACCTGGAGTTTCCCAGAGGATCATCCATTTCAAAGACTGAGGTGGAATGTTGATGATCTGTCCCAAGCACCAAGATCTTCCTTAGGGCACTCCAATCATTAGCTACAACCAGCCTGGCAGTGGTTTGGAAGCTCGTCCTGCCACAAGGAATCTGTCCTCGGCTTTTCAGCAGCTAGGGATGGAAACAATCAAAAAATATATAGTCCCTGCTGTTTTGCAAAATAAAATATATTTCCAACTTTCCCCTCTCTCTTCATATTGTCAGAAGTGGGATAATGGTCTAGTAGCCTTGTCATTTACATAGCTTCCACTTCTGACTACTGTCCAGTCCAGATGAATGTCTTCCATCTTCTGTCCTTCAGGATGATAGTGTAATACCACTCATTTACACAGACTCAGACAGCAATATGCAGTTGTAAATGCAACACACAAAATCAGACAGAATGTTATAGAATTCTCTCTATAAATGTTGAGAATTCTAGATAAAAGGTCTTGCCTTTCCTGTCTTCCAGATATTCCACTGGGTGTTTTCTTGGACAGCATGTCCTCAAAATCACAGCATTTAATACTGCTGTGTATAAGTAAAATGATACATTAATAACATCATGAATAATACATCAATAACCTGAAAACAAAATTCAGCACTTCTACAACAAGCAAACATTATGAATTATAGAAGTATGAGCATGAGAAGAACAATGTCTCCTATGAAATGTTACCATTGAAATGTTACCATTATCTACACAGACTCTAATAACCAGCCATAGATCATTCATCTACCAGCAATAGAAGATAGATAATTTCCTAAGAGTCTTAGATACAGCAAACAGAAGTAACCTCCTAGATACCGAACAATAGGAATCAGGAATAGATCATAAAGAAATGGTTTCCTGTCCATGTGCAGAAATGGGTCAGCGTGGTTTTTCCTCTGTCTGGTACAATTCTAATATTGTACACGAAATGCGGCCCGAAAACTGAAATCACGATTTAATTAACAGTTACTGTGCTCACCTGGATTTAGATGTAACTATATGGTCATGTTGCTAGGGTTTTTAGGCGGCGAGAAAGACAAAGTTCTGCCAAAACGGCCCGCTCTAACACCTGCTTGCTGACCTGAAGTAAAATGGCTGGCAATCTTGTCTCACTGCGGGATCCGGTGTTTGGCCAGGATTTTTCCGCTACGTTGCCGAGTTACTAGCCGTATATTTTTATACGTGAAAGCTCAGGGGAATTACAAATAAGACAATGGAAAATCCCCAAACAGCAACCGTAGGCTATAACCGGGATATCTCTCAATGCGTCTTATGACGAAAATGAAGTCACTGGGCGCATGTAAGAGGGAAAAATAGAAGGGTCACAAAGGGGTGGTACGTCAGCCAAGTATCTTGTCTACTTTAAGCGGCGTCTCGCGACAAACGCGAAGAAGAAGAAGATAATCATGATGGTGAGGATGATGAAGATAAAGATGACGAAGACAATGATGAAAAAGATGACATTCCTTTATGTTAGTATAAAACCATACTGTGTAGTCTAACGTATTGACCTCTAATGTTTCATGACATTGTGAATCATGTGAAAAGCACCCTGGTACTGTACTTTACGACTTCGCCACGCCTTTGAATGTGTATTCTTCTGTCTTCTATTCACCAACGAATCATAGGCCCTCAACCAACTCACACCAAGTCATTCTGTCATCATCCATGTCTGTATAACGTCATTCTCTAGCTCCCTTCTCCATTTGTTTTTGCATTTATTTCTATGCCCTGTAAATTCCAGTGAAACGATATTCTAGTAGTATTGTTCTTAGGTTTTTCTCAACCTGTGTCTTTTTTCAACACCAGCGTCTTTTATTCACCTGTTGGCTAACTAGAACTTGTTTAGTTCTCTCCCAGAGCTAAACACTGATGATTCTATCATGCCATTTTACCCTATTCGTGGACAAGCACCACTTAATAAATATTTGTAGCTTATTATTAATTAGTTAACATTTGTGTCTTCATGTTTCCCACTGTATACAGCAGTACTGATTTAACATTAGAAATAACAAATAAAGTTGGTATTAGTTTTAATTTCTTTTGACATCCACAAATTTCCGATCACTTGGCTATAAAAGCTCTACTCGCCTTTTGTATCCGTATTTTAATATCTCTGTAAGTTCTCTTATCTTTATCCACACTACTGCCCAAATAAATGTATAGCTCTGCATGTATCTGTAAAGCCTTGTAGTCTTATACAACTGAAAACTCATCCATTAATTTATTTCCCCAGCTACCTGAGGGTCATTTTCACATTGTCAAACAAAACCAAAAAAAAAAAAAAAAAACAACAACAACAAACGATGATGTTGATGATGATGATGGTCATAAAGCATCTTTTTAAAAAAAATAGTTTTGTTTCAAACGATCTTTCAACGAACAATGTAAAACTGTTATGACAAATCCAGTTATAGATGCCCGTAAAAAATATTTTAAATGTATGATTAACCGAACAAACATCAGGGAACACAACCACAGAGGATGGCAAGGAAAACAATAGTAACGATGATTATGTCAGTGAGGATGACGATACTATGACGATCCTCAGCCTTGTGGGTTCCGAGCACACATGTAGGAGGAACAGGAACGGACACCTCCCCTACCATGTGTAATAAAGCATTTAGTTAAAGGCGACAGTTAGGTGCTTTCCTGTCGTCTGTGAGACGAGGAAATGGTAGTCTGCACATTTGAATTAGCCAGATCTGAAAAACGGATGTGTGGGCAAAAAAACAATAGCTTTCCGTCGGAGATTATAGCTTCTACCAAGAAGAAGGAGAAGAAGAAGAAGACTAAGCAGAAAAAGAAGGAGGAGAAGAAGAGGAAGAAGAAGAAGAAGAAGAAGAAGAAGAAGAAGAAGAAGAAGAAGAAGAAGAAGAAGAAGAAGAAGAAGAAGAAGAAGAAGAAGAAGAAGAAGAAGAAAAAGATGAAGAAAAAGAAGGAGAAGAAGAAGAAGAAGAAGAAGGAAAAGAACAACAAGATAAGGACTCGGATGCATCTACATTAAAAAAATCCTTTACAATCGTTATTTCAACACACAGAGACGACAACTACGAACTATTCACTAAATAAACTACTCCAGGAAGTACCTAGACTGCAGTTCGTATCTTAACCAACGCCCAGTCATTGACTTATAAAATTCGCCTAACTCAAAATGTCCTACAGTCACACTTATATTCTCAAGTCAATGACATTGACAATAATAAGGTCTCCTAATCATCTACTTCCAAGCCTCTTTCACGGATTTGGAAAAAATTCAGAAACCAAACAAAAAATGAAATATTCAGACTAAAGGAGAGCAGAAAGAAGGAAATAACCCCCGCTGATATACGAGGAATCCTAAATAATCAATAGCCTGTTTGTTCTGTTTAAAGTTACCCGCTTAAAAGCTCCCGGGAATAACAAACACGTTTGTTATGGGCTTCGATTATCACCCTACACCGTCCAAATACGCCCGATCATGATCGACCATGACTCCTTTAGTCAATTTTAAGCAGATCGAATGCGCAATGACAATTCTGGTCATAAAAAAGGGAATTTGGCTGAGATCGATTTTGTGTTTACATTTTATGCATTTGTGATGTTTCAACAATGGATTTTGGCGGTAATAGATACTTTCGACTACTGATGTGTTTGCTATTCTTACGTAGTGAGTTGTCAAATTCTTCCACAGTACAGCTCACGTACAACTGTCCTAAGAAAACGAGATGGTCATCATCTATCTGCTCGGCAGGTCAGGAAAATCTCGATAACTTCCAATCCCACAAGATGGTGGTAGGTAGGTAGTTGTACTCTACCAGGACATCACACAAGCTATAAACACCCGGTGACACAAAGTGCCACCATGCGGAAGAGTTTCACCCGTGGAGAGTTTCCAGAAACCCCTTTCAGCCGTTAGCCATATCTATGGCTAGGCTATATCTATGCCTTGGCTATATTCAGGGCCCCCGGCAAAAGCCAGGGTGGGGTTTCTAAAAACAAAAAATGTCACCCCACATGGGGGTGAGGTGACTGCAAGTAACGAATGATGTGGGCATGTGTGCGATTGTTCCTTGTTGAAATAAACTTCGAATATGTTTTAGCTGCTACCAGCGCATAATTTAAACAATTAGATATTGTAACAAAATCATTTTGCTGAAGCCTTTGGACACAAACTAATTTCGGTTAATAATGAGGAATTCGAAAAAAAAAACTGTCTTGCTGAGTAGGACAATAATTAGGAAACCCGTATAATAGTATAAATATAAGATATTTCTCTGGTACCAGGAAATCGGTGGAAGTCAAAACAAATTAAAATAAGTAAACAGCTCAGACAATCCGACATCAAAACAACACTACCGTGTGATCCAGAAACAGACTGCGACTAAATTAGTCACCAAAAAACTACACACGTTCGTTAACGTTAATCAGTAGAGAATAGAAGAAATACAACTGCAAGTCAGAATCACTATATCAAGCTCAAAAATACAAAATGAAGAAAAAGAAGAAGAAGAAGAAGAAGAAGAAGAAGAAGAAGAAGAAGAAGAAGAAGAAGAAGAAGAAGAAGAAGAAGAAGAAGAAGAAGAAGAAGAAATCCTACAAAAGACTAATCTGGAGCTCCCACATTGAAGACACCCAAAAGAAAGCTACGCTGAGGCTCAGACTTATGAAGAAACTTACTGGAGCAAGAAGGGGTGCAGATGCCAACGCTGTACGACAAGTATACACAGAATACGTACAACCAGTTCTGGAGTATGGTATGGGAGCATTCTCCATTGCAGTCAAATTAAACCTACGCAAACTGGACAAAATACAGAACACTGGTCTCATAATCATCACTGGAGGTATGAGAAGCACATCAATCCATGAGCTGGAGGCAACTTGTGACATCCAGAGTTTGAGCCTTTGAATGGAAGACGAGGTGCTTACCCTAACAGAAAATTATAAACGCACGAACAACAATCCTATGCACAGAATATCAAATAACCTAACTAAAAACCGACTAAAAAGTCAAAGCTTCCTCCATCTATCAAAATTGTACTATGCAATAAAACAGCGACATCTTTTGTGAAGAATCTTCAACATGGACAATGATCCAGGCATACAGCAAAGCAAACATCCTAACTATACAGTCACAACAAAAATTCCAGGCACAGACAGAAAAGCTGAAGAATGTGACAAAGTACTGAGTGCAAAGAACCTTGAACATGTCTACAACCGTTATCCAAAAACCCGAATGGACACACGTATACACCGATGGATCATTGGAGGGAGCAGGAAAAAACGGAGGAGCTGGATCAGTCATCATGCTGCTAGATGGGACCACAGTTAAAACGTCATGCGCCGCAGAAAAACTCTCTCAAAAAAAAAAAACACTCCAGAGCAGAGCAGCAAGCAATTATTGATTCAGCCAAAGTGCTTGAGGAAGGAAAAATTATAAAACGGCGAAACTTTTCCTTTTTCCCCTTCAGATGGATCAACGAGACAACATGAAAAAAAGAATTGACCGGCCAGCTAAACAGACTCACAGAAAACAATCGGATCGTTCTCCGGTGGATCCCGGCTCACTGCGGAATTCCAGGAAATGCGTTAGCAGACAGACTTGCAAAAAATATAATTAATGAGAAACAACACACCCATCCATTGTCGTTACCAGAAATCAGAACACTTTTCAAGGGAAAATATCAGAAATTGTGGAGAGAAGAAACTAGCAGTAAAAATCCCCAAGACCCCATCAGCAAACTCAACAGAAAGTAACACACAACAATTTTCCGTCTACGAACAGGACACTGCAGGCTCAACTACCATGTGCATAAAATGAAGATTGTACAGTGCCCACAGGACCACAAATGCATGAGCACATTCTGCGGACTCTACCTACAACTTCGAAAAGACACCTGGCCTCAAGACCAAAGTGTGCAGAGCAAGCTATGGGAAACCATGAAAGACCTGCTACTGACATGCGAATTCATAGAGGCAACACACCTTATAGTCTGATATGAGCATACGAATCCGAACGCAAAGAAGAAGAAGAGAGAAGATCTCCAGTAACAGTTCTTGATAGGAAACCATCACCTGCTGATTCAAAGCGCCGGAAAAGCTAATGACAAACATCAGTGCGTCGTAGATTCATTTCTTGAGTAAGCTGCCGTGGCACCAACCTTGCAGACAGTTTGTGCTACCGGAGCACATCATGGATGATGTGGTGGGATGAACCTTGTGCTAGGACGACCACTCGCAATACAGCAGTTTGTTTTAATTATTGGCAGGTCTGGACATGCACAGATTTGAATGGGGTCTCTTAGCCTGTGTTGCCCAGGGAAAGTGCAACAACGCCCCCTTCCCCCACCAACTACAGTTAAAAGCTCAATTTATATATATATATATATATATATATATATATATATATATATATATATATATATATATATTATCTTTCTTATGTCAATTATTTGTCTTTGATATATATTAACTGTGTGAGTTATTTGTGAAGATCACAACTTTTAGAAGTGTATATCATCATACAATGATTTACAGGTTTTAGATGAAATCGTTGTTGTTAAATCTTATACATTTGTTCCTACTCGTTTCTTCCATTTTCCCAGCAAGGAATTTTGCACTTGTAGATATCTCATACGAGTGCCATTTAAAAAAAAAAAAAACACGCTAACAGGGGTGGCAATCTTTCCGGGTATATCAAGCGTTTAAATCAAGATCTCTTGGGACAAACATGAAGGAGAAACGTTATCTCCTGACATAGAGTTGCATTTTTTATAATACATTTTGCGTTTCGTTTCTTTGCCAATTTTGCGT
>CAJHNH020000464.1:195000-202500 GCA_905116865.2 Candidula unifasciata
ATTCAATCTTCTTTCTAGATATTAGACCTTGATTGCATTTGAACATCAGAGGGCTTTGGCTGTGCTATGATCACGCTCGTGATTTGTGTTCTAGCTTGGGCTCAAAATAACACTAGTAGTCTGTCCTTCAGTTTTTATTTTGTTCTTGTTGTTGCGTTCACCGGTTGTAAATCCTGGCGGAAAGATCTGGTTGTTTGTCCATTTCTGAGTTTCGCCTCTGTTCCTGGACCTGAGTTTTGCGTCTGCATCAGTTTTACAGATCTTGCACATTTGTATGCAGACTGTTCTTTATCTCTCAGGCAGATGCACTGCGACTGTGAAGTAAGTCCCCAATTAGTCGCCACTTACGCCGTGCATGTTGGGAAGGCAGTAGGTCTGTTCTTATTTTCCCCCACAATGGAACCCCGGAACCCACACGGGGAAGTCGAAGTGTTTGAAATCGGTGCAATATTTATTGGGAGCCGCCGTGGTCTACCGGCTAGACGCTTGCCTACGGATCGGAAGCTCATCGGTTAGGTTCCTGAAGGGAGCCGGACTTTTTTTCAAAAATGACGTTGGATCTTGGGTCGACCTAGCCTTAAAGGAGTACCAGATGCAGTCATAGGAAGTAAAGGCAGCCGGTGTGATGCTGACTACATTACCCGTTAAGTACTGTTTGGTCTATAAAATTTAGGTCTAGCCTTAATTACCCAATACGCCTGAAAGGCCTGGAAAAGGGTCCTCTACATTTACTATTAGAATGCGTGTTGCTCACCCAAGATAAATGTTACGCAATCTGTCACGCAGTACAGGCGGAATATCACACTGACCTTGTGACAGCGTAATTCAACCCAATGAAACAATGAGAAGGGGTGGTTTTAGAATTCATGACACGGAAAAAAGCGTGGTGCGGACATTTCCGTTGGAGGGAATAGAAGGCAATTTTTGGAGAGACTGCATAAAAGATCAATTGGACAGGAGATATAGCAATGTGTTAACGGCCCAAATACGGGGATAAAAGGAAATAAAGTAAAGGACCCTTTTCCACGTCTTTCATGCGTATTGAGTATATAGGGCTAGACCTATATTTCACAGGCCAAAGGACACTTGGTGAGTGATGTGGTGAGCAGGGTGGGGCTTCGAATAATGAAAAATTTGCATTCCACAAGGGGACGACGAGAGTATTTGTCAATCACACTGTTGTACTCTTACCCATGAAACGCACTGTAGGTAATCGGATTTGTCTGAAAATAATCATTTCCTGAGTATGGTCATTATGCTGCATTTGTTTAGAACTGAATAGAACTTCTGCTAGGTGCTGTGTATGTGTGAATATGTGCTTATGCTCTTATGCTACAGTGTTTGTTAACCAAACTTTAAACCCACTCGTCGGCTAGGTCAAGAGTTTAGTCTCATGCCCCATGCATTAAAAGAGCTTCTTATCTTCCCTGTACCAATGCTTATATTAGGTTGATAATATATTAAAAGCACTATAAGCACACTTCTTACTCTTTCATATTGTATCCTCTTATTCTATCATGCTCACATTTTTCTTCCTGCTACTTCAGACAGACAGACAGACAGACAAGACAGGACAGACAGACATGACAGACAGACAGGACAAACAGACAGATAAATTGATAGATGGATAGATAGGTAGACAGACAGACATACAGACATACAGCAGACAGACATACAGACAGATCGATGATTCATTTGTTTGCTTTATTTTAAAGGATTTGTACTGTAGTATGCATCTGACGAGATGCAGCCAAATATGCCAGGCAGTACATTGTGCAACTGTGTCTTTTTGTTCAAGCTCACACCTTTCTCGAAAGCAACGCAAATTGTATGTTGCCAAATCTCCTCACTTAAATTTATCCCCAACAGAATATGTGACAATTATGTACATGTATTTACTTCTGTCGTAGCCGTCAACTGTTCCGTTTAGTCTGTCAAAAATCTGTCACTACTGTCTGTTTTACCACTTTTTAAAGAGATATAGACAGGATGCTATTGAGCCTGAGGTTTTATGGCCGCCTGGCTAGTGCTGTCACCACGGACTGTCCAGGTTAGGATGTTTAAACTCCATCATCTAACTGGGGGTCGAAGTCAGTCTCCCGCATGAGAGCCCGACGATGTCATCGCTTGGCCAGCCGCTTCTCTGTTTAGTTTAAGAAGAATAAAACTGTGTGGGGGAAAAAAAAGAGGGAAAAAGGGGGGAGGGGGGTGTTGTGAGGTGAGCAGCCACCCTACACAATGGACGAGTCGCGACTTTGATTCCCCTCGCGGACAGTCACATTTCAAACTTGAACCCGTCCGGAAAAGTATATAGTCCCTTATATTGATCTATACCTTTATCTGGTAAAATATTAATTTCTAGACACTCTAGTTGCTTTGATAAATCTTCATTTTCAAACTTGCAACTGTAGGTTGGCGAATTCTGGTATTTTATTTAGAAATACCTGTAAACCGGTTTACTCCTTAGGCAGGAATACAGGGGACTTCTTTCCTAGAGACGCTAGTTTGATTTTGAAAAAAAACATTCTTTAGCCTGATCCCAAAGTATCTAGACGTGTATACAGTCTATGTAGAAATTGGTGCATTCAAAGTTCCATTTCTATCTTGGAAGATTTCCTAAGCTTGGGTAAGTTGATTATAGTTTACGAGTACCATAATTGACGTCTTTCTAAAGTTGGCCACTGCTGCAGATAGAGAGCAGAGTCAGCTGTGTGATCGCACAGAGTTCGACCGTTCTTGATGTCCAGAGATCAGGATCCGAACCTTAGACCTTCCCCTGTACAGACTAATTAGTTGGCGCTCTACATAACCCACACCATTTGTAAAGATATTAAACCCCACAAAAATTATTCTCTGACCAGTCAAACGAAGTTTTGTGTCGCATAACTGAAACAGGGAATTTAGGTCATCTTTAACCGGCAGTCAGGGCTAGGCGCTCTGAGTCAAAGGTGTGTTTGACACAGATTCAGTGGGTGTGTAGTGAACGGCCTGTGGAGACGGAATATATATATATATATATATATATGTACTAATTGTAAACATTGTATGTCTGCGAGTGCAGATGTGAGGGTGGAGAGAGGATGATCTATGTGTGGTAGTGTCTATCTATCTCCACTATATACCTTGTTTTCTATCTGTGGCACTATTTTACAGACAGATAAATGAAAGGAGACGTTGTCTCCTGTTCTTGAGAGTTACACTCTGAGGATGGAAAAAGGTGACAGAGGTGAGATGAGCTAGTGTGTGTGAATAAGGCTGATTACTAATTCTGAGTTCTTTCCTGACAGGATGATACCTCCTTAGAGATCAGGCAGACGAATCACAGTCCAGCCAACCACCACAAACCCATACCATTCTGTGAACTAAAAGTATCCCAAAAGTCCTGTATGCAGTGCCACCACCTCAACATGGCAAGAGCTTGTTTGTGAGTTCCAGGACCAGTGGACAATTGCAGACACCTATGTCATCAATCCAGAGAACCAGTCTTCAAGAGCTTTATTGGGGGCTTCTGCATTTATTGTGTCGTCACCTGTGAGACCGGCAGTGGGCATCACTGTCTCCGAGAGCTTTGGTGGGCTCCTGTGCAGTTCCTGTGTCCTAGCTCGTGACAGTCAGCTGGTACCAGATCAAATCAAGGCCCAAATACTGATTGAGTCAACTACAGCCGAATCACCATGGACTGAGGGGAGCATTGACCTACGAACTGGGCTAAGTGATCTTTTATTCACCCTTCATGCTCTATTCCCACAGCACCTGATCACACCGATGATGAACTCATGTACTCTCCTGAACTAAGATCTGGCTGCTTCAATATCTGGGGTGTGTCATTGATTCCTAAGCTCCACTAAATGAACTCTTTTTAAACTATTCACTATTATATGTATATATTGTATCGATTACATGCACAAATTTTCATGGCTGACTTGGGTGTCCCTATTTCACCATTCTAACTGTCTAGCTCTGATGATTGTGTGAGCAATAAGTCTTATATGTGTTAACATGGTTATGATAGTAGACTATCATAACCTGGGGGCTATCTTTTTATAGTAGTGGGGGTGTCCATCCAAGTGTGCCTAGGAATATTATATATTTTGTAGTGCCAAAGCTTGAGTTGCCCTACTCCTGAAATAAGTTGAGCGTATATTGGCCACGGGGCATCTCTTAGACCAATACGAGCCAACGACTCAACATAATTATTTCAGAGTGCTGTTGGTTCTTAAGGAGAAATCCTTAAATCAGGCACGCGATAGGAGCGATATGTGACCGGGGGGGGGGTGGGGGGGTGGTAGACAAAGAAGAATCTGGAACTACAACATCAAGAAAGGAACAAGAGTAAATTACTCTACCGTTGTTGAACCTGTTCATGTTTCCCGGCCCATCAACACAGTTTCTTAGTCTGATTTAGATCAGAGGGGTGTCACGTTGTACTGCTTCTTTGGAAGGAGTCTTTTGTGTGACCTAGGCTCAGGCTGTGAGTGGGGGGGGGGAGGGGTTGTTTTAGGGCAAGTTCTGGGGTCGTTGAAGGCTGTGTCGTCATATAGTATAGAACACGCGACATCGGCGCCAATGTAATTGGAAGCAAGGCAAAGTGACAACCCTCCAAAGTAGAAAAGTCTGAGAAAGCATGAGTGAAAGGTCAGCCAGCTTGTAGAAGGGCCGGGAAACGTGAACTGGACCCAGTTGTTTCACAAATGAAAAACAGAGAAAGATGGCGGGTTTTATGTGCTGGTGCTTCTATCGACACACCTCCACCACCCTATCGGGTCAAAGGTTGTGTTATATTATAAATGACAGAAGATTAAGAAGACAGCAGGCTACCTTCTTACCTGCAGAGCTTTATTGTGAGCTATCTTTCTAACGTGCGCCATGTAGAACTGTCGCATGGCCAGGATCAGCATGAGCCCAGCAACAGCCAGAAGGATAGGCCCGGTAATGGGAGCACTCTCACCCAGAACATCATGGACCCCTGTGGAGCATGCAAGTATACAGGAATTACATAACCAACTGTATAATAACAGCTGACACATTAGACAACGTAGAAAAGGAAGATGACGCATTTACCAGAGATGATGCTGGAACTTGTAGACAGGTGAACCTTAGGGACACCCCCCCCCCCCACCTTCATCACCCTCCCCCACCTCCTAATAATAATTTGGGAGTGTGGGTAAAGAAAAAGAAGGGGGTAGGGGGTGATGGTGGGGGGCAATTTAGATAAGCAAAATTGGAGAGATATGCAACTACAAGATGTACAAATGTTTAAAAAAACATTCAAAGAGAAGGTTGAATATCTCTGTTTTATGTAGGAAGTAAAAAGAAGAAAATCCTGTAATGAGGCGCGTCTTGTATGCCAAGGATTATTTATATATCCGACCACGATAGGCCGTGCATCAATTGCACTTAATGAATTGGAAAGCAAATGGTGTTTTTCTGGAACACCTCATTATAACGGTATTTTAGTTCGAACAATTTGAATACCATAATAAGCAATGTAATCCTGGGTGTTCGCAAAGGATCACGTTCATTGCATAGAGTAGAGCTTCCCAAATTGTGTTTCACGACACATTAGTGTGCAGGCTGCAGAGTACAGGTGTGTTGTGCGAATGTAAAACATTAACAAATGTTTGTATGTGTGGTTTTCTCTTAAAAAGAAGTTAGTTCGAATTCGGTTTTGTTGTTATTGCTAGTAAACTAAACTACTGTATCGCAAAATTATGTTTGTCTAAAAAGTGGTGGACCAAATAAACTGTTTGCATACAGATATCACGATGCATACTTCAGTTTCATCCTTTAAGTCACACAGAGAAGCTGAAAAGACAAGCGGACGATTTAATCAGGTTGCAACTGGCTCCAACAGTATAGGAATGCTTCCTTGTCTAACGAGGAAGGCGGCATAGAACTTTTATGCAGTGATGTTCATTTATTCATTCGCCTGAGATAGATATTTGCATTTACTTTATCATTTATTTGCTTAGACAGTTTAACATTCAGTTTTACACCAACTGACAGCGTTGTTAAGACATCCAAATACAAGTTTGAGCGCCAAGAAACATATTAAAAGCATCATATTTATACCAACACAGTGCTACTAGTGCCAGACAGATAGGCTAACCTACGTACAATTAACACCTGTGAAATGAGATGCCAGAGAAAAGCCGCCAACTCCTCCATTGGAGATAAAGTTAGAAATAATGTTATCAGACAGCCTGTAGTAACAACAACATGAGCAAATTCATCGAGAAATAGAAGATCAAATTGGTTTTGTCTTCTAGTAAGTAAGAAAGCAGCAAGAACAACTATCAACGCAAGCGCTACACATGAAACGATCTGGAGTGTAATCAAGAGGCCGCCCTAGGAGAATTTAGACTGATGCTATTAAAGAGTTTTTTACATCGACATGGAATTACAATTAGCCATTGCTACCCCTTTAGCAATGGATCACAGACTGTTCTACCCCTCAACGCCTAACGGCAGAAGTGGAAAGTGATAATGATGATGAAACATTCAGTAGTTTGCCTTTGCTGACTGCTCGGCCAACGCTCGTAGCTTGTCGAAATGAACGACATGGGTTTGCTGTCAAATCGCCTGCAACTGAATTGAACTTCAAATGACGAAAGTATGAAACTGTGTTCATAATCCATACGCCATAGAGTGGATCATTTTTTAAAATGTTTAAATGTATAGTTTGTGCAACAGCATTTCAGTTTGCTTTTTCTCATGTTTTCAGCGTGCTTTTCCCCATGTTTTTAGTCTGCTTTTCCCATGTTTTCAGCGTGATTTTTCCAATTTTTAACTGCTATAAAATTATATCTGCTTAACCTGTTAAACCTGCCAATACTGCTTGTATTTACCACTTTTGCGGCATAGCATAGGGAGTTCGGAAAAAAAAGGGGGGGGGGGTGGGGGAGAGGGTCTTTGAGTCTGAGGGTTTAGTACTGTGGTCACGCACTGTGCATGTTAGAATTATATTTTTGCTCCATGATAAAAAAAAAATAAAAAAAATAAAACAAACACGTGCACGACCTTCCCAAGGATTCAAACCTAGACCTCCTGCATAAAATTGCAGCCTTCCTAACCGTTCTGCTAATTGTTACCCGCCCCACCTGTATGAGGGATTTAATAGTTTTTTCCCCGTTTTTATCCCAGAATGCCAGCTGTCTGACTCTCCAGCCCATAAACAAGTTAGGGAGTTTTATATTCTTTGCCCAGAAAAGCTAACCCGGTAAAAAAATTCCAGAGGAAGTTAGATTTGTCGGCTTAAAGGGGAAAATATCGCAGCTATACTGTAATCAGGTACAAAACAGTTGCGTCAACCTGCAGCTCAGACACATCTAATAATTTTTTTAAATCTAAGAGACTGAAGGTCTCCACAACAAACAAATATCTTAAAGTGGGCTTCCCCCAAAAATTAGCAAGGAAACATTGGTCCAGTAAGCATGCACACACATTTTCTATTCAAATATGTGTTTATACGATATGTACTGTACATTTCATATTCGTTCG
>CAJHNH020000464.1:210000-252500 GCA_905116865.2 Candidula unifasciata
GCCAGGTCAGGATCACGCCGATGACAAACAGCATGCAGCTGATGGTGCAGAAGATGATTCCGCAGCGAAGGGGGCCTTTCCAGTTGACGTGTCCCATGAAATGGGGGTGGTGTCGACTGAATCCACTGGATCTACCCCTGCCGCAAACACCTTTGTGTCCACCCACATGAAACATGATGCTAGTGTGTCTTCAGCTGATAGACTGCGATGGACATCCTCGTCAGGTTCTTTGATCGTTTCCACGCCGCATGAAGCGTCGACAAGTCTCAGACATCTCTAAGAGCTGTAAAGACAAAGAAAAGAAACAAAAGAGGATATATTGTATTCGTCAGCACCCAGAAGCATTAACTCTTTCAGTCCTAAGCTCTTGTTTCTTTTACCACTTCAGCCCAGGCAACTGAGCTTGAATGAATGTTGAATTGAGAATCAACACCATAGCCCTTGGGACACGCTTATAAGCGATCTGTCCCCACATTCAGCAGCAAGAGAAGAGTACCAGCAACTGTCTGACTGTACATTCGTCTCGACTTTCCCTTAAGTGTTGAGCGTTGGCTAGATCCCCTGGTAACTCCCAGTAGCGCTATCATCACCAGACCGTAATGAATATCTCTATTTCAGTTGATAAATCAGCTGAGCTTAAAAGCACTAAATACTTTGGTCTCAAGGAGCTCAGCAGAAACAGCATGAGATAAAAGAACGTAAGTAAAGGATTCTTTTCAACCCTTGAGAGATAATGAGTATACAGTGTTAGACCCATATTTTATAGATCTGTCGGCACTCGGTGTGTGGTGTGGTCAATATCATGATGACCGCCTTCACTTCCCAGGATCCCAGTGTGGGTTCCGGGGTCCCATTGTAGTGGAAACAAGAACAGACCTACTGCCTCACTAACAAGTATGTCGTAAAAGTTGACTAATTGAAGCGCATCTGCTTGAGGCAAGAAACCAACAATCTGCACACAAATAATTCATATTTGTAAAACGGATGTGCACGCAACATTCAGGCTCCGCAACAAGTCTAAAGTTCAGAGGTGGTTGAACAGCCAGAACTTTCCCCCGTAGTTTACAGGCGGTGAACGCCAAGAAGAAGAAGACTTCCAGGACTTCACCTGGCACCCATTCAAAAATAGGTCTACTTGGGAGCTAATGCCACTTTTGAAAAAAATTTAATTAAGTTCGGATTTGAATCCACGACCTTCGGATCTGCAGACCAGCTTCTAGCCACTTCACAATGGCAGCTCTTTGGGATAAAGGTATCTCAAACAATAATTCAGATGTAAAAACTTATATTTAAAAATGCATGTTTGTGATAGAAGGCATAAAGAACATCATATTGGCTTTGAAATGACCAAGAAATGTTTGATACGTTGTTTGGCACTGAACAAGACAATGTGACAATTAGCAGTGTTTAAAGATTAACAAAATGTCTACAATTCTTAGGATACCATGGACTTAGAAAAATACAAACACTGACATCTTGCCTGATCTGAGTATCGAGAAGAATTAGCGCATGAGCAGTGTCCTACCCCGAAAGTTGAGGTATTTTGTCCATGTTAAACTTTATCTGCGAAACCACAAAGCGTCTTGTCTCTGGCCGAAAGAAAAACACCATCCGGTAATTTCGTGCAGCAGGGAACCAGCCCTGAGCTTCATGAACTCAAGAAGGCCCACCTCCGAATGCGTCTAGGAATCGTGGGCCGAAACGCGTGTCGACGAGGATAATTTTTACTGATGACTGGTAGATCCCTGCTGTACTTGCTCCCTGTGAGTTTATTCCTATTGTACGTGGCTAGCCCACAAGACTACCAGGAAAGACTGGTGACTCTAGGGAAAAACGTTGTGACACCTATGGAAAGACTGGCCCCCCGGTATCGCCGGGGGGATAAACTGACATCTGGAGACAGATGTCGACTGTGGACCGGGTTGATCACCCATAACACAGTATAATACCTCCGATTTCGTACAACCACATAGAAATATGCCCCCAGGGCCCTCCGAAAAGGGGGGGGGGAATGAAGGGCCCAATCCAATTGATACTCTCGGTGACGACAATGCTAGCCCCCGGACTCAGATACTCGCCCAAAGTCCGGGCTGGCTCTGTACATGTGGGAAAAGCTTCACGGGGTTGCATGGTCTGAGAACGCATGCCAGAAGAATTAAATGCGAGGGTGCTCCACGCAGTAAACGCCGTCGCAAAACTACTACTCCTGTGGTAGTTTCTGAGTCGTCAGGGAACGACGGGCTGGGTGAACCCCACTCGGCTGGAGAGGCCCATGACGTCGACTGCGGAGGAGCACCTTTGATGATTTCTGAAGAAGTGCGTTCCAGAATCAGGTTTCCACCTGCGAGCGAGAAGGTGGTGTGGTGTAAGTTGGAGGCTACATTATGTGAGGTACTTAAGCAAGATCTAAACAAGAAGTCGCTAGGCGACAAACTTACGAAATTTTGTGATGTTATATATGAACACTGCTCCCGCGAGTTCGGGACAGTGCAGAAGGCACAGCCGGGTGCCAAGCAGAATACTAGCAGGAGGCAGAGGGACATTCTGAAGTGTCGGGCAGACAAGAATGCCCTCAGAAAACGGTTCAAAGCCGCTACAGGCAGCAAACGGGAGGGGCTGTATGAAGTTTGGTTGCATTTAAAGAACAAACACAGTGCCCTCTGTCGCGCCGAGCGTTTCTGTAACAACAGACGTAGAACCAAAAGGGAGCGAGAGAAATTCTTTAGGGACCCGTATCAGTTTGCCCGAGGTCTATTCGAGCAACCGAAGTCTGGGACTCTGGTTGTCAGTCAGGAAGAACTTGAGCTACATCTACGCAAGATGTACTCTGACAAAAAGAGTAGAGAGCCTCTCGATGACAATCCAGAGATCCTTAGCGGCCTCAAACAGCCTTCGGTGCCGAAGGTACCATTTAAAATGATACCTCCCCTTTGGTCTGAGGTTGAGGAAGTTGTGAAAAAAGCCAGTGGCAAGTCTGCCCCAGGTCCGAACGGTGTTCCGTACGTTCTTTACAAGCGTAGCCCGAAAATCCTAAAAATGCTTCACGTCTTGTTGAAACAAGCGTGGATCCGCAAACACATATGTCCAGAGTGGTCAAAGGCAAATGGGGTCTACATTCCCAAAGAGCAGGACTCGAAGAGTCTTTCCCAATTCAGGCCCATCTCGCTTTTGAATGTCGAGGGTAAGATATTCTTCTCGGTCATGGCTCGCCGGCTCACACAGTATCTGATGGCTAACAAGTACATAGATACGAGTGTTCAGAAGGGTGGTATTCCGGGCGTTCCTGGGTGCCTTGAACACGCGACCATGATTTAAGAGGCTATCCAGAGAGCCAAGCATGAGAGAACTCAATTGCATGTGATTTGGTTGGACTTAGCCAACGCCTACGGGGCAGTCCCCCATAGGCTAGTTTGGCGAGCCCTTCGCATGTTCCACGTACCGGCACAGGTCAATGATATGATCGAGCAATATTTCTCTAAGTTCGCTTTGCGCTTCTCTACTTTGACGTTTACCACGAGGTGGACTGAGTTGCAGATTGGGATAGCTATGGGGTGTACGATCTCACCTATACTGTTTGTCATTGCAATGCAGATCATGTTAGACGGGGCAGCCGGCTACGGACTGGGCCTTCAAATAGGGGATCACTGGTTGCCGTCACTACGTGCATTTATGGATGACACGACTATTATAACGGGCAGCGAGGAGTCTGCCCGCACGATCCTGGAAAGATTGGACGCGGTGGTCCAATGGAGCGGTATCCAGTTCAAACCGCAGAAGTCGAGGAGTCTGTCAATCCTTAAGGGCAGGGTGTCGGCAACCAGTTTTACGGTGGCAAGGAACAAGATCCCTACGGTTCTGGATGAACCAGTGAAGAGTCTCGGTCGCGTTTACGATTCGAAGTTATCTGATAGAGCGGAAGTCCGGCGAATACACGAGTCACTGGCTACAGGCCTGCTCGCGATCGAGCGCTGCAGGCTGGTCGGGAAATTCAAGGTATGGTGTCTCCAATTCATGTTGATTCCGAAACTCCTATGGCCACTGTTAGTCTACGAGGTGACGATGACTGCAGTGGAAACCATGGAGAAGAAAATCAACACAGCCTTGAGAAAGTGGATTGGAGCACCGCCTTGTCTGACCGACGTGGCTCTGTATTGCAAGCAGGCTAAGCTGGTACTTCCGTTCAAATCGATAACCGAAGAGTTTAAAGTCGGCAAGGTAAGGCTCGCCATGCTCTTGCACGAGTCTTCAGACCCAAATGTCATCACTGTCCAGCCCGCTCTAAAGACTGGTCAGAAGTGGAGGGTCCTCGATGCGATAGAATCTGCCCAGAACGCACTAAAATTGAAAGAGACAATGGGATACACTCAAACCGACCGTCGAGGCCTAGGGCACGGGAAGGTCAATTGGTGGTCAAAGGCCTCAGCCAAAGAACGCCGAGACATGGTAATACAAACGGTGAGGGACAACGAAAACGAGGTTCGGGTCCAGAAAGCAGCCCAGGAGTCGCAGCAGGGCCATTGGGTCAGCCTGGAGAGCGCATTGCCAAGAATACTCACATGGGGTGAGATCTGGCGGATGACCCCGCTGCGACTGAGCCTTATCGTTCGTTCGGCGTACGATATATTACCGTCCGGTGTTAACATGGTTAAATGGTCTGCGACCAACGATCCGACTTGCCCGTTGTGTAAAGCGAAGCAGACGTTATAACACGTCCTGTCCGCGTGCAGGAAAGCCCTAGGTCAAGGCCGATATACCTGGCGACACAACAAGGTGCTAAAAGAGTTAGCAGCCGTTGTTGACCAGGCTAGAATGAGGGCCAACGCAAGGGCCAGTTCTAGCATCGTCCCCATTCGTTTCCTCAAGGCTGGGCAGGTTCCAAAAGGTAAGGTCAACCAAAACGCATTCGCTCCATCTGTGCTAGACTCTGCGAGGGACTGATTACTGGCGGTTGATCTGCCGGGCCATGAAAGATACCCCGAGTTGATCCGTAAGACCGGCCTGCGACTGGACATAGTTCTCCACTCTGCGCAAAAACGGCAGCTCATCCTGATTGAGTTGACCGTCCCGTTTGAGTCGCGTATGGAGGAGAATCACATGTATAAGCTCGAGAAGTGCAGTGATTTAGCAGTACGGGTCTTTGCCGTCGAAGTGGGGGCGAGAGGCCTCGTTTCCACTTCGCTCTACAATGTGGTGAAAGAACTAGGATTGCGCGGTAATGAACGGAAACGAACACTTAAAAAACTGGGAGAGGTAGCCGAAAGGGCCTCTAGCTGGCTTTGGACGCAACGCAACAACGTAGGTGACGGGGCTCGGTGAGCTGGTCCGGGTCTCTAGTGGAAAAGGGTTTCTCACTCCTTTGAAAGTCCATCGTGTCCGAAGTGTCTGCCAGTGTTCCTCTGCCACCTGCTAATAAAAGTCCAACATGTGTCTGGTAAACCAAACGTAAGCTTGTCGCTCGGTCGTCCAGGCATGCTGACTGCTTTAATTAGGCTGCCGCGGCGACTTCTTATCTCACAGTACCTTCTGCGAAACCACCAAGTCGTTTTGTCTCTGGCCGAAAGAAAAACACCATCCGGTAATTTCGTGCAGCAGGTAACCAGCCCTGAGCTTCATGAACTCAGGAGTGCCCACCTCCGAATGCGTCTAGGAATCGTGGGCCGAAACGCGTGTCGACGAGGATAATTTCTACTGATGACTGGTAGATCCCTGCTGTACTTGCTCTCTGTGAGTTTATTCCTATATGGACATCCGTCGTTGTGTAGCAGCTGTACACTCACCTGCGAATCCGAAGACCGCCGATTCAGTTCCTGACAAACCGAATATTTTTCAAAAATGATATTTTTTTTTCTTGGTAAACCCAGTCTTAAATAGGTGACAGGAAAAGTCCTAGAAAGTAAAGGCGGTCAGCGTGGAGTTGACCGCATCACCTACCGAGGACCGATTAGTCTATAAAATGCAGGTCTAGCCCTATATGCCCAATAAGCCTGAAGGTGTGGTAAAGGGTCATTTAAACGTCACAGTGGGTTGGAGAGAAGACTGGTGGAGTCATGTTTCCAGAAAACGAGGCAAGGACAGACGTTCGCGAATGTTTATACAAGACACTGAAGATTGCAATTCGATTCTTCTTCTTCTTCTTCTTCTTCTTCTTCTTCTTCTTCTTCTTCTTCTTCTTCTTCTTCTTCTTCTTCTTCTTCTTCTTCTTCTTCTTCTTCTTCTTCTTCTTCTTCTTCTTCTTCTTCTTCTTCTTCTTCTTCTTCTTCTTCTTCGCGTTCACCTGCTGTACACTCTAGCGGAAAGTTCTGGTTGCTCGTCCACTACTAAACTGCAGTCCTGCTCCAGAACCTGAGTGTTGCGTGTGCATCAGTTTTACAGATCTCATTCTCTTGAATACAGTGTTGGTTCCTTGTCTCTCCGGCAGATGCACTTCGACGTCATGCTTTTAGGGAGGCAGTGGGTCTATTCTTGTTTTCCCCTTCGATTTCTAGAGAACACAAATTTAAAACTTGCTCGTCTTTCAACTGACCAGACGCTTTGTTGTATTGATGAGGGTTTTCTGTGCTGTCTTTTTTGTGTTCCAGTTCCTTATGGTGTTCAGTTATATCTAACTTTCCTAACTGATGTATGACAGTCTGGATTTTGTGAGGGCTCTTTGAAAGCGATTGAACAGTGCTTGGCCACAGACAGCTCATTACGGTCTGGGGAGAATGGCGCTGCGAGGAGTTACAATGGGATTTGGCCAGCGCTCAGCACTCAGGGAAAAGGCGAGACGGATCTACAGAGTTACTGGTGCAATCGGAATCTTCGCGTGCTGCGGAAGATGAAGATGGAGAGCTTATTGGAGTGACCTCAGTACTCTGATGTCGATTCTTAATTTAATCTTTAGCATTCAGCCTAATTTTCCTTTCTCTTGGTCATTGATATCTGGTACTGAAAATGCATTAGCTATGAAAGCAAATAGGGCTAGAGATTTGGCTAGAGAAAGAAAGACTTTCAGGCGCGCCGTGAAGAGAGAGAAGTTCTTTAAAGGAGCTGCTGATTTTGATAACGATTCAAACAAAGTCAAAAGAAATTCAGTAGTTGCTAGCGTAACTAGTTCATTTGCTTGCCGAACCGACAGTTACAGATTTTTTCCTTCATATCAAGGCAGATTTGTAAAACTGGCCTGCACTTCCATATCCACCTAACCTTTAATAGGTGCAAGGAAAGCACATGGGAAGTAAAGGAGTAAAATCGATACTGACCACATAAACGGTTGAGTGTCAGTTGTTTTTTTTTTAAATATTTAAGACTGACACGATACGCCTAATAAACACCAAGACTCTCGGGTAGCTAGAGAACAAGATGCGTACACATGTCATAATTGTAACAGACTCTGAAAGCATGCTGGAAAGGTTACGGGTGGTGAGCATACTTTGGATCTTTTCTCCAGACGATGCCAGCGTAGTGGGTAATGAACAGGCAGACAGATTGGCTGAATCCTTACCACTGGGTGGTGAATTGATATATTACAGGGCAGATGTGGTCAAGGCCTTTTGGGAACAAGCAACGGAATCAGTAGAGAAAAAAATTAATATGGCCTGGAGAGAATGAGGCACCTGGATGTAACCAGAGGGTTTGGCCTGCTCACTATACTCAGACGAAAGGCAAGACGGACTTTTAACCAGATTGTGACCGGTACCATCAGTACTAGAACTCTGCGCTGGCTGCTGAAGATGAGGACGGAGCATGCATGGGAATGCCCTGAGTGCTGTGATGTCAGTTCTCGTCTCAACTCAACACCAAGGGAACGAAATGTGACGTTGATTTTACAAATATGTGGACAACACAGAAGCAGATCTGTTTATTCTAGTCTTATCTGTTATACAGTGTCACGAGACGATCTCAGTGATTCCAGAAGTTAGTACTTGTAATAAGTTCTTCTGGTTATTGAGAGACAAGAGACTATGCCCTTAAACCAAATGTTACTTTAAACCGTATTGATTTAAATGTTTCCAGTCCTTAGTCCAGACAAAGCGACCCAACCTTGGGTAATATTACCTAAAACTTTACACTGTAGCTAGGAATTCTATTCTCATGCCAGTGTCAGAAAGTTATCTCCTGACCACACTGTTGAGGCCAGCGAACGGGGAACTTTGTATCACACATCACACCTGAGCTGGACCGTAGGTCATAAAGATTACCTAACACGAGTTGAGCGAACTCTAGACATTGAGGCGACGACAAGTTTAAAGTTTAACACGTCAGTGTAATTCCCCGGAGAACAGGTGTTTGCCAATTAGGGATGTTTGATCTTGGTCCAGTAGGAAACACAATGGCTCCACTGACCGTCTTTTAACATCTGCCAGTTAGATTCGTTGTAAACTAGATTGGGTCACTTAAGAATGTACGCTCTAGGGATGTCAGTCCAGAATTGACTGACAGGCCACTTGTTAGCTAATTTGATTTGATAGGTACTTCAGAGGCGGAGCTTAAGTCATCGTCTTGAGGGTTGGGTAGAACTAAGTAAAGGGAAGAGTTTAATTTGGACAATAGATTGATACTTATACTTCGAGCCTGTGGAATTCCCGTCATTAATCGCAGCCTGCCGGCAAACAAACACAGATCGACCTAAAAGGTAAATTTTACGGTCGCATTCTGTTTTGGCGATTGATGGAAAGTTCCTAGGTAAGAGAAAATATTAATTTTAATCTTGTATACATAGGTTAGGGAGCTAAGCTTAGTCTATACTACCTTTTCCTAATTTGTCTGCACATTCTGCTTGAAATAGTTCTTTGGGAGTATTCAGTATCTCAAGTTAGGGAACTGCTAAACTATTCCTATTTCTTGTATGTTTGTGTCACATGTTTTTCAGTGTATGTTTTCATGTGTATAAAATAAGATGTGAACAATGACATTTGATATAAGGAAATGTAATTATATTGTTTCAATCATGCCCATATGTGCAGGGATGCTGCAACGTTTTGTGTGCCCACCATGTGCTCACTTAATGTGTTCACCTAAACAGGGGATTTATAACCCCAGGGGAAGAATGATGGGTGTATAGAATTCACGGTCACTGAAAGATAATATTCAGGACAGCGTGCACATATAAATTGTTTGCGTGTTCAGCACATAACCTGCGCCACATGTTTATGTCAAATCAATGTCAGCCAGTTGGAAGTCTGAATGATGACGGACAACAGACTTAGAAAGTCAACTATCATGACATAGCATGAGAGAGGAAGGCAGGATATGTGACGCCCATGTAAGACAAAAGACCTTCAGACTAGACTGGAGAGGATGTGGAATATGAGGAGGAGTGATGGGATATATTTTATTATTATATGTTACAATAATTGATACATGTATTCTTAGTGTAAGTCAAGATACTACACGTATGTGTTTTGTTTCCATGATTACAGCTCCCATGTGACGATCAGTCCATGAAAGAGACTACATTGTGTTAGACTCGGCCAGCTGGGAACGAGGTGGGGGCAAGGAGGAGAAACAAGCAGGGAAGAAGCTGGAAGAGGAGGAAGAGCTTGACAGTGCTCACGGCTGTCAGAGGTTCTATGAAAGTTATGTTCATAAATTGTTCATACTTTATCACCTTCATCACACCACTCTAATCCCAGGTGCTGTTCTCGCGCTGAAACAACCCATTACTATCATAACTTTAGCTAGTCACTGTTTGTGTAAACACAACAAACTAGGTATGTCAATTAACTGATTGTTAGAAAATAAAGCTGTATGTCAAGTTTTATACTACATCGTTTGTTAAATTCCAAGTGTATTCAATCTTACCTGTTTTCTAAACTGATAGATAGAAGTACATTTGGTGGGGGCTCAAATAATAATATAATAATTCTTTGATTATTAATAATAACACCGGGAGAAGGTAGATGACGGAGGAATCATTTGCCCTGTCTAATAGGTCATTAAGTATAATACTATAGACATCTAAAATTCCTTGCCTTCTCTTGTGGGTACCAAGTTCAGCTAATGTTAATGTACTTAACGAGCCAATATGGCTGTTTTCTTGGGTATCCAGGACTTTATCTGAGAGCAACATAGCTCAGATTTTAGTTCGGTTAATCTGGTGGAAGGAATGTGTTGAGAGGAACATCCCTAATCAACATTGTAAACATTTAAACCACGCGTCACGTCACATACAGCTATATATTGTTCTTTCTAGAAGTCGTGCCCACATTTAGAAATCGGTTCTTTAATAATATCCTAACCCCCAGATGACGTCACAGGACAGTCCAACATTTTAGAGGGTGGTAAGACTTGGTTTCCCTGCCTACTGGTGCTTTTAACGACCCCAGAACATATACAAATGGCTCTAACCCCAACCTACCTACGTCCTACGAAAGAGTGCAGCCTAGGTCATACGAATGCATGCAGCCTTGGTCCCACGACTGCATGCAGCCTATCTAGCACCCCTTGAAATATTAGACTGTCCCGTGAGCTGTGAATTTTCCTTTTTTGGGATAAGATATTAATATAGCACCAAACAATCTGTAACACAGTAACCAATATGTGTAATTTGTTAAAATCTGGCATGTAGCCTGTTAATAATCATGTCCGTATAAGAAACGTTTCTAAAAAAAATTAACTAACCCTTAATTTTATTTTGGCTTTTTTGTGGTGTCAGCATACTTACAGATAGCGCAAGATCGGGGGCTTTTCAATACATCAAGTTGCATGCGTTTAATTCACGTTTCACTGTCCGGTAGTCATCTCCAGCATTCGCGCCCAGTGAGTTGTGGATTTGTCATTATATGCCAGATATGCTATTGAAATAATCACTACACATGGCTGCACTCATGAACTGATTTCATAAAATCTATACGTGTGTGTCAATTACTGTATATTATATTTTTTAAAGGGGTAAGCAAATCATTGGTCCAAAATTACACACTTTCGCTGTAAAAAAAAAAAACAACAACTGCAGTACCTGTGCAACTTTTAATTACATGTGTGTCTGTCTGTGTGTCTGTCTGTGTGTCTGTCTGTCTGTCTGTCTGTCTGTCTGTCTGTCTGTCTGTCTGTCTGTCTGCCTGCCTGCCTGCCTGCCTGCCTGCCTGCCTGCCTGCCTGCCTGTCTGTCTGTCTGTCTGTCTGTCTGTCTGTCTGTCTGTCTGTCTGTCTGTCTGTCTGTCTGTCTGTCTGTATAGTAGAGGCAGTGTATGGTATTTTTGGCACGGAAATTAATGCGAGAATAGAAGGAGCTGGTAAATACCTACCAACCAGAGATAAAAGTGAATTCACTAGAAGTTGAAACTTTTTAATACCTCGGCTCCCACATATCTAACGATGGCAGTTGTACCAAAGAGATCAATACAAGACTTGATATCACAACAGCCGCTAGGTTCCAGCTGAATAATATGTTTGAGAGCAAAGTCAGCAGAGCAACGATAATGTCAATACATATGAATCACTGATATGGTCTGTCTGTCTTTTACGGATATGAAGGTTAGACTATACCTGCGGAAATGGAAAGAAGGAATCAGGCTCTTGAATATAAATGCTATAGGTGTATTTTACAAATTAATTTTTTAGAGTATAGAACTAACAAGTAGGTTAAAAACAAAATAAGCAAATTTTTAGTACATCGGGAGCCTCTCTTGCGGTAGTGAAACGTCGGGAGCTAGCTTGGCCTGGACACGTGGTGAGACATGATTTGACTGCAAAAACTATACTTCGAGGAACACTTGGGGGGGGGGGGGTATGGGGGATGTGTGGTATGAGGTGGGGTGGATGTGGAGGAAGGGATAGTCAAAGAAGAGTTGAACAAAGAAGTACTGAGACTGGCAAAATAAAAAAAAATGGACATGACTAAATTACTACACTTGATTAACAAACAGAAGGCAGAGAGAAAAATGGCGCGTTTTGGGTGCTAGTGCTTTCATCAATAAACCTCCACGACCCCAAAGGGTCATGGGCTCTGCTATGTTCAAAGTAAACTTCCTCTTTTAAGCCTTTAGATGTATTTGGAATATAGGGCTACACCTGCATTTTTAGAGACCAGTCGGCTTTTGGTGGGTGATGTGGTCAGTATCACACCGGCCGCTTTTACTTCCCAGGACTGCACCTGGTACCCACGGGAAGCTAGGTCGATCTGGGAGTCAAGGTTATTTTTGAGAAAAAGTCCGGATCCGTCAGAACGCAAACCCACGACCTTCTGACTCGCAGGCAGGCGTCTATCCGCGAACGCAACGGTGACTCCTATGCTATGTTTTGCTGAAATGTAAAAAAATGATATTGGATAAGCGTACAGACAAAATGAATGGTTGCCCCTCCCCCATTCCCTACCCCCGCCCCATTCACCTTTTCCCTCCACAGATTAGGAGTGATTGTCCTCAAGTAATCCGGGAACCCCAGTTTCATTAATTTCCTTGCACAAGATAACAAAACTATAAAATCCTTGTAAATGTTTCTGGATACCAGGCATGCTGCAATCCTCTAATCATACGCCTATTTATCGTCAGTAAACATGTTTACCCTTGTTTTTCCTCCTCTTCCCCTTGCTAAACTTTCAATGGCCCTTCACTTTGTGAGGAATAATATGTTTTGAATGTCTTTACATCTTTATTCTTCAATTATTCATTGCCTAAACCTGCAGGCCGCGCCCGATATTGTTTTACGCCAATTAGGCACGTTAGCTTGTACACTCGCACATTAACATGTCTTCTTTCCCTGGTTTGTGGTTAATAATGTGTTAATTTTACCCTGGAGTGCGCCGGGGACCGGGTAAATTGGTATCTGCTTCTGATATGCAAATAGTATTGATCGTTCTCCATCTGAAAGTTCGATCCATGGTAACTGTCTGATCTCTTGCTCAGATAAGGAAGGCAGCCAGAACCGGGAAAAGGGATTATGGTGCATAATACCCTGTATACAATTTTCAAAGAACCACGTTTCCCAAAAATATTTACACAAAGGACGTAGGTGTTTCCCCAGCGCCCCCCTCTGACTTTTCCAAGCTCAGACATAAACACGTATATAAGTTCTCTTTTAAAGTATCTATATTTGCTTTTCATTAAAACTATGTTTTGGCCAACACTCTGCCATCAGTGCCAAACGTGGACACTGACATCCTTCAATAAACGTAACATTTTGACAACAGAGATGAAATGCCTTAAAAGAGCTGCAGGAGTTTCAAGGGAAGACAGATTTCGAAATCACGAAATTATACGAATGCTAGGAATAAAGCCAGTCTTACAAGTCATCAAAGAACAACAAATGAAGTGGTTTGGACACATTACAAGAATGCCCTTGTACTATCTGCCACAACGTCATCATCATCAGTTCTCGTTATGCCTAGTGGCACATGAGGCTTCAGCGAGGACTTTCCATGTTTTCCTGTCCTGTGCAATCTTCAGTGCAGTTTTCCATGTCAAAGATGCCGCACTCATGTCACTTTCCATCGTTCATCTCCATACTGTTTTTGGGCGCCCCTGTTTTCTTTCCCTCTAGTATCCATGTGAGAGCTGTTTTATCAGATATATCAGGATTCATTCTCATAACGTGGCCAAGCCATTTCCATCTTCTCTTGGTTATCATACTGTCTAAAGTTTCTTGGTTTGTGACTTGAAGTAGTTTAGTGTTTGAGATTGTATCTGGCCAGAAAATTTTGATAATTCTACGTAGACATGTGTGGTGGAAGGTGGACAGCCTGCGACCGGACATCGTTCTCCATTCTGCGCAAAAACGGCAACTCATCCTGATTGAGTTGACGTTCCCGTTTGAGTCGCGTATGGAGGAGAATCACTTGTACAAGCTCGAAAAGTACAGTGATTTAGCAGCCGGTTTGAGGAGAAACGAGGCTTACACAGTGCGGGTATTTGCCGTCGAAGTGGGAGCGAGAGGCCTCGTTTCCACTTCGCTCTACAATGTGATAAAAGAACTAGGATTGCGCGGTAATGAACGGAAACGAACACTCAAAAAACTGGGAGAGGTAGCCGAAAGGGCCTCTAGCTGGCTGTGGACGCAGCGCAACAACGTAGGGGACGGGCCTCGGTGAGCTGGTCCGGGTGTCTAGCGGAAAGGAGTTTCTCATCCCTTTGAAAGTCCATCGTGTACGAGTTGTCTGCCAGTGTTCCTCTGCCAACTGCTAATAAAAGTCCAACATGTGTCCGGTAAACCAAAGTAAGCTTGTCGCTCGGTCGTCCAGGCATGCGGACTGTTTTAATTACGCTGTCGCGGCGGCTTCTTATCTCACAGTACCTCCTTCGAATCCACTAAGTCGTCTTGTCTCTGGCCGAAATAATAACACCATCCGGTAATTCTGTGAGCGGGGAAGCAGCCCTGAGATTCATGAACTCAGGTGGACCCACCTCCGAATACGTTTAGGAATCGTGGGCCGAAACGTGTGTCGAAAGAGGATAATTTCTACTGATGACTGTAGATCCCCGCTGTACTTGCTCCCTGTGAGTTTATTCTTATTGGTCACTAGTTGTTGGTTTGGACTGCTTGTCATGATCTTAGTTTTCTTTGTATTTATTTTCAGATATATATATATATAATTTGGTTTTTAGTTTGCTTGTTTCTCAATAAAATAGTCTGTAAATATATTTAAAAGTCCAGTTTCTTCGCTTTATCGAGTTTTGACTATGTCTTATTGCACAACAAAGGCAAAAGAAGAAGGGATATGGAGGGAGGGGAGAAGAAGAAGAAGAAAAAGCAGGCAGAGGAAAAGGAAAAAAATGGAAGAGGAGGAGAAAGAAGAAGAAGAAAATAGGAAGAAGAAGAAAAAGAAGAAGAAAAAAAAAGAAAAACAAGTAGAAGAAGACGGAAGAGAAGGAGGAGGAGGAGGAGGAGGAGACGGAGGAGGAGAAGATGAAGAAGAAGAAGAAGAAGAAGAAGAAGAAGAAGAAGAAGAAGAAGAAGAAGAAGAAGAAGAAGAAGAAGAAGAAGAAGAAGAAGAAGAAGAAGAAGAAGAAGAAGAAGAAGAAGAAGAAGAAGAAGAAAAAGAAGAAGAAGAAGAAGAAGAAGAAGAAGAAGAAGAAGAAGAAGAAGAAGAAGAAGAAGAAGAAGAAGAAGAAGAAGAAGGAGAAGAAGAAGAAGAAGAAGAAGAAGAAGAAGAAGAAGAAGAAGAAGAAGAAGAAGAAGAAGAAGAAGAAGAAGAAGAAGAAGAAGAAGAAGAAGAAGAAGAAGAAGAAGAAGAAGAAGAAGAAGAAGAAGAAGAAAGAAGAAGAAGAAGAAGAAGAAGAAGAAGAAGAAGAAGAAGAAGAAGAAGAAGAAGAAGAAGAAGAAGAAGAAGAAGAAGAAGAAGAAGAAGAAGAAGAAGAAGAAGAAGAAGAAGAAGAAGAAGAAGAAGAAGAAGAAGAAGAAGAAGAAGAAGAAGAAGAAGAAGAAGAAGAAGAAGAAGAAGAAGAAGAAGAAGAAGAAGAAAAAGAAGAAGAAGAAGAAGAAGAAGAAGAAGAAGAAGAAGAAGAAGAAGAAGAAGAAGAAGAAGAAGAAGAAGAAGAAGAAAAAGAAGAAGAAGAAGAAGAAGAAGAAGACGACATGCGGGTGGCCGATTACTTCTAGAATTGAATGGCATTATGCAGTATTGCGAATACAGTGCCAACTTTCGGAACTGACTAATTGCATCAATAGTTAGCTGAAGTTCTAGTTGTGGACTGTTAATGTTTTTACACCTGACAACTGCCCTATGCATTTACTTTGCGTGGGCGAGGTAGAAGATTTTACCGGGACTGGAACGTTTACCATTAGCTTTTTTTTTTTAAAAATGGAACAGTGAAGCACATTTAATTAGATTTCCACTGCCACAGGACTGGAGCAGTTATGTCGCTACCCGACTGCAGTAGAGTTGACACCTCGACTAAAGGCTTGGGCTGGGTAGACATGAGAGCAAAAACTGATGTTAAATCTACCTCAGCATAGATTTAAACCTGTTGCCACCGGGGCGACTGTCAAAGAGTGCTAGTTAGTGCGCTAACGCTGCCCCCAACAGCCTGTGAAATAAATAATAAATCATCTCACATAAAGCAGATCGGGTTGGATTTCTTCTCTCTGGAAATATTTTCTGACATTTTGTTTCATTATTGTTTAGCAGGTACTATGCAGAATGCAGTCTCTCGCCAACTCTCGCACCTTTTCAAGAAATCACTTTTATCTTGCACTCACCGTCATGTTTGTCGGCCCCTACCCCTTCTTTCCTAGTAGCATGCCTTCAGATATTATTGTTTTCCCCAATCAGCCATGGCGCTTGATAAGACCACAATATTTAGGCGTTAGAGACAAGATCCTGTTTGTTAATAGATTTTCCTTGATTTACCGCTCAACGGTGTTCTGAAAATCTTGTTATGTATCTTTTTTAAAATCTAATTGCTGAAAACGGAAGACGAACATTTCTGCTCAAATTCATTGAAAGCTCACAATATATATACAAATATTAACCTTACCGTGAATTGATAAACACGCACAAATGATGGGAATCAATTCAACTTGTACAATCGACTAGATTAACAAACAGATATAAACTTATGCAGTGCAAGGTGATAATATTAAAGTGTGGACTTGCACTTTTAGTAATTCGCCCTGGTCTCTGGGTAGTCAGATCGAACGCCCGCATGCATTGTTGCGCACGTAAAAAAAATACCTGGGCAGTTGGAAATCGAAAAGAGTAGCCTAACTGCGCTGCCCAGGCAACATTTGGAGTTAAAAATATACCCAAAGTATTTCAGGATCCTCGCCGGTGGTGCTACAGAGCCTGTGCGCTGTGCTAAGCTTCTTTAGACACAGACTTGACTTTAGAAGAAGAAGGTAGCACTTATGGGTTACTACACGTATACCATGATGTTGATCCATTTTTCAAACCTTCAAACATGAATGTCTTTTAGCGAGTTTGTAGGTAAATGTGATGCTCTAATAAAATTAGATGATACATTTTTATTTTATTTTTTGACTGTTAGTATGCAACAATAAAAGTCGCCTAACAGCACTAGTGAAGCAGGATTTTGAAAAGAACTAAACACATTTAGTCGAATAAAGCGGCAAGGTGAACGCATTCGAACCGTACAGGACACAAGGTGAGAACAACTGTTCAACATGAACCCACAGGATAAAGGGATAGAGGAAAACTTAAAACTCACAGGAAGGTAAATAAAAAGTTACAACTAAATACACTAAAGCACTAAACAAAAGTTTTTGAAGGTTACTTCGCTTGGTATTTCACCACAGAAGATAAAGGCTTGCAACATAATAATGCAAATTACAGTAAAACTTCGATTAATCGTTACTAGTTTAACCGTAATTTTCTGTTTTCCGTCATCGTCTAAATAAGCTATTGAGTATCAACAAACAACCATCTTCAAAACTGACTACGACGACAATGGATCAGTCCTTAACTAAAAACCTACAACTAGCCACTCAGAAGCAGAAACACTATTATCAATATGCATACACTAAATGATGAAGAAATTGAAAATGTAACAACTTTGAATATCTAGGCTCTATAATAAATAGCAATGGAGACTGACATAAAGCAAAAAGAGGACGGCCATAGCAAGGCAAAGATTAAACAGCATTAAAAGTCCTATGGTTAAGCACCAGCAAGGAAATTAAAATTAAAATTTTGAGAGCATGCATTTTCCTTGTAGCAACATATGAAAGTGATTTGTCGTTAAGAGAGAAAATAGAAGCTTTTGAGCTGAATGCGATACAAAGTTTCTCCGAATACCATGGACAAAGAAGATAAGAAATACTTACATTTTAAAAGATCTGAAAATCCAGGAAGATTGGCTAATAAACAACATAATGTCCCGGAAGCTGAAATATTTCGGTCAAATTAAACGCCACGACGGATTGGAAAAAATAATAGCAGAAGGCATGGTACCAGGAAGTTGGAAAAGGGGCTGACAAAAACACTGATGGGCACAGGATATAAATGATGCCTTGAATATGAAAGTGAACGAAGCGGGAGAGCTGGCGAGAGTCCGAGATGAAAGCGACGTTTTGTAAAGTACCTGGTACATGATGATAACATTGACTGGTTACAAATGCCAGAGGAGGCAAATGCAACACAGATCCTGCTTCTGCGTAAGATACGCACACCGCCGCGCAGAAAGCTCGAGCCTCAGAGACGCAGGAGGAGATGACACAATATTTTAAAGTATAGTTTATCGTATTACAAAATACTTCCGTTCATTACTACTCTTATATTGAAGATAAAATTTATTGTTTTGTTAAATTAAATAAGGTACGTAAGTTGTTGTTTTTTTTTTTTCACTTCTAAAGGACTGCGTTTTCAGTTTTGTACCTAGCCTGCCGGGAAATCGCGTTATTGTAAATATGTATTACGAGATTTCTGTTACCCTTCTATTCGGTTATTAGTATTTAGATGACGAGATTTCGCAAGTTATGTCAGGCAATTAATTGTGTTATATACTGTTGCGTTTTCCTTATTTATACCCACAATGGAAAACACTTATTTGAAGTAAACTAGATAGAGACTGATAAACTGGGCAGTGCCTGGAGTGAGACATAGAAAATAGCAAATAATAGAGTGTCTGGTGCGAATGGGTTCAGGGGGCACTCCCAGGGTAATGATAATGGCCCGAAACACGCGAAAGGGAGACCGATTTTGACGTTTATAGAAGTGTGACCACGTTGTCTTTTCTTGCGCTCGCTTTCCAGTGGGATTTATACTATCATATTTTGGCTTGGCATCAGTCGAGGGCATCAACTGTCAGAGAAAGTGCAGAAGAAATTGCATTGTCTTCCCAGTCTTACCCTGCATTTTCAAGGGCTCATTTCCCAAACATGTATAGTTATTCCCTCATTCAGTTTTTTAATATTTTTTTAAGGTTTTGTTTATACAAATAACATTATTTCCCAATATCTTATCTTTTGTTTTATCATATGACACATTATTGTTATGCACTCAAACAAGGCCCGCATACTTTTTGTAGGGGGCTGAGGGATACTCTATTACTACTTTATGTCGACACCACTTGCCATAGCCTCTATAGAATTCCAGCTGAAATTTTTGCTTTCAAGCCATTTCTGGGCAATATTGATCTCAGCATTTTCCGTTCAATAAACAAAGGCCAAAGCACACAGTCTCAAACAAAGACAGTCTCTCACACAGACATTCTCACACACAGACAGTCTCACACACAGACATTCTCACAAACAGATAGTCTCACACACCGACATGCTCACACACAGACAGTCTCACACACAGACAGTCTCACACACAGTCACACACAGACAGTCTCACACACACAGACAGTCTCACACACATATAGTCTCACACACAGACAGTCGCTCACACAGACATTCTCACACAGAGACAGTCTCACACACAGTCTCACACACAGACATTCTCACACACAGACAGTCTCACACACAGACAGTCTCATACACTGACACTTACACACAGACAGTCTCACACACAGCCATTCTCACACACAGACAGTCTCGCACACAGTCCCACACAGACAGCCTCACACACAGACAGTCTCACACACAGCCAGTTTTACAGACATACAGTCTCACACACAGAAAGTCCCACACACAGACAGTCTCACACACAGACAGTCTCACACACAGACAGTCCCACACACAGACACACCCGCAGCGGTGCTTCTTTCAGTAAATTACCAGCGTGTCAAGAACAAATGTTGGTGGCAGTTGAGCTGTAGATGTTATTTCACAGAAGGGCTAAGAAATTTCAGGCTATGGATTTGGCGCTGTGGAACCAGTTATCAGTAACCAGTAATTGTTGTGTGTGTGTGTGTATGTATGTGTGTGTGTGTGTACTTAGTTCGCTTTGGAGGTTTGCTGAAGTGTGAAGTTTGAACAACGGATCAACATCATGGCACACGGGTAGTATCCTATAAATGCTCCGTTCTATTTCTATTTAAAGTCTGAGTCAGAAGAGTCTCAGCGCAGTGCACGAGCTCCGTATCACCGGCGAGTTCCTAAAAAGACTCTAATCACTTCCCCGATGCAACTCTCGTACCACTGCTCGAAAGCTACGAAAACAGTCTAGTTTTCTAAACAGTGCACCTCCGAAATCTAACCCTGGTACTCTAGAATTGGTAATGCGATGTCTAACCTCAAAACCACACACACACACACACATATATATATATGTATATATATATATATATATATATATATATATATATATATATATATATATATATATATATATATATGCAATCGTTGACACAAATACATCTTTAACTATATGATAATATATGTGTAGATACGAGTGTACAGACAGCGTCGTCATCATCATGATATCATCATCAACATTATTATCGTCATCATCATCATCTCAGCATATCATCATCAAGTGCTTTTCCACTAGTGTGGGCAATTATGTCTCCTCACAGTCTGCTATCGTCAGCAGCACGTATCAGTTCGTGTGCAGACGCCTCTCCATGTTATAACAAACGCTGTAAAGAATCCTCTGACATTTTCATCTTGACGTGTTCCAATAGATCATTTCAGTTGTCACAACACGTTCAAGTTTCCTTCTTCTCATAATGTGGTCAAAAATTGTGACTGTCTCCTTCTGATGTTTGTGATATGTTGTCTTCGATCCCTCAAAATATCAGGGTTGCACCTTTTTTTGCAGTCCAGGAAATTCTAAGAATTATTTTGTTAAACCACATTTCCCAGGCCTCAAGAAATTGTTTGAGTTGTTTAATAATTGTCAGGGATTCACAGCCATATGTTAGAACTAGCTCTATTTGGCATGCACAAATTATTTTCTTAACCTTCTGTGACATGGGTTTATTGCCTAAAAATATAATTCATTTTTATAAAATGCAGTTTTAGTGTAATGGGGGATATTTTCCACTCAGTTTAGGATGGTTGGGGGGAAAGCCCAAAGCTGACCAAAAACACTGTGATAGTCCAAATACTTGGATTAAACGAGAATCTGGAGATAGGTGACTAACCACTAGTTATCACGGGGACCACGGTGATGCGACCCAAGGTCGCCACGGGAAAAGTAAAGGACCACCACGTGTTGTCACGTGAAAGGAACCCCTGGTATAAGTCAGACTTGACTCTGGTCAAGTTTAGTTTGTGTCGACCTGTTGGAGCGAGAGGACGAGCGATTGAATGTACGAATGTCTACGTGAGTGCCTGAGGAGAAAGGAGACCTGCCGACGAAATGTTAAGCTGAGATCGACCATGCCAGCGTGTGAGATGTCCAAACGTCAGTGTTGAATCCATGGGACCCATCGTTGCTTGAATGCCTGCAGAAGACTATTCGTTAAAGGCTGCGTGAGTTTGTGTACGAAAGCGGTTCAATTAGACATCGACTGGACGATTCTCTTTTGTCGTAAGTTTTAATACGTCAATAAAGTAATGTCTCGTAAGCTCACATCGGTGTCGGCTTGTGCCAGGTGTGTAAAGTGAAGCGTGTCAGAATATCATCCACCACACACGCATGAACACCGCCTAGACAACGAGTAGAAATACAAACCCATTCATTACAATTGGAGGCTTGAAAAACGGAGATAACCGGGCAACAGAACAGCAACGGCGAGATGATATCATGAGCTGCTACTTGCCACGCAGACGTTGAAGGGCCATTAGAAGTCAAACGACTGATATATAAGTGACGGAGTCTGCATGAGAGAGCACAGCTTGTGAGGTCACCGAGTAAAAACATCAGTTGCACAGTGAAAGCCGAAAGTTTTGATAGTTTGATCAACGGAGCTACGAAAAGTGATACCGGAGACTATCACGTACACGCAGATGAGGTTCCATTGAAAGTCTAAACGGAAAAATCGTGATAGACGGCCATATAAGAGACGATATCTGGTGAAACGCATAGTTGCTGGAATCACCGAACAGTTGCGACAAAAAATTTAAACTGTAACCGCCTGACGCTGGGTTATGTCGTCACGTGGGTGAAAGGTTAAAGGACACGTAGACTGCCCTGGGTTACGTGGCACTTTGCGTCGTTCTGCAAATTCATCAAGAAGCCTACGAGAAACAGATCAAATGGCTGTATGACATTTACGACGAAGAAGTTGTCCACTACGCGTCAACAATGACAGCGCGATACACAAGAAAGCCAAAAGCCACGAATAAATAAAAGGGCGAACACAATATTTCACGATCAACGAGTCAACTGAGACTTCCGGGTCGCCATTCATCACAGCGTGGATTGAGAAATATCTATCAACAGCGCTGAGAAATTGCCGTTAACCAGCAGTCCACTGGCAAAAGCTAGCAGAATTATCCTAATCTGCTACAACTGGCGAACTAGGTCACACAGCAAGTTTGAGTCAGTGTGTGCACGCGGAACGACAGGCCACAGTGAGATTGTCAGCCAGGACAGAACAAGGTAAACATTGATTAAATTCAGCAAAACTGTGTTTAGGTTAGATATTCAGGACATATCAGAAGTAGTTGGAATTCCTAGTAGTTTGTGAAAATAAGCAGCAAGAAATATAACTATTATCGTGTGCCGTGCAGGAAAAAGTAACTTAATCCGATATATTTACAGTGCTTTTGTCAAGTGACGATTCTTCAAGTGTATTTAGACTATCGCAAAATTAATAGTGTTTCAAGTTACATATTTTCAAGTGTGCGTACAATTTGGCGTTATTAATACACCGTTTCGGATTTACTTTAGAACCGACATCAATAGAACTAGAATTATTTATTAATTGAATTTATAGGTATTATGGGCGTACTTAATTGAATTTATTTCATTATATTGCAATAATTTATTATTGTAATATTGATTTTTCTGATATTTTATTTATTAATAACTATTACTTGGTGGTTATATTATTTTACACCATAGTTATTTTTTTTGATTTTCATTTATCAATTATTCATATTTTATACCAAAATTTATTAGGTTGCGGGTATATTATTGTGAACGATATAATTGTTATTGTTTATTTATTTCTGGTTGTAATTTTTGGTAATTATTGAATCATTATTTATTTACTTCTGTAAATTTTGGGGAACAAATATACCATTTCCATTTGATTTATCATCATCATCATTACTTATTTCTAAAATTTGTTGACAAATTGTGTATGATTATTGGTATCATAATTTTTGAGAAGTTTGTATACGACCAGTGTCATTTACTTGCAGCATAGATATATTTTGTTAGAATCTGTAGTAGATAGGATCTTAAAATTATTTACTATATTTATTTATTTAATTTATAGATAATTAATTAATTCATAGGTGATTATTTAATTAGAATTATTTAGTTCTAGTATTTAATTATTTCATAGGTAATTACTTAATTAAAAATATTTTGTATGTTTATTTAATTAAATTAAAGGTGAAATAATTAAATAGAAATTTATAAATTTAATAACTTTATTATTATATTAAATATAGTTTACGTAGGAAATTTAATTATTATTTATTTATTATTGTGAATTAGTTACTTGAATAATTTTAAGGTGATTTATTGATTAAGTTACCTATACATTAGTCCTACTTTATATATCTTATAGTGACAGCAGTTTCCAATCTACAGTTACAGCTACATCTAGGCAAGGGTAGTGCAAGTTGATTAAAATAGGAGGGTAATTACTTAGTTATAAATAAAATTAGATTTTGTCAATTAATATTAGAATAAGATTAGCTAATCCCTAAGTCGGTAGTTAGCGACTTAGTTTATTATTTGTTTATTTGAATTTGGTTAAATTCAATTGTTGTTGTGTCATCATTGTTGAGTGTGATAGGTATAATTGTAGATCAAAAGGAGGAGCAGAAGGGAAACTTGATCATCCACTTCAAGAATGTCGGGAATGGCAGAACTGGTTGCGATCGGGAAGGAGTTAGGTTTACAGGGCGAGGAGCTAAGGAAATTTGTGGACCAAAAGTATAAAGAAATGAAGGCAGAAGAGAGAGCAACGGAGATAGAGAAGGAGAAGATAAAAGCAGAAGAGGAAAGAAACGAGAGGAGACTTTCGAGAGAACACGAACTACGTGTCAAAGAACAAGAGTTATTACTGCAGAAGGAGACAAAAGAGAAAGAGTTACTGCTACAGAAAGAGACAAGAGACCGTGAACTAGTACTTCGAGAGAAGGAACTACTACTGCAGAAAGAAAATAAAGATAAAGAATTAGCTCAACAAAAAGAGATGGAAGAGAAGAGGTTACAGCTGGAACAAGAGAGGTTGACAGCACAGATTAACTCAGACAAAGAGAAAGCAGAGACACAGTTAAAAAAACAAGAAATGGAAAATGAATCCAGAAGGGAAGCAGCACTAGAGAAAGAAAGATTACATGCCGAGGAAAAGAGGTTTAAGAAATACACTGGCATAGTACGGAACTTCTGTGAAAATGAGGATATATCAGCTTATGTAACAAACTTTGAGCTTCAGATGCGGATGAACAAAGTTAACAAGGAAGACTATGCGATGATTTTCCAGAAACATTTGGGATTTGAGCCACTTAAAGTGTTGGAATCAATACCAGAATTAGAGAAAATGGATTACGATCATATGAAGGAATACCTCATGAACCATTATAAACTAAATGCAATGGGCTATAGAAAACAATACGTTGGACTAAAGCCCAGGAGTAATCAAACGTTTGTAGATTACCTAGCTGAAGTTCAAAACACGTTTCAAAAATGGGTTGATGCAGCGAAAGTTAGAAATGACTACCAATCTTTAGTAGACCTATTAATAAGGAGCAAAATTCTAGAATCGATTCCGGAAAAAATGGCTACATCTTTAATAAAAAGAACACCTGTAAATCTGGAACAGATTAAGCAACTAATGCCCATCCAGACATTTTTAGTTCAACAGTGAACGATGTCATTGAGTCAGGAGCTGCAGCATATCAGAAACCTCAGCAGGGAAGATACCCATTGAAAGACAAAAGATACAACAGGAAGAAAGTTAACACAATCAACTGTAGTCATTGCAACAAACAACAGTCAGACGCGATTTGCGATAAAAACCCAGCATACGCAATGAGGGTTCAGGAGCTTATTGCAAGAGAAAAAACAAGCTCAGTGACTACGATAGAGTATTGAAATGTTTTTCTTGTTTATGTTATGGCCATGTACGTAATCAATGTGCTTTTAAGCGACAGATCAAAGAAGCACACGTGGCATATGGGTTGTCTGATGAAGACTCGGGGTCAGATACGTACGAGGGTAATGCTGTTGAAGTTTGTTGCATTAATGATAACTGCTTTGTCTGTTCAGAATTTCAAGCTGAGGGTAACCTACCTTGTGGTCACCACATACCAATCCACGATGCCAGCACAGCGGCACATGACCAAGGTAGTTTAAAACTACACAAAGGTATGGTGCATGGACGAACCGTATCAGTCCTGAGAGATAGCGGCGCCACGATATCAGGAATTAGACAGGCACTACTAAGACCTGATGAGGTAACACACAAGTTTATTACCTGTAGAACCTTTAGTGGCAACATTGAAACATACAGATTAGGTTACATTTATGTGTCAACACCATTTTTAACAAAGAGTATTTATGTTGCCATGTTACCATCACCGAGTGCAGATTTGATCATAGGTAACAGGAAAGACGTAGAAAACATATCTAAGGAAGACATCACTAAATGGGAGGCAGAAAACATACCAGTCATCAAAGAGAATAGGGTGAATGATGTGACTCCAATCCCCACATCAATTGTGAAAGTAATGAGAGAAAAACAACAGAATGAGAGCAAAGGAGTAAATGATGTGACTCCAAACCCCGCATCCACTGTGGAAGAAATGAAAGATGAATGTTGGAACGAAAATAATAGTATGAATGACTTGAATGGAAGCATAGATACTGGAAGTGTCCAGAACATAACAGAAAGTGAGAAAGTAAAAGGTATACATGAGAGAGTGGCAGTAATGACAAGTATGACTGCAGAACAAATGAGGAGAAAAAGCAATAAAAAGACTGAAAGAAAGAAGGGTAATAGTATGAAAGACAGGTATCCAACTCCCAAACCCTGTATGCAAGAACATGTAAAGAAAAAACAGAGGAAAATGTATTTTAAAAAGAAAACTCGGAGCATCAATGAGCAAAACCAAAGTCAAGAAATACACGACTGTAAAATTAACAGATTTATTCAATGTACTTGTAATAAAAAGTCTTACAGGTTTTTGGAACCGGAAGAAGAAACAAAAAGAGCAAGAACAGGTTGTTGGGCAACCAAAGGTAATCAGGACCCAAGAGACCTAAGTCGAGCACAGCAAGACAACTGCTCACAGCGTTTGTTCCAGTACGTGTGGTTACTACAACACATATTGTTCATCATATGCCAATTTCTATTTGTAACAGGTGAAATGAATCTACAACTATTCTATACTTTCAACATGATTCATGATCTACAACTTTTAGGAATGATCTATCCAGTTCGCAGAGGTTTTTTCATCTCAAAATTATATATCTCTACAGAAATTTGTCAAATTCTGAAATGTGGTACACTATTAGCATTAGTGATTCTGAAACTATTACTTTTTGATCAGGTCTATTTCAAACACTTTCCTCATTCTGAAACTTTGAATTGTTGAAACCAGTTTTAATTTGCCATGAATTTTAATCAGATGACTTGTTCGACTGTTGGTGAATGTGAATACCACTTTGCAGCATACATCTAGTACAAAAGTACTTATTACTAATGAATTGCAGAATTGAGTAAAATCTATGTTGTAAAATGAATCATGTCAACATTTGGAAACAATATTTTAAAATATGTGATGCCAATCATCAAACTATTGCAGATATAAATGAATCTTGTACAGATGCAGACATTATTTTCCAGTTTTATATTGGTCACAAAAACTAACATCTACACAGCAGAAGTACAGCACATTTGAGAAAGAAGCATTAGCATTAGTTCTGAGTCTGAAGAAATTTCAAAAATATTTATTAGGGAAAGAATTCACTATCTTAACTGACAATTTAGGTCTTACTAAATTGATGACCATGGAGTCAACAAACAACGCTAGAGTGTACAGATGGGCTTTATTGATTGCACAGTTTAAATTTAAAATACAGCACATCAAAGGCATCCATAATCACCTGCCTGATGTAATGTCAAGATTGTAGGTCTTATTATAGTATGTATGTTGTGATTATCTGAAATGTTATTGTTGATCGACACATGATTTTTATATGTATGTATATATATTTTGTATAAATTGTATATATATCATGTCATTGTGACAAATACGGGACATAAGACATAAGGTGACGTGACGAAATAGTTAGAATTAGATATGGATATTTATTAAATACAAAATGTAAACAATATTTCAAAATTGAAAATGCAAAGTTGTGACAATGAAATATGCTATTTAATGTTTTGAATATATAACATCACTCTACAATTGAAATGTATACAGGAAATTTAAGTGATACATTGTAATATTTTTGAAAACGTAAAGGGAGATAATTATTAGAAATGTAATAGACTGGTGGGAAATCACTATAGGTAGGGGAGATAAAATCCATATCACCTATAAGGGGAAATAAATGAATATCCAATGGAAATAACATCAGTGGATGTTCGGTGAGTATAGTGGCAAGGGTGGGACTTTACGGGTTTACATTATTGTTCCATAGCCGTTATGGATTTCCGCACTTGGAAGAGTAGTGCCTGGGGTGATTTTCTGTCGTTTGACAGACTGTGGGATGAGGTGGGAAACGCGTAGAGCCTTTATGGTCTTCCGCAATTGAAAGAGTATTGCCTGGGGTGTTGATTCCATTACGCCACATAATACTCACTGGGCATGACAACTGACAAAGTTCCAAAGGAAAAACATGAATTACCCAAAAGGGGTGGAATAAATTTTTTACCCATGATACCAGTGAAAATACCCAAACATTACATAATATATACTCCTATCCATTAACGATAATGAAAAAAAAAAGTAAACTTTTTTTTATACGGGGAAGGGAGAATGTAATGGGGGATATTTTCCACTCAGTTTAGGATGGTTGGGGGGAAAGCCCAAAGCTGACCAAAAACACTGTGATAGTCCAAATACTTGGATTAAACGAGAATCTGGAGATAGGTGACTAACCACTAGTTATCACGGGGACCACGGTGATGCGACCCAAGGTCGCCACGGGAAAAGTAAAGGACCACCACGTGTTGTCACGTGAAAGGAACCCCTGGTATAAGTCAGACTTGACTCTGGTCAAGTTTAGTTTGTGTCGACCTGTTGGAGCGAGAGGACGAGCGATTGAATGTACGAATGTCTACGTGAGTGCCTGAGGAGAAAGGAGACCTGCCGACGAAATGTTAAGCTGAGATCGACCATGCCAGCGTGTGAGATGTCCAAACGTCAGTGTTGAATCCATGGGACCCATCGTTGCTTGAATGCCTGCAGAAGACTATTCGTTAAAGGCTGCGTGAGTTTGTGTACGAAAGCGGTTCAATTAGACATCGACTGGACGATTCTCTTTTGTCGTAAGTTTTAATACGTCAATAAAGTAATGTCTCGTAAGCTCACATCGGTGTCGGCTTGTGCCAGGTGTGTAAAGTGAAGCGTGTCAGAATATCATCCACCACACACGCATGAACACCGCCTAGACAACGAGTAGAAATACAAACCCATTCATTACATTTAGCCTATAATAGTGTATTCTTTATCTCTGTGACATATCTTGCATCGCATAATATCCATGTACTTAGATACTTACATTTCTGTTCTTGTCCTAAAGTAACGCAATTGACTATAATTAAACATTTAGGCACCAATATTTTCAGTAATATTATCATTACATATGTCTTTCCATTATTCAAGCTGGGACCCATTCTTTCACTTTCTTACACTTCTGTATCTATACATTTCTGTAGTTCTTCTTGACTTGTCATTATCAAAACAGTGTCGTAACCGTAACATAAAGACACAGGTAATTTATTAAATATTATTTGAATATTGAATTAGGAATCGACATCACAGCACTCGGGACACTCACATAAGTGCTCAGTCCTCGTCTTCAACAGCAAGCAAAGAGTTCCAATTCCGATGGTACCAGTAATCGTCTGACTGTATATCCGTCTCACCCTTCCTCTGAGTGTTGAGCGTCGACCAGATCACCCGGTAACACCTCGAATGCCATTCTCCTCAGACCGTAATTATCTATCTGCGCCTCGGCACTGTTCACCTGTTCCCAAAGGGCCCTCACAATATCTAATTTATCACACATCGCCAGTCTAACTGCCGGTTCATTTCCCAACACACCGGCATAGGGAAAAAGTATAAATACGTAGATAATCAAAATGCGTATAAAATAGACATTTTTGCTATGTTACTCTGGCTCTGCTATCTGAAACTTTCAAACCATACTGACCAGATGCTCTTTTATTCGGAAAATTGTCCAACAAAGACAGACCTTATCGCCGTTCCATCTTACATAAAAATTATAACTATTTATAGTTGCCTGAAACAACATTACTACACGTGCTCAGCATACGGAAGACAGAAAGATAACGGGTTTTGGGAGCTAGTGGTTCCATCGAAACACCTTCAGGACAAAAAGCTATTCAAATTAATAAGTTATTATTAAATAAAGGAGTTTCAAAAATCACAGTACAGTGAGGACAAGTGTGCTGAGTAGTAGTAGATTTTTACCCCACTAGGACAACACACAAGCGATAAACACCCGATGACACAAAGTGCCACCATGTAGATGAGATCACCTGTGGAGAGGATCCAGAAACCGCGTTCAGCCGTTAGACCATATTTATAGCCGGGCTATATTGCGGCCCATGGCAAGAGTCAGAGTGGGGCTTCAAGATAAAGAGAAATTGCTTCTCACAAGGAGATGACTGAATATGTCTTTATTTAGTTAAAGTTTGCTGACTTAATCCCGACACTGAAAATGGATTCAGTCCCCGATAAAGGAGGGTTTACAATTTCCATTTTTAGAGATTTTCTAGTTCTAGACAATTAAAAAACAAGCGAACATTTTCCTACTGACATAAAGGATTTGTTTTGTTTTACCAGGCTTACAATTTCATGTAGAAACCAACTCTGGGATTATAGTATTTTAAACGATATTGGGACACGAAGACAACACAAAAAGACGCAGCTAAATTTTTTTTCTTCCAAACAGTTTAACTTGTCCTTTAGCCCGGTTGGTTTAATAGCCTCATTGGGTGACCGGGAGGGAAGGGGGTGGGGGTTTAGTTAAAGAGAGAAACAGACCAACCACCCCTTTAGCTTGTCGTAAAGACATCCAATTAATTGTTTCATTGAAACCGACTAAGTGGACCGAAAGGGGCAGATATCGCAGCTTAGCTGTAAATTTCAACACAAAATGCCAACGGCGCTTTTCAAGGCGAAGGCAGACTAGGAAAAAGAAGAAGAAGAAGAAGAAGAAGAAGAAGAAGAAGAAGAAGAAGAAGAAGAAGAAGAAGAAGAAGAAGAAGAAGAAGAAGAAGAAGAAGAAGACCTCTGCGGGTCCAGTTAATATTTTGGTGGATGGTAAGAGGGCGAGGGGAGGGTCTTCCTGTGTAAGAAGTGAAAGAGTTTTAAAAGGTCGTGGGTTTGTTTTAGTAAGTAGGTTGTTCAGTTTATGTATACCATTTTCACTATGATTTATGAAGATCGTCGTAGGAGTCACGGCGCTCGTACTTTGTGTGAGGCTGATGTTTTATGGTACGTTTTCAGGTTGGACCATTCGGGCATCCATGTCACCGAATCCTTTTTCAAAAGGGTTGACCACTAACATTAACGGACTGGCAGTCAAACCTTATAGTATTTATTATTATTAGTCCCGAGCAAGGTAGATAGGCAGACAATTTGTCACCTCTGGGATTGCAGTGTGTAGAATCAATACCTCAACGGTGAGAATCAAACACATAGAAATCCCGGTATCCCTAATTTGATTTTTATTCTTTCTTCAGTGTTGTGCTTCATTTTATGTTGATGCAACTCTGCAGTAACGCACCTGACGGGATACAGCGAAATATGCCTAGCAAAAAATGGCTTGTATTCACATTTCAGTTTCATTCATTCACTTTTTTGCTTTTATTTTAATGTAGATGTAACGCTAGAAATCCCAGAAACCTTGTTTAACAGTATAAAACAGTATATATTGAGGCACCCGATTACAGACTACAATAACCTGAAGTTTGGTCAGGGAACGATATGATCAGAATAGGGGAGGGAAGGAAGCCTCTACGATACGGCCATCATTAAACAGCAAGCCTTTTACAGAACGTCGCTATCGTCAAAGCACGCCTGAAAGTCTCTCCAGCCCTCTGAGCTTTCATTGCCACTACATCTTCAATGTCTTGCATCCAAATTCGCTGAGGTCTGCTTCTGCTTCGTTTTCCGTAAACTTTACCCTCCATCGACTTTCTCTCCAGGCCACCATGACTTTTAACATGGCATAAATACCCCAGCCTTTGGATGCTGTTTATGAGCCAGTTTTTCTCGATTCTCAGACATGTAGTTTTTTTTTTTTCTACTTGTCCATAATATACTAAGAATTGTTCGGTAGTATTTCAGTTCAAGTCGGCTCTGTGGCTAAGTCGATGTGAACGCTTCGTAATGCCGGGATGCTGGGTTCGATCCCAGCTGCTGGACATGCGCCTTGCGTTGATTTAGACAGTGGTATCAAGAAAGCACACCGTCCAGAAAGCAATGGCAAACTACTGGACGTAAATTTGTACGTGATTATGCAACGTCATGTAAAGGATACGCAACTTACCAATTTCAGTTCAAACAACTCCTAAGGCTTTCTTCAAAATTTGAGTAACAGTCGATAACTCATGTCCATTGTTGCCATTGGAAACATGCATGATCTCAAAATTTTTCCTTGAACTCGCTTGAAGGTGCTGCGCAATAGGTTCTTCATGAAGTTTAGTCTCTACATTGCTAAAGCAAGTTCTTTTCTGACTTCAACACTGTACCCATGAAACATTTACTCTTCAAGAATAATGGGACACATTTATCTACTCAAGTCTCACTCTGATAAATATAAACCATTTTCGGGAATCAGGGTCACATTACATGACGCTAACAGTATAAGACTAACAATTTGAAACTCATACTTTCCAAGAGTTAAGGCTCAATGTATTTAGAAAGTTAGAACTCACATACTTTTAAAGTGGAAACAGTCTTCCACAGTTACAACAAAATATAGTCCAGGGCTAAAATGAAATATCTCGGAGCTAAAACTCGCAGTCGTGAAGAGCTAAGGCTCATCGTCTTCTAGAATTTAAATTCACATACTTACAGTTACAATTCGAAAATTTCTAGATTGAAAACTCATCTTAATCCAGAGTTGAAGCGAAATCTTCCATAGTTAACCAGTAAAACTCCCCTTTTTCCAGAATTAAAGCTGAATATTCCAGGGTTAAAACACATCTTTCCGCGTTAGAACGCACGGCCCTTCATAGTTTAAATTCCTAAATTCCGAGAATTAAGTCTCACAGTCTTCCAGAATAAAAACGCGTTCTACCATAGAATTCAACATTAACAAGCCAAACAATTTTTTTCGATCCTGATGGCACGTGAGCATTAACAAAATCCTGCCTTGAGGGAAACTTGATTCTAGGTCAACGGAACACTAACGTACACCACTATCCTGATCTGAAAATGACAGCAGTTGTACTTATATAGAGTGGCACATGATGACACTTCCACTTACAACGTCGTTCAATAAACGCCTAGCTTTCCTTCTAGAGAGGAAAGTTTGCCAAGTAGGAAAAAACGATTAATCCTAGCCCCTTTCCCGTTTATTGATGTAAACATCTAAGTTTTTTTCAAAAGTTCGTTCGCTTGCTTCTAAATATCGGACAGACGGCATTTAAAAAGGGTAACCGGGTGTTTAAATGCGACAAAGTCAATTTTATTGCCACAGATACTATTTGATTTGACTCGGGTTTCTTTTTTAAAAAAAACGTTGCAGTTTGTCTTCCGAAATAGTCGCACAACATAACAGCTTCTCGGCTCCGGCGACGACCCGAGGTAACAAGGAAATTGATGGACGAAGTATGGCACTAAACCAGCAACCAAAGGCAATGACAATTCACGAGTAAGGTTAGTGGCGTATCCTTTACAGTACGTTGCAGAACCAACCCCAGCAGCCCCTGGCTATTGTGTGGTTTCTCTAGGCAAATATACGTCCAGTAGTTTGCCATTCCTACTGGACGGTCGGCCCCCTGATACCTCTGTCGAAAGCAACGCAAGGCTGGTCCGCAGCTGGGATCGAACCCGGCACCCCGGCATTACAAAGCGTTCGCATCGACTTAGCCACAGAGCAGACATCCACTGAATTTTGAATTAGGAATCGACATCACAGCACTCATGAAATGAGTAAATAGTAGCACACAACATAACACTGCGGGCATTCCAATAACCACACAGTATTTATTTTCGAACATTATTTTCTAACGGTCACAAATTAGGCACGCAGGCCTGTCTTGCATTATGCCCTTCAAAACTCCTATCTCTCACACAGCAGTTATATTTTATCAATAAAGTATGTTATGTTTATGTAATAATATGCATATTATGAATAGCAAGTCAAAAACAAAAGCATGGGTGGTCAAATGCATGCGCACGCTCGCGCGCGAAAAAACACACCCACATACACACGCAAAACATTCACTCACTTACACACACACATAGGCGCCCAATACACACATACATACACATTCACATACATACAAACATGCACACACACATACGTACATGCGCACACACACATATGCATACACACATATATAAACATACATACAAACAGACACACACAGTCACACACAAAGACACACTCTGACAAACACACACTCTAAGACACACACGCTTACAACCCAGACACATACAGACACCCACTGCTTTATAGACACACAAACACACACAAACACACACATGCACACACGTAGCTGCACAAAAAGACACTTATAAAAAACACTCCGATGCAAACAGACATAAATCCACACAGACACACAGACGCAGCCATACACACAAACACTTATACACACGCAGGAAGGAAAATACACAGACACATACACATAGACACAAAAAGGGACACACGCAAACTCACACATACACAGACACGCACACAGTCACACACGCAGACACACATACGCACACAAACATACAGGCAGACACATAAACCGACACAAACAGAGACATACGCACATGCAGCCATTATTTAATAGACACACCCATAGAGACACACACAGATACACACAGCCACATACAGACACAGATACACACGCAGATACACACGCATACACACCTACAGGCACATATTGGCACACATAGACACACATATGCAGACACTGACACACATAGACTTACACACACACAGACATTCACACATATCCTAACACAACCGCAGACGCTTAAACACTGACACTGACACACACGCACACACACACACGCCAGCGCGCGCACATTAGCAAAAAGACACACACACAGACACACACGAAGCCAGAAACAGATAGAAACACACAGCCACAAACACATGCGGAAACACCTACATACACATACATAGATACAAACAAACAGATAGACACACTGTCACACACACACACAGACAAACACGCAGCCACACTCACAAATATACACATACAAACACACAAATAGACACACACCCAGAAACACACGCAGCCACACATACAGATACACATACAATAACACACACAAACACGCACCCACAGACACACAAACACAGACTGACACGCACACTGACACGCACACAGACACACACAGACATGTTTACAGACACACACATATGCACCTAAAAACACGCATATAGACCCACCAACACAGAGACCCGAACACAGACACGCTTACAGGCACGCACACACAGGCACACCTTCAGACAGATACGCACGCGGCCACCATACAGACTTACACACAGACACACTTACAGACACACGCCCACACACAGACTCATACACTTACACACAGAGAGACCCACAAAGAAGTACACACAAAATTATACAGTTATTCATACATACACTCATACGTACACATAATCATACATACACAAACATGCCTACACATGCATGCATCTCACACATATAAGCATACATACATATCATACACACTGTAATTTATTATAAACTAGTAATGCAATATGGAATATTAACTACATTTAAGGTGGCATATAATCACAGATAATCATGAAATGAAAGAGTTTGCGATGAAATGAGTAGGGACTGTTTGTAGTTTTCAGATCGAGTAGAAGATGGTTCCATAAATCAGCAGCAGAAAATACTAAACTTCTTTTAAATAAATCAGTTCTAGGTTTAGGCAAATGGAATAAACTTAGTCGCTTGCTATTCTGGTGTTTTTGTAATCTTGCGTTCGAGAATAGTTGACGAGGACATAACAGTCCGCCAAAATGACAAAAAGACCACATTCAAGCCAATGCCATATTTCGCATTAACAAGCACACAATGGGGCTCATAGCAGTTATGTATTAATCTCTTAATCATTATAATCAAGTCAAGTGCTTTGCCAACTAACGTAGGCATTCACGCTTCTCCACAGATCTTGGTGTTTGGTGTTTTGGATCAATTCCACTGATGATATTCCTCCATGCAATTTAAGCCATCCACCATCAGTTCTCTTGATTAGCCTCTGCCTCTTCTACCAGTGATCTTCACAGTAGTCATGATGGTTTCCATTGCTCCTTTTCTCATCACATGATCAAAGAACTGTGTTTGTCTCCTTCTCATTGTTAAATATAACATGTTACTATATTAGCCATTTCCTGGCAATCATTGTTAGTTATTCTGGCAGTCTAAGGTATTCACAATATTCTTTTCAAGAAGCATATCACAGTTGCCTCCAATCTCTACTTAATTTGTTTGCTCACATTCCAAGATTCACTGTCATACAACAGAACAGGCTCAACATAACATTTCAGTACTCGTTTTCTGATGTTTAATGAAAGTTATTTATTACAATGGATACTGAATTATCGTAAGTAAAGTAAATCATAATTTTTACACAATTTGCGCATCATATATATATATATATATATATATATATATATATATATATATATATATATATATATATATATATATATATGGTATGAAATCCACATTAAAAAAAAAAACATCGATACTTTTTTTTAACTTGGCTGCTCCATTTCTACCTTGGGGCAGAACACAACTTACTGACTAAGTCGCTCCTCTTCTACCTTGGGGCAGAACACAACTTACTGACTAAGTCGCTCCTCTTCTACCTTGGGGCAGAACACAACTTACTGACTAAGTCGCTCCTCTTCTACCTTGGGGCAGAACACAACTACTTACTGACTTTGTCGCTGCTCTTTTACCTTGGGACAGAACACAACTTACTGACTTTGTCGCTGCTCTTCTACCTTGGGACAGAACACAACTTACTGACTTGTTCGCTCCTCTTCTACATTGGGACAAAACACAACTTACTTTCTAGCTTAGTCGCTCCTCTTCTACCTTGGGGAAAACACAACTTATTTCAGTATATTAAATTCTTGTTACAGGGCAGTGGATCTTTTCTTTTATCCCCAAAACGGGGTCCCAGAACGCACACGAGAAATGTCGTTGAATTATTGCGTTCAGTTAAGAACCGACTGACTTCAAAGCGTTCCTATATGCGCTTACTTCTCATTTTCAGCATCTTCAAGGAGTTTCAAAACGAATAGTACAAGTCTGATTGTATGCACGCCCTAACTTTTCTTTGCGACTTAAACCAACTAGATCTTTAGATAGAAAGCAATAGGACAGAATTTTGATATAACCAGAATTAAGCGAGACACCAAAGGCACTACTAGTAGATTCGACCATCAGCACCGATCTGACAGTTAGTCGATCCGCGCTGATGGATTTATTACGGGAACGATAAAAGTAAATGTAAGCATGTCTGGAGTGCCTTAGCGATAGTCTGATTGGACTATGTTATTGGTTTTTTATGTTCACTATAGTTATATTTTTTACTAAATCCATTCTTACATAAGCCAGAACTTTGTCTGATCCTTTTATTTAGAATCAGAGGTTATACCCACTTATATTATTATTATTATTTTTTTTTTTAAGTATCTAGAAACCATGAGTTGTAAACCCTTTAGCTCGGTACTATGGATATCTCAACCCTTCAGCGTTGATTCCATGATAGATATCGTAAATCTATTAGAAATTTAGCTGTAAAAGTTAATTTTAACTAAAAAAAAAAAAAAAGGAAAGGAAGATGTGAGTTTATAAAATATGGCTCTAGCTGCATAATTTTGATGTGCCAATGGCACGAGAAAAGGTCTATTAGTTTTCATTTTGAACATAATATCCTTAAAATGTTATGCAACGAGTTTCATTGCAATCTCAAATCCCCCCCCCCCCCCTTCCCCCCCCTTTTTTTTTACACATATACGGATAGGTAAACGTCTGCAAGAGAAGAGTTAAAAGCGTTGTTGAGCGAAGAAAGCCCAACAAACTTGTGAATGAAAAGTGACCTACTCTATTTGGAAAATTAACTTGAACCTAACTGAAGAAATAATCTAAAGCAAGAGAGCTTCGTAAAACGTCACAACATCCCGTTCATAAATAGAAGTTGGGGGGGGGGGGGCATGGGGGTGAGGTGGGGACATAAAAGGGGGGGTGCAGGTAACGGCAGCTTTCTGATGACTTGAGAACAATAGCCTAACATATGGTAATTGTAAAGGGGCCACAAGGAGTGCTTAAAAAATAGAGACTGGTGTCCTACATGTAGAGTGGCTCTTATCTCTTCGTGAGACTTACATCAGGAGCATATCGTGGATTTTCTTTGCTTCTAGGACTTTGGATATGCAGGGTAATTAGCAGCCTGATAGAATAATTGCTCGAGCTCCTCTGGGTAATGAGTTAATTTACGCTTTAGCAAACATAGTGAAAGCTCATTCTGATCAATAAGTGTTAAGTTATCATAATCAATGTTCCTGAACCTTGCACATTCTCATGCGTGGGAAGTTCTCCTATGCAGCAGCATCCACAAGGTATCGTATCTATACTGGCTGTTTTCATGAGAAGCTAGTTATAGCGTATCCTATCTTTACCTCGAAAAAGGCACCGAAGTGTTTCACCAGACTTCTTTCGGTCAGAGATTCGTAAATATCTGCCGGTCTGGTCCGTATAGCCTTAACGATATTTGATTTATCCATGCATGTCTCCAAATGCGAAGGCGCAATGCTTGCCAGCTGGTCGGCTGGTTCATTTACATTTGACTAAAACACTTCCATGTTTTGGGATCAAGTGGACAGTGCAATAGTACTCAGTATTTACACCTCGAAAGACTGAATCTGGGGATAGTCAGATGAGTTTTTGATCGGTTTTCAATGCGCAAGGGAGAAGACAGCTTTAACTGACACCATCTGTTTGGGAGCTTTTCACTGTTACTGACGAAATTTCCCGGGTGCAGTGATGTCAGTTAATAATATAATCGTTTTTTCAGTCTTCTTCTGTTTTCGCCCTAACCACTTCATTTGTAGCCGTGTTTCTTGTATTCCTTCAATCCTGTCTTTCGTCACTTTTTTCTCACAGATTACGGCTTTGCTTTATTTTCTGTCATTCTATCTTTCCCCATCTCTTTTATTTAATCTCACCCCTGACATTTCTATTTCATTCCTAAACCAACATTCTGCGTGCCAATCCCATTTTGCGAAATTGCTTTTTTTCTCTCTTCATTATTTTGTTATTTTATAATTTCATTACATATCAAGCTTTTCTTGTTTTCCTCCCCCCGCAATTTCTGTTCCAATTTCAATCTCTGATTTGCATAGACTTTACATACTTTTCGCTCAATACGTCTATTGTTCATTAGAATTATAGGCACAGCGATCCAGTTATAAGGTGTTTGTTGGAGCGCAAAATCTCATTATCGCTATTCGATTCCATATTGCATCATCCTTTGAATCATGACTTGCGTTATTCTTTCATTTTCTAAATATAATTATGTTATAAGGGGTGAAAACACAACTATGAGTGGGGCTTAGCCCCATTACATAAATAACTAGGCGTTTTTCAGTCCTGTTTGGTAAATTTTCTCAGTAAAATGCACGTTTTTGAAATACCGCCCCTGACAGATTCGCACGGTCAGATGAAAGATTAAAATTTTTATTTGACTTCGCTGCTATGCCGCCCCATTACAGTGCCGCCCTATCCGACTGCTTCTTTGTATTAAAAAAACAACAACAACATATTCGTTAGGACTGAAACTAATAACGTCTCTGACCTCAATGGTTAATGGTGTGGCGCGGTGATTTATGTCACAGGCGTGAGGGGAAGTTAAGTCCAACATGATGTGTATAAGAAGATACTCCGTACGTCACTCGGGCGCCAGTCCTTTAATATCCTGGTTGTACGGAACCTCACGCAAGACCCCGGCAGCACGTCCTCGTCGTGCGCCACGGATAATGTCTCAAATGAGCATTAACAGAGCTGCCAGGGGATCTCGGAGTTTGGCGGCCCCCAGAGGTGATGTGTCCTTGTGGCTCTCATCAGCCCGCCCCCAAACGCTTGGGTGAAAAAATTGTTATCAAAACTCATTGGGAACATGAGTAGGTCTGCCAAACGTACAGCCAAAATTACAACCCTTGGTTAAAAGACTGCGGAATAAAGAGAACATTGTTCACTGTACATCCTCGGTTAACCCTCAGTGTCGTCGTCACCGCGCTGGGGTACACCACAACAGAAACCATCCATAGGCTGGCCATTCATGTACATCCTTGGTTAACCCTCAGTGTCGTCGTCACCGCGCTGAGGTACACCACAACAGCAACCATCCATAGGCTGGCCATTCATGTACATCCTTGGTTAACCCTCAGTGTCGTCGTCACCGCGCTGGGGTACACCACAACAGCAACCATCCATAGGCTGACCATTCATGTCCTTGGTAAACCCTCAGTGTCGTCGTTACCGCGCTGTGGTACACCACAAGAGCAACAATCCATCGATCGGATGGCTAAGCCTAAATTTCCGAAAAAAACTAGATCATACGGATCAAAATCTGACCTCAAAATTTGAATTGAACTGAAAAAGACCGAATGTCCACACCCAAAGACACCACTCGCCCGAGTGTTGGGACAAAACTGATAACGATATGCCTGATGCAGGATGTAAAATCTGTCGGGCTAACGACTCGTCAAAGAAATCTAACGTGCGAAGAAAAAAGAATGTACCTATCTGTGTGGTTACAAAAGTCCAAAACTCGCGGGCTGCTCCCCGCTGACCCCCAGAGGGCGCAGCCCCTGTCGAGCGGGAGGCCTGATACGGTTGTGAGGTTAAGCAGGCTTGTGCAGGACGTGACGATTCCTTGAGTGAGCCCAGAACCAGAGCGCCATGTGTCGGCTCTGCATACATGGATGCCTCCTTGGATGGCGGGGAATGCCCAAGATCTGCCCCTGCCTTCCCTTGAGGGCTAACTGTTCCACAGGGGGCCGACCCAAAGGGGTACTCCGGGGGCAATACCTGCGGCAAAGGAGACGAAGTGGACACCACACAAATCAGGCAACGTCTCGACCCACACAAAACAATGGCCACAGTCACCCTAGAAATAGGCCTGACGTCTTCCTTCGAAGTCGGCGTACAGCTGCCCATGAGGCAGGGAAATAAAAAACGGTTGTACACGCAAAAATCAGGTCCAGGTGAAAGCCAAAAGTCCAAGCGGACGATTACCTGACCTTCCACTGGAATTCACAGCCGGTGTTCGATGAAAAAAAAAAAAAAATGGTTAATGGTAATGGTAATGGTAATGCTAGTTTCAGCTTCATAGCAAACGGGTCACCCCATAGTTGCTCCGCTCTTGTACCAACGAAAAACACACATAATGTTCATCACAGTCCCTTGTGGAAAGATTGGTAGACTGCTGTCTCAGCATATGCACTAGCATGCACACGTATTAAAATCGCAAGTAGCCATCAGAAGTGCTAACACAAACAGTCCGACATTAGAAATGCAGTTCATCATCGACGGTAGCAGAGGTAACTAACAATTCAGCAGTTGCACACGCGATAAATTTTTTTCACATAAGGGCACCACCAAGATTGCGAGAACAGGCCACGCGCCATTTTCTGAATCTACAGTTTACAACACCACGTTGGTCACAGTTGAACAACATTCCAAATGAAATCCGCAGCTCACGGGGTCACACCATGCACTCAACCCAGTAGCTGGGCGATGAAACTATATCCTTTTTGTCTGCAAATGGAGCAAAAGTGCAACGGCAACCGTCTGGCAGATGCAAACAATTTGCCACGACTCAAAATAGTGATCTTTCATCTATTTTGACCGGAAGTCCTCAAAGGGATTAATCCTTGCGTAAAGGAATAGTAGTAGTAATATTTATAGTAGTGGAAATAGTAGTAGTAATGTGCTTAGTGACAGATAAATAAAACAATATATCTGAAAAATCTGCTTTTGACTGTTAAACGTGGTCAACTTATTTGCAGCAGGAAAGACGGCTAAATATTTTCACATAAGATACCTAATAAGAATATTTTTTATTAAGTGGCAAGAAAAGATCACAAATAATGAGGTACTGCAAAAGAGGGCATTACAACAGTATTCTCAATGCTGAGTCTACGAAGGCTCTGGTGGCTGTGTCACACCCAGAGAATGGAGGACGGCGGAGTCTTAAGGACGTCCTTTATGGTGAACTGAAGAAGGGTAAATATGACAAGGCTGACCATTACTATGATAAAAAGACGCCAGCAAACGGACATGAATGATAAAGGTATTGAGGTGGACTCATAGGAACACAATGCCATGGACCGTGTTGTGTGTAGGGGGCACAAATATCTTAGTTCTTTACAAAATCGAGTATATACAAAAGAACCTTATATATAATGTCAGTTCCGACGGCTCATAATAATTAAGAACTCCACAGGGGAAAATGCACAGCAGGTGTCCACCGTTCATATGTAGAAAGGTCTCTCGTCGACGATTGTTTCGGCCCATTAATTTCCTAGACAATCTCTGAAGATAGGCCTGCCATACTAGCTAATGGGGAGCCGCCCCATAGGCGTTGGCGAAATCCAACCCTATCACGTGCAATTCGCTACTCTCTGCCTTAGCTCTCTGGATACTCTCCTAGATCATGATCAAGACACATGAAAACACCAGGGAGGCCATTTGTTTGCACCGTTGTTTCAATGTATTTGTTCTCTATCAAATAATGTGTAAGTCTGCGTCCTATAATCGAGAAGGATATTTTGCCCTCTGCGTTCATCATCGAGATAGGTCTGAACTGGGATAGATTAGAGGTGTCTCGCTCCTTAAGAATGTAGACTCCGTTGTATTTTTGCCACTCGGTACATTTGTACTTTCGGCTCCATGCTAGTCTTTGCAAGCGATGAAGCATTTGGAGGACTTCCAGGCTGCGTTTATAAACCACGTACATGACACAGTTGGGTCCTGGGGCAGATTTGCCGATGGGTTTTTTCACAACTTCTTCGACCTCTGACCAAGAGGGAGGCATTCTTTTAGACTTTGCCTTCAGCAACTCTAGCCGCTTCAGGCTTCTGGTGAATTCTGGGTTGTCATCGAGAGGTTCATTCCTTCTCCGGTGGGAGTAACGACTGCAGCTCCCCTT
>CAJHNH020000464.1:255000-265000 GCA_905116865.2 Candidula unifasciata
TTTTTTTCTTTCTTTCTTTTTTTTTCTTTCTTTTTTTCTCTCTTTCCGTCTTTCTTTCTTTTTTTTTTCATTCTTTCATTTCTCCTATATTCATCTTTCTTTCATTGTTTTTGTCTTTTCGGACAATAGAATAAGCTCAACAGACAGACCATCCTTAACAAGCATCAACAGGCTTAACAAGTCCAAAGTCCAGAGGTGGATGAACAACCAGAACTTTCGACAGGAGTTTACAACTGGAGGACACGAGGAAGAAGAAGAAGAAAACAAGGAAGAAGAAGAATAAGAATAATAATAATACGAAGAATAAGAGAAGATGAATAAGATGAAGAATAAGATGACTCTATGGAGGACAGGATCTGCATCACGCCCAGCGGTTAATTTCATAGCAAAGCTCAAACAAAACAAAAACAAAAAAAATTAGCTTTTAATATTTATATAACAAAACCGGAGAATACAGTATACATCATACTTACAAAACATCTACGAAAATTTACTCACATGCAATTAAACTAAACTACACAGCTACACAGATGATACATTATGGCGAATACACTTAATTCAAATACAGTAACTGAAATCTGTACACACAAATATTCCGCTTGCCTAGGCTGTCGGTGCAACGACTCAACTTATATAATTCTTGAATGCACACGAGCTCTTGATAATTCCAAAATCGAACCGATAACAGCGGTATTTACAATATTATAACATGTGAACAGTGCTTACAATTTTAGACCACTTAGCCAATTTTGTAATTTTCTTTTTCGCTCTTTAAAGTTCATAACAGCAAACAAAATACCTACAAGACTAGAGAAAAATCAATTTACCACATGAAGACAAAGCACTCTATTTCGGCCGCGGCTGGAAGTCCCACAGTAAATGCGAAGATTATATCTCACCATTCCCTATTGGTGCCAGACAAATAAAAAGTGAAGGTAAAGTGTAGACTAGCGAAAGAATTTGTATTTATATTCCATTTTTAAAGCCATTCATGAGAATAACACATAGTTTGTGCGCAGTTTTTGTTTTATACTTTTAACAGGGTTTCCGTTAAATCATTCTGGTTGTTTTAATTTTACATCGACATGGTATCGTAATAGGTTAAACGGCTAGTTAGTTAGTGAGCAGTTCTAACTTCTAACAGTTCATGGTTTGCGAAAACCTACAGAATACTCATCGCTGATCTTCGTTAAAAAAACATGTTAAAACAGACTGCAGTCTCGGCGTGTCTTTACCATAGACGCGCAATAAAAACCTGAGGCAGCCCTCTAAAGTGCCAGCACAAACATTTCGCCACTAGAATGGCTGGAGAACAATTAAAATGGTTACTATTAATTAGCAAACATTTATTAATTGGAGCTTGCGCGAAAAAAGGAGGAAATTAAATGGTATAATAAAAAAAAAAACAACTAATGTGGAGCTTTAGGAGAAACTAAACAAATTCAAGTGAATCAACAGGCGAAGAAAAGATGCTGGCGTTGGATAGGACACATGTTTAAAAAGCGTTAGAACAATATAACTAAAAGAACCTTACAGTAAAACCCATCAAGATAAAGAAATAAAGGCAGACAAGGGGTGAGCTGCATGGGTAGAAAGATTTGACACGAGTTAGTTGAGGGCCTATGTCCTATGAGAAGATAAGTGGCAGACGAAGAGGAAAAAGAAAAAGAAGAAGAAGAAGGAGAAGAAGAAGAAGAAGAAGAAGAAGAAGAAGAAGAAGAAGAAGAAAGAAGAAGAAGAAGAAGAAGAAGAAGAAGAAGAAGAAGAAGAAGAAGAAGAAGAAGAAGAAGAAGAAGAAGAAGAAGAAGAAGAAGAAGAAGAAGAAGAAGAAGAAGAAGAAGAAGAAGAAGAAGAAGAATAAGAAGAAAAAGAAGAAGAAGAAGAAGAAGAGGAAAAGAAGAAGAAGAAGAAGAAAAGAAAAGAAGAAGAAGAAGAAGAAGGAAGAAGAAGAAGAAGAAGAAGAAGAAAGAAGAAGAAGAAGAAGAAGAAGAAGAAAGAAGAAGAAGAAGAAGAAGAAGAAGAAGAAGAAGAAAGAAGAAGAGAAGAAGAAGAAGAAGAAGAAGAAGAAGAAGAAGAAGAAGAAGAAGAAGAAGAAGAAGAAGAAGAAGAAGAAGAAGAAGAAGAAGAAGAAGAAAAAGAAGAAAAAAAAAGAAGAAGTAAAAGCAAATTAAAGCATCCAGTACAATACGAACAACAGTAGCCATCGATTATCGACTGTTGTACAATATATGGGACTAGCATATGTTCAGCATGTCTATGGTTGGATCTTATGAAGTTTTGGAGTACTAAAGATTATAAATTAATAAAGGCAACTTGTACAGATCTGGCGTGATGATTTCTTTAATAAGAGAAACCGAAGATATTAAAAAGAAAAACGAGAGCTTCAGCTGAGATGCCTTTTGTTATCTTTACATTGGTACTGACTTTACATTGTGTTTTTAACAACAACATTACCATCAACAACAACAACAGTAACGACTACGATGGCATCAACAACATCAAAACAACAAAAAACAGCAGACGAATTCAACGGACCATGAACGAATAGATCAATGATTGTAACTTCAGTTACTGTCCTGTTTCAAACGGAATGAGATAAACGGTAAATTAAACCTACTCAATAAGTGTCATAACAAATGGATTTGAAAATTAAAAAGTAAATGATAATAAATTAGGAGCTGAAATTTTGTTTTCCGTGGCAAACATCACTTCAACAGGTAGAAATGTACGTGTTGTACATAGAGTGTCTAGGTAGGAATGTAGGTACAAGTAAGAGCAACACACACACAACACACACACACACAAATTGAGTCTACTGAAAAGTCATTGACTCGGCTACTTCGAGATACCAGCTGAGTGATTTTGTGAATTTGTGTGATATTGTTTGATTTTTGTATGTGCTGATAAAGGCTCCATAGCCGCAACGTTCATGTTTTGTTTGTGTTTGTTAAATTTTGAAGCTTGCTATATACATAAAGCCGGTGTTTGTAGTTTAGATTATTGTGAATCAATAGGAATAAACTCACAGGGAGCAAGTACAGCAGGGATCTACCAGTCATCAGTAGAAGTTTTCGAGAAACGTTTTGGCCCACGAACTCCTAGACGTTTTCAGAGGTGGGCCCACCTGAGTTCATGAAGCTCGGGTCTGGTACCCTGCTGCACGAAATTACCGGATGGTGTTTTTCTTTCGGATAGGGACAAGACGACTTGGTGGTTTTGCAGAAGGTACTGTGAGATAAGAAGCCGCCGCGGTAGCCTAATTAGAACAGTCAGCATACCTGGACGACCGAGCGACAAGCTTACGATTGGTTTACCGGACACATGTTGTACTTTTGTTAGCAGGCGGCAGAGAGACACTGGCAGACAATTCGGACACGATGGATTTTCAAGGGGTGAGAAACCCTTTTCCACTAGACACCCGGACCAGCTCACCGAGGCCCATCCCCTACGTTGTTTCGTTGCGTCCAAAGCCAGCTAGAGGCCCTCTCGGCTACCTCGCCCAGTTTTTTAAGTGTTCGTTTACGTTCATTACCGCACCAATCCACTTTCTCAAGGCTGTGTTGATTTTCCTCTCCATGGTTTCCACTGCAGTCATCGTCACCTCGTAGACTAACAGTGGCCATAGGAGCTTCGAAATCAACATGAATTGGAGACACCATACCTTGAATTTCCCGATCAGCCTGCAACGCTCGATCGCTAGCAGGCCTGTAGCCAGTGACTCGTGGATTCGCCGGACCTCCGCTCTATCAGATAACTTCGAATCGTAAACGCGACCAAGGCTTTTCACCAGTTCCTCCAGAACCGTGGGGATCTTTTTCCTTGCCACCGTAAAACTGGTTGCCGCCACTCGACCCTTAAGGATTGACAGACTCCTCGACTTCTGCGGTTTGAACTGCATACCGCTCCATTGAACCACCACGTCCAATCTTCCCAGGATCGTGCGGGCAGACTCCTCGCTGCCCGTTATAATAGTCGTGCCATCCATAAAGGCACGTAGTGGCGGCATCCAGTGATCCCCTATTTGAAGGCCCTGTCCGTAGCCGGCCGCCCCGTCTAACATGATCTGCATGGCCATGACAAACAGTATTGGTAAGATCGTACAGCCCATAGCTATCCCAATTTGTAGCTCAGTCCACCTCGTGGTAAACGTCGAGGTAGAGAAGCGCAAAGCGAACTTAGAGAAATTTTGCTCGATCAAATCTTTGATCTGTGCCGGAACGTGGAGCATGCGAAGGGCTCGCCACAGTAGCCTATGGGGTACTGCCCCGTAGGCGTTGGCATAAGTCCAACCATATCACGTGCAATTGAGTTCTCATGCTTGGCTCTCTGAATAGCCTCCCAAATCATGGTCGCGTGTTCAAGGCACCCAGGAACGCCCGGAATGCCACCCTTTTAAACACTCGTATCTATGTACTTGTTAGCCATCAGATACTGTGTGAGCCGGCGAGCCATGACCGAGAAGAATATCTTACCCTCGACATTCAACAGCGAGATGGGCCTGAATTGGGAAAGACTCTTCGAGTCCTGCTCTTTGGGAATGTAGACAGCATTCGCCCTTTGCCACTCAGGACAAATGTGTTTACGGATCCACGCTTGTCTCAACAAGACGTGAAGCATTTTTAGGATTTTTGGGCAACGCTTGTAAAGAACGTAGGGAACACCATTCGGACCTGGGGCAGATTTGCCGCTGGCCCTTTTCACAACTTCCTCAACCTCAGACCAAAGGGGAGGTATCATTTTAAATGGTACCTTCGGCAACTCAGGCAGCTTGAGGCCGCTAAGGATCTCTGGATTGTCATCGAGAGGCTCTCTCCTCTTTTTGTCAGAGTACATCTTGCGTAGATGTGACTCAAGCTCTTCCTAACTGACAACCAGAGTCCCAGACTTCGGTTGCTCGAATAGACCTCGTACAGCCCCTTCCGTTCGCTGCCTGTAGCGGCTTTAAACCGTTTTCTGAGGGCATTCTTGTCTGCCCGACACTTCAGAATGTCCCTCTGCCTCCTGCTAGTATTCTGCTCGCACTCGGCTGTGCCTCCTGCACTGTCCAGAACTCGCGGGAGCAGTGTTCATATATTACATCACCGAATTTTGTAAGCTTGTCGCCTAACGACTTCTTGTTTAAATCATCTTTCAGTATCTCACATAATGTAGCCTCCAACTTACACCACACCACCTTATCGCTCGCAAGTGGGAACCTGATCTTGGAACGCACTTCCTCAGAAATCATCAAATGTGTTCCTCCGCAGTCGACGTCATGGGCCTCTCTCTGGGCGAGTGGGGTTCACCCTGCCCGTCGTTCCCTGACGACTCAGAAACTACCACAGGAGTAGTAGTTTTGCGACGGCGTTTACTGCGTGGAGCACCCTCGCATTTCATTCTTCCGGCATGCGTTCTCAGACCATACAACACCGTGAAGCTTTTCCCACAGCCCGGACGTTGGGCGAGTATCTGAGTCCGGGGGCTAGCATTGTCGTCACCGAGAGTATCAATTTGATTGGGCCCTTCATTCCCCCCCCCCCCTTTCGGAGGGCCCTGGGGGCATATTTTTATATGGTTTTGCGAAATCGAAGGTATTATACTGTGTTAGGGGTGATCAACCCGGTGCACAGTCGACATCTGTCTCCAGATGTCAGTTTATCCCCCCGGCGATACCAGGGGGGGAGGGGGGGGGGGGGGCAGTCTTTCCATAGGTGTCACAAAATCTTTCCCGAGCGTCACCATTCTTTCATGGTAGTCTTGTGGGCTAGCCACGTACAATAGGAATAAACTCACAGGGAGCAAGTACAGCAGGGATCTACCAGTCATCAGTAGAAGTTATCCTCGTCGAGAAACGTTTCGGCCTACGATCTCCTAGACGTTTTCAGAGGTGGGCCCACCTGAGTTTATGAAGCTCAGTGCTGGTACCCTGCTACACGAAGTTACCGGATGGTGTTTTTCTTTCGGATAGGGACAAGACGACTTGGTGGTTTTGCAGAAGGTACTGTGAGATAAGAAGCCGCCGCGGTAGCCTAATTAGAGCAGTCAGCATACCTGGACGACCGAGCGACAAGCTTACGATTGGTTTACTGGACACATGTTGTACTTTTGTTAGCAGGTGGCAGAGAGACACTGGCAGACAATTCGGACACGATGGATTTTCAAGGGGTGAGAAACCCTTTTCCACTAGACACCCGGACCAGCTCACCGAGGCCCGTCCCCTACGTTGTTTCTTTGCGTCCAAAGCCAGCTCGAGGCCCTCTCGGCTACCTCGCCCAGTTTTTTAAGTGTTCGTTTCCGTTCATTATCGCGCAATCCTAGTTCCTTAATCACATTGTACAGTGAAGTGGAGACGAGACCTCTCGCTCCCACTTCGACGGCAAAGACACGTACTGTGTACGCCTTGTTTCTCCTCAGACCGGCTGCTAAATCACAGTACTTCTCGAGCTTGTACGTGTGATTTTCATCCATACGCGACTCATACGGGACGGTCAGCTCAATCAGAATGAGCTGCCGTTTCTCCTCCGAGTGGAGAACTATGTCAGGTCGCAAGCCGGTCTTCCGGATTAATTCAGGGTACCTTTCATGGCCTGGCAGATGAACCGCCAGTAACCAGTGCCTCGCAGAGTCTAGCACAGATGAAGCGAATGCGTTTCGGTTGAACTTACCTTTTTGAATCTGCCCAGCCTTGAGGAAGCGTATGGGGACGATGGTAGAACTGGCTCTGGCGTTAGCCCTCATTCTAGCCTGGTCAACAACGGCAGCTAACTCTTTTAGCACCTTGTTGTGTCGCCAGGTGTATCGGCCTTGGCCTAGGGCTTTCCTGCACGCGGACAGGACATGTTCTAGCGTCTGCTTCGCTTTACACAACGGGCAAGTCGGATCGTTGGTCGCAGACCACTTAACCATATTAACACCGGACGGTAATACATCGTACGCCAAACGAACGATAAAGCTCAGTCGCAACGGGGTCATTCGCCAGATCTCACCCCATGTGAGTATTCTTGGCAATGCGCTCTCCAGGCTGACCCAATGGCCCTGCTGCGACTGCTGGGCTGCTTTATGGAAACGAACCTCGTTTTCGTTGTCCCTCACCTGTTGTATTACCATGACTCGGCGAAAAAACACCTAATTTCAGATTTCTGATTTTTTACAGGAAGATGTCTCTTCTTCTAAACAATAACATCCTCTTCTACCTTCTCAGCACCTTCCTACTACTACTTCGACTTTTCTCAGCAAGGTGAAGTTAGGTAACATTTTCATTCTTTTACCATCTAATTGCTGTTGTCTCTGTGTATTTTATATTCGGCACTGTTTAAATCAAATCTGATAAAACCCCATAAATGCATAATATACCGATAACAGTATTAATTCAGTTTTAATGGGAACGGATTAGTCATTCTCACTTTATTTCTAATAAGGAAATTCGTTTGATATAATTCTGTTTGGTATAATCCTGTTTGGTATAGTCCTGTTTGGTATAATCCTGTTTGGTATAGTCATGGGTATAATGCTGTTCGGTATACGTCGAAAGATCTTGAAGGGATTAATAACGTATACCAAGGTGCCACTGTAAATGTTTAATAAATAGAAAGGACCTTCTCATCCACATCGATTTGCGCCTTTGCGATAAGTATAAGTGATTTTGACTGGGTATCCAAAACATTCACAAGAGTAACAGATAAGTTATGTGCCAATGTTATGATTAAGACATGTGATTTAGCCTTTCGAGTTTTCATCTCGCCCATGTCATCTAGCTCTTTCTCCCATCAAGATTTTCAGCTGTAATAAGTTTTAAAGTTATCTTGTCCTTGTGACATGTCAACAACCACAACAACATCACAATCGTTGACCCAGCCCTAAATAGGTATCAGGTAAATTTCTGAGAAGTAAAGGCGGTCGGCTTTATTTTCTTCACATAACCCCCCTGAGTGCCGAATCGTCTATAAAATATAAAGAGACATTTGCTCTGCCCACGGAGCATCTATAAATACTCGGTATGCCATGATATCTATTCTTGAATCAATAAAACGTTAAGGGTAATAGCACTTGAGATTTCTGTGCACTGCGACATAAAAAAGCAATGATACACATGTCTTAATTATAGTGTATTAACAGTATCCTGCATTAATGTTTTATAGACACCTTGTATTTTCCCATGTATCCAATGCAGTCATTTAGGTTTTCAAAAAATAAGAGCTTCCCAGAGACAATATGGAATTCAACACGTCGATATTCTGACTAGTCTATGTTTCCATGTTTTTCTGGGGTGTTTGTCAAAGGTTACTAGAAATGTTGCCCGCCAAGTGCTTGGGAGTGGCAATTTCATTATTCAGTTACATAATCAAGTGGACACAAATATGTTGAGATCATCATTTGAGTAAATGTTTCGTTTTCTTTTTGAACAGATTAAAATGGATGGCAGCATGTGCAGTTATCTCATTGAATGTTTAAAAAAAAAAAATGAAAACAGGGTCAAAAGATAAGTTTTGCTTCAGAGAAGTCAAGGGCGTCGAGGTGAAGAGTGTTATGATATAATGCATATTCAGGGTTCTAGTTTTAGTTCTTTCATAATTACGACGGCTGTCAGCTCCGGAATATCTTCTATTGTGTTGCTTGAATCATTTAACGCCAAGCCACTTGCCATGTGTTTATTGGTATCTCTTTGCTTATGTTTTCCTCATCATCTTCGGTTTCATCCATTAACCGTCAACGGTGTGGCTTCCGGGGCGCTGTTATAGGGATAACAAGAACAGACCCCCTGCCTACCCAAAGCATGTCGTAAGAGTAGACTAACTGTAAGCTTTCTCTATAATCAAAGTGCATCTGCTTGAGAGGCAAGGAACCAACAGTCTGCGTACAAATTAGTCAGATCTATCAAACTAGTGCACAGGCAACACTCAAGTTCTGAAAGAGGACTACAGTTCAAAAGTGGACGAATAACCAGAAATTTCCGCCAGAGTTTACAGCTGGTGAACGCGAAGAAGAATAAGATCCATTTACTACATTTACTCACTCTAATCAAATTGCTACTTTACCATCTTTTGTCCACTAGAGTTATTTTCCGAAAGATTTCCCACATGATCTGTCACTAATGTGAAGTAACAGCTTCTTCAGGTAGAATTAGTCAAAGTAACACCGGCCTGGAGCTGAATGAGTTCATTCTTTTATTCTTCAGCGTTCGCCCTCCAAAAGGCCCTTGGTACGTTGAGTTGTGGTTTACAGCTAGGCTGAGATATTTGCGCCTTTCAAAACATATCTAATTTCAGAAAATCTTTTAACTATTTACTGTTTTAGATACACTTGTTAAGTAGCATCGAGTTTATTCATCCAACCCCATCCTCACCACACTCCCAATCTTCCTAACCCAACCCCCCCCCCCCCCCCCAAAAAAAAAAAAGAAGATTAATTGGACCCTAAAACACACGTGAAGAGATAATTCAATCATGAGGTAGAAGGACAAAATATACTGACAATCCATTATATATAAATAAAAAATTTAAAAAGAATTTGACTCGCATAAAGCAACAAGTCTCAGGAACTAAAATTCGCTATCCCCGTGCTGGTTCTGGGACATCTGCCCAAGACGCGAGGAACCAACAGTCTGCATACAAGTAAATCAGATCTGTAAAACGGATGTGCACGCCAAAATTCAAGTTCGGGGTAAACATCATCAACATCACGTGCCGTACCGGTAAGCATAGGCTATCATGTTACGTCATCTCACACGATCACCAGAATCACAGATCAGTTCAATGTTCCCGTCTCCCTAACCCCCTCCACTAAATCCATCCGTCAATCTTGCCATTTGTTAACAAGTTATCCAGTTCTCCATTTCTTCTCATAAATCCCAAACAAATATTGACTGTCTACGTTGAAATGGTCTAGCAAGTTTACGAATTTCATTTGTCTTGATCAGGACTGCTCGTTTTTTTTTTAAATTCTTCCATGACACTGTGTGCATTCTTGTTGGAAGCCACATCTCTGCCGAGAGTAAACATTTTTTTTTCAGCTTCTGGGATAA
>CAJHNH020000465.1:0-67808 GCA_905116865.2 Candidula unifasciata
AGAAGGAATTGTATAGTTTTGCTTAGGTACCGATCTAATACTGTGTAAAATTATATATCAAAGTTTGTTGGTCAGAGTAAGGGAAACAACTCATGATAAATCTCTGGTTGGTAAAAGTTTTCGTTTATCTGCCGAACAAACTTTCCCGATCGGCGTGAAAGTTGTTGAACGGCGAAGGGAAAATAACCGATTTATTCATAGACCAAATTAAAGCTAACTTGTCTCCCTTGTCTTTTCATCGTCCAGTGGTCCAATTTAAAAAAAAAGTGCCGAGAACACAAACACGCTTTAGCACTTTTCTTTACAGCACTGAAACGTGGTCAGCTTATTCGTAGTTTACATATTACTACGTCCTTTTCAGGACGTAATTTTTTCTTATTTGAAGCCCCACTCTGGCTTTTGCCAGGGGCCGCAATATAGGCAGGCCATCAATATGGCCAATTGTCTGAACGCGGTTTCTGGGACCTCTCCACGGTGATCCTCATCCGCATGGTGGCACTTTGTGTCATCGGGTGTTTATCGCTTGTGTGATGTCCTGGTGGGGTAGAAAGTCAGTCAGTCAGTCAGCTTATTCGTAGGTATTTTAAGCCCTACTCTGGCTTTTGCCAGGGCCCGCAATATAGCCTGGCCATAAATATGGCCTTAAGGCTGAACCCGGTTTCTGGGACCTCTCCACAGTGATCCTCACCCACATGGTGGCACATTGTTTCATCGGGTGTTTATCGCTTGTGTGATGTCTTGGTGGGGTAGAAAGTCAGTCAGTCAGCTTATTCGCACCAAGAGAGACGACTAGTTAGCTTTCACATGGGATGTCTAAGAAGACTAGCTGGTATCAAGTGGCAAGATAAAACCTTATAAGGTAACAGATCAGAAACATTGAAAACAACAGCGGGCTTCGTGGTCTCGAGGTATAGTGTCCGCTAGTGCTGGAGTTTCCGGGTTCAATCCCCGGTAAGGGCTGGGATTTTTATTATTATTTTTTTTTTTTTTTTTTTTTTTTTGAGTTAAAAATCTACCAAAAAGTATTTCAGGGTCCTCGCTGGTGCTACAGAGCCTGTGCACTGTGTTGAGCTTCTTCGGACTAAGACTTTTAAGTGAGAAGAAAAACGGAGCACTTACGGGTTACTACACGTGTGCCATGCTGTTGATCCGGTGTTCAAACCTCAAACCTCAGCTGGAAAGAACAGGTATTACTTAACTTTTTCTCAGTTCTTAGTCTACGAAGGCTCAGATGGCGGGGCCTCACATGGAGAATGGAGGATGACAGAGTTCAGAAGGACATCCTCTATCGTGAAGTGCAGATGGGCAGAAAATAGAAAAAATGCATTGAGAATTGACATCCCTGCACTAAGAGCATTCCCACACGTGTTCCGTCTCCCCCTTCGGTAGCAAACGAAGTGTCGATACGCTAACAGTACCTGTTGCAACCTCATTAAAAGTCCGCCTATGTTTTCCCCGCTGAATCAATCAGTCAGTGTTTCGATATTTCGTATCTTCTGTTGCAATCTTCACTTGATCCCAGTGTGCCTTCACCATACCCGCTTTATCATAACGTAGTTCATCACCAAGAGGAGTGACAGCAGCCATTCTATCAGCCTGCTCATTACCCCGCAAACTCGCCTGTAAGTCCGTTACAATGACCACATATTGAGCTGTGCTTCTCTCCAGCCATCGGAAAGCTGCCATTACTGCTGTAACCTCCACTCTAATATTGGATGTTGTGATGTTACACACTAGACTCTCTGTTTTCAAACAGTGTACATTCACCTTTGCAATAAAACCCCACCCACTCTTTTTATCTCTCACAACAAATCCATCTGTGCATATAATATTGTCTCCTAGGTGTGAATTTTCATTCATCGGCCCTTGCACCGGTGATTCTGTTTCCCGGCACCCTAACTCCATAGTAACTATCATTTTGTGCAAGTTTGTTTTGCTGGGCGGCACTGTAACCCATTCCTCCCTAGGCCTTATCTGGTAATTAGCAGAGACAGTTATAATCATGACCTCTACCTGTGTCAACTATGAGTTACTTCTGTTCAGCTGATGTCCCTTGCTATTCCCCAAGGCCTCATGTAGAAGAAGGTTTTTTTTTTCTTTGTCTGTTGTGACTTTAAGGTACATTTTCGCATGTAGCACTCAAATAATGAAGTATGAAAAGTATAGAGGAGTTTCGTTATTAAGCCACAGGAAGGAAATATTTGGTACAATACTTGGGGGGAAAAAAAATCATCGAACCACAACTTAGTGAAAGACAAATTTGGTTTCGAAAGAACAGAAGGTGTACCTATGCAATATTCTCACTTAAAAAACTAGTGGAAAGGAAGGCTGAATTCGATAAAGAATTACATTACATGTCGTATTCGTAGACCAAGGGAAAGCTTCTGATCGAGTTCATAGAGATACATTATGGAAGGTGCTGCATGTTACGGAGTAAATTAACATCCCATTCAATTGTGCAAGAGTTTGTACGGGATCAGTCAATGTGCAGAGAAAAAATACAGGAATATCAGAAAAGGTCTATATGAAGTCTGGAGTGTGACATGGATGCGTTCTATCACCACTACTGTTCATCCCAAATTTGCAAATCAGTTAACACTAGGGAATGGCAAAACAGAGGAGAATTACTCAAATAATCTGAATTCCGAGTCTGGGTTCCTGGATCCCATTGTGCTGGAAAACAAGAAATGACCCCATGCCTTCAAAACAAGCATGTCGTAAGAGTCAACTAACTGGGTCACTTTTTTTCGAAGTCGGAGTGCATCTGCCTGAGAGCCAAGGAACCAACACTCTACATACAAGTATGTCAGATCTGTAAAAAAATGATGTGCAACACTCAAGTTCTAGAAACAAGACTAACGTCCTGTGATGGTCGAACAACCAGAACCTTCCATCGGAGTTTACAGCCGGTGAACGAAGAAGAAGAAGAAGAATTACCCGAATTGGGAATTTCTAATGGCCAACACGTCTTTGTTGTAGACATAATTTCTTTATATGAAAACCCGATCTTCTTCTTCCTCACATTCAATGGCTGTAAACTCTGGCAGAAAGTTCGGGTTATTGGTTATTCATTCCTATCTGAACTTTGCTCTTATGCTATAAATTTGGTTTTTAGGTGTACATCTAGTTTACATATCTGGCTTATTTGTTTACCAACTATTAGTTCCTCATCTGTCAGGCAGAGGCACTCTGACTTCAAAAGAAAAACCCCTTATTAACCCATTTTTACTACGGACTTACTGTAGAGAGTGGGTCTATTTATTCTCTCAACCTAGAATGTTGAATGGGCCCTTTGGGAGTGAGTGAACAGTGCGGAAGAACAAATAGATCAATATGGTCTGAGGAGAATGGTGCTGCGGGGAGTTACCGGGGATCTTCCCGATACTCAACATTAAGGGCAAGGCGAGACAGATGTACAGTCAGACAGTAACTAGTACCATGAGAATTATAACTCTTTGCATGCTGCAGGAGACGGGGTTAGAGCGTTTATGGGAGTGTCCCAAGTATTATGATGTCGATTCTTAATTCAACATTTAATATTTTCTACCTACAATGAGGCCCCAGAACCCACACAGATGTTACTGGCGATGACAGGTGTTACTGGCGATGACAGGTGTTACTGGCGATGAGAGGTGTTACTGGCAATGACAGGTGTTACTGGCTATGACAGGTGCTACTGGCAATGACAGGCGTTACTGGCAATGACAGGTGTTACTGGCAATGACAAGTGTTACTGACAATGACAAGTGTTACTGGCAATGACAAGTGTTACTGGCTATGACAAGTGTTACTGGCAATGACAAGTGTTACTGGCAATGACAGGTGGCAATGACAGGTGTTACTGGCTGTGACAAGTGTTACTGGCAATGACAGGTGTTACTGACAATGACAGGTGTTACTGACAATGACAGGTGTTACTGGCAATGACAGGTGTTACTGGCTGTGACAAGTGTTACTGGCAATGACAGGTGTTACTGACAATGACAGGTGTTACTGACAATGACAGGTGTTACTGACAATGACAGGTGTTACTGACAATGACAGGTGTTACTGACAATGACAGGTGTTACTGACAATGACAGGTGTTACTGGCAATGACAGGTGTTACTGGCAATGACAGGTGTTACTGGCTGTGACAAGTGTTACTGACAATGACAGGTGTTACTGACAATGACAGGTGTTACTGGCAATGACAGGTGTTACTGGCAATGACAAGTGTTACTGACAATGACAGGTGTTACTGACAATGACAAGTGTTACTGACAATGACAAGTGTTACTGACAATGACAGGTGTTACTGACGATGACAGGTGTTACTGGCAATGACAAGTGTTACTGACAATGACAGGTGTTACTGACAATGACAAGTGTTACTGACAATGACAAGTGTTACTGGCAATGACAGGTGCTACTGACAATGACAGGTGTTACTGACAATGACAGGTGTTACTGACAATGACAAGTGTTACTGGCTATGACAGGTGCTACTGTCAATGACAAGTGTTACTGGCGATGACAAGTGTTGCAATCAATACCTGCTTGAGTTAGTCTCCCCCCTCCCCCCCCCCCTGTGTGGTTTCCGGGACCCTGTTATAGGAAGAACAAGAATAGACCCACTGCCTTTCCAAAAGCATGTCAGAAGAGTCAACTAATTGATAGCTTCCTTCAATGTGGGAGTGCATCTGCCTAAGAGGCAAGAAACCAGCAGTCTGCATACAAATGAGTCAGATCTGTAAAACAAATGCACACGCAACATTCAGGTTCTGCAACAGGACGGCAGTCCAGAAGTGGATGAACAACCAGAACTTTCCACCAGAGTTTACAACTGGTGAACACAAAGAAGAAGAAACAGTCTTCCACAATAAGAACATGTGATTTCAGAACCTTTATTGCAATCTCGTATATTTGATGTGTTTTTCCAACCAACAACATACACAGTATAACTAGGGGATACATACAAAAACATAAGAAAGGCTCACTTTTATTCATTTAAAAAAAAAATTATTACATATAAAACCTAAACAAAGATAATACATTTCAGAATGTACAGAAGCAGTTTTAAGCACCAATAAATGTCATTATGCAATTAGGAACATTAACAAAAATTTACAAGGAAGTTTGCCTGCCAGCCCAGAGATATTGAGTTCAAATCTGCACTAAGTCAATTTTCAAATGACCTTGGCAACCAGGTTTCCTAAACTGGGTTCTATGTACAGTCCTGGGAAGTAGAGACAGACAGCCAGCCAGCATAAAGCTGGCCACACCATCAAGTACCACTTGATCCCCAAAACAAATACACATGATATGTCACTGCAGGGAAAGGGGTTCTCTACATTTTTCAGGGATCAGCATACTCAGGGATCAACACACTCAGGGATCAACATACTCAGGGATCAACATTCTCAGGGATCAACATTCTCAGGGATCAAAATTCTCAGGGATCAACATATTCAGGGATCAACATTCTCAGGGATCAACATTCTCAGGGATCAACATACTCAGGGATCAACATTCTCAGGGATCAACATTCTCAGGGATCAACATACTCAGGGATCAACATTCTCAGGGATCAACATTCTCAGGGATCAACATATTCAGGGATCAACATACTCAGGGATCAACATTCTCAGGGATCAACATTCTCAGGGATCAACATTCTCAGGGATCAACATTCTCAGGGATCAATGTACTCAGGGATCAACATACTCAGGGATCAACATTTTGGAAATGAGGTTTGTCACAGACCAGAGGCCTAAGGCCCAGCATAGAAAGATCATTAGTACAATTCCTCTAGCAATGATCTGCGGGCCACCTGCTAGCCCTCCGCACACAGATGGGATCTGGTCGGTGGGCCACAAGCCAAATAGCCCTGCCATATGGGATCCAGGGCCCCATTCTGGGCTTGAGGGAGGTTCACAAAACTAACCCCAAACAAGCATATCCTAAAGGGCAACTAATAACTAATCCTGGGTTTGCTGAAACTGGATGTGTTGGGCTCAGAAGTGCAGATACTGTGGCCTAGCTGTAAACTTCAACACAATGTCCCAATTACTTTGTTAATGGCGAACTGAAGTTAGGCTGTCCTTTTAACTGTATAACTAGGGGTGACAAAGTTCTTTCAAATAGGAATGAGGAAGACAAAGAAGTTTACACATTTTCTTCTTCACGTTCACTGGTTGTAAACTCTCTCTGTCATACAGTTCTGATTGTTCGTCCACTTCTGGACTTTGGTGTTGTTCCAGACTGTGTTTTGTGTGCACATCCGTTTTACAGATCTGTATAATTTTTTTGCAGACTGTTGGTTCCTGGCCTCTTAGGCAGTTGCACTCTCACTTTGAAGGAAACACCCATAATTAGTGGCTTTTATTTGAGGTGCCAGGACCCACACAGGGAGTTTACACAATTCAACAGACAATTGTAACCCAGGCAACAAATGTCTGCATATGCTGGATGTGTTAGCCAAAATGAGTAAATATCACAGCTATGTTGTAAACAGCCCACAAGGCATTTACATCCTCAGATAAGCAAAGAAAAAAATGACAATGGTTTCAGTTGACCCTCCTCTGCCTGAGCTCTAGAAAAATCTCTTCATTTTCTTGTGGTATGGGAAAGTCTACTGGTTCTTGCACGAGAGGTAAGTCATACGTCTCCGGGTCATCATCTTCAGATGGCTTTGTTTGTGTACCTGCAGATAGCAAAGTTTATGTCTCCATTATTTACAAATATATTATTTTGACTACGTTAGATGTCTCTGGAAAGATTCTATAGCTGGGCAACAAATAATAAAATAATTTTTTACATTAAAAAAAAACATTTTCAAAAAATCTACACATCACAAACCACTCTGGGCACAATTAAAAAGCATTCCAAATTAAATCTCCAGCTCACAGTATTGCACCGAGCACTCAACTCAATAACTGACCAGTGAAGCTATATCCTTTCAGTCTATATACGGAAGAAATGAAAGACCAACTACTGTCAGAGGCAAAAACTTCACACGACTATAAACAGTAAATCAGTCTATCCTCCATATTGACAGAATATTGTGTTCAATCAAATGCCGGCGTCTTTACCTCACCTCTACTGTTAACACTGGGATAAAAACATTTTTGTTTCAACTAAATCATGAGACAACAGATCAAATGGACTGGGCGTGTCAAGACTACCGTGTTGAATGTTGAGTGTAGAATTAAGAATCAACATTACAGCCTTCAGCACACCCCCATAAACGCTCTGTCCCCATCTTCAGCAGCAAACAAAGAGTTGCAATTTCGATGGCACCAGTGACTGTCTAATTGTATATGCGTCTCACCCTTCCCCTGAGTGTTGGGCATCGGTCAGATCCCCTGTTAACTCTTCGCGGCGCCATTCTCCTCAGACTGTAATGTAATCGGTACCTCTACACTGTTGACTTGCTCCCAAAGGGCCCTCACAATATCTAGCTTTTCATACATCAATTCACCAACAAGTGGTGCAGAGCCAGGCAGTCTATCTGCCTGCTTATTTCCCAACACACCAGCATGATCTGGAGTGAATATCCAAAGGAGGCTAACTACTCGGAACCTCTGAAGTGATGTTTGCAACTTTGCACTGAGCATGCCTGTCTCCACCTTTCTCAACATGCTCTGTGAATCATCAGATAGTGCATCACTTAGACACAGTGGAAGCAGGCCTAGAGGTCAACCATGCCAGCGATGGATAGAAGGAAAATCTGAGACTATAAATACCAGCATCTTCGCAGCTTGCACATAGACTCACATGTTATGCCTCTTCAAAACCTGATGATGAAACGCAGAACAGGACTGGTGAAGAAGAAGTAGGTCAAGTTAGTTTGCCATCTGGTCCAGGACTAACTGGTGTGAATCCACATTGAGGTGGATTTAAAAAAAAAAAAAAGATCCAGGTCAAGCTAGCCTGAAATAGGAACCAGGAAATATCCTGGGAAGTAAAGATGACTGGCTATAAAAATAGGAGGCTGGTATGATATGCTCACTATGCCTGAAAGCAAAGATTTAGGACCTTAAAAGTAATCAATTAATGACATTCAACAGATGTTTGATAAACAGAAAAACATATAATTGTTGTTTAGGATTCATGAATTACTTATGGCATACTATATACTCATACATACATATGCAATTCTTAAAATCCCTACATCTTACAAACACAATACACACCTAATTATATAATGTGCATATTACAGATACACGCAAGTGACAGTATGGAGAATAGGACTGATGTCATGGAGTCTGAATAATTATTCCCTACATTATGAATGCCATTTGGATCAGATAGTTAGTTCTAAGATAAGACAAGTCGTGTGATCACCCTGAGTATTAGATGGCAGGGAAAGATATCCACCTAAGCAAGCAGGCATTGTTGAAGTAAGTAGATAGAAGTCTCCAGTGGGTTATGAACAACAGTGAACAAAGAAAATGAAGTTATTAGAGAAAGGTCAAAGGAAGGAGAAAATGCTGGATGGTGTTGACGGTATTTTACAGAAAAGAGATTCATGGACCGAAACTTATCAAGGTGCAATCTTCTTTATTCTTTTTCTTCATTAATGTTACTGGTTGTAAGCTCTGCAGAAAGTTCTGTTATTCCTAAACCTTAGAACTTTAGTATTGTTTCAGAACCCTGAATGATATGCCCCCACGCAGGGCCTAATTTTAGGGGGGATAAAAAAAACAGTCTGCATACAGGTAGGTCAGATCTGTAGAATGGATGTGCATGCCACCAAAGTAGTGGAACAAAATCAAAGTCCATAAGTGGATGAACAACCAGAACTTTCCGCCAGTTTACAGCTGGTGGAGATTAAGAAGATTACACATCTGTCTTGCCTTTGCTGTAATCTCCTCAGCTCTCAAGAAAGGAGACACATCACCTACACTGAATAGAATGGCACATGATGATCATGGTGGAAAAGCATACTTACCATCATCACGAGTATTACTGACAGCTATCTGAAGTCTGCTGGCTTCATCCAAGTCTTCAGCCTCTTCCTCCATATCTGGGAGCACCTGAAGATCAAGCGCTTTACGCTGAGACTCCCTGTGAAACACGACAACAGCAACGCCGGCAGCCAGAATAAATAAGTTGAACCAGAAAGCACAGACAGCACTCACTAGTGGCCAGTTGTGAAGCAGATACCTGAAATTAAAAAAAAAAGTCACTGGAATCGTCACCATCATGTAGCAGGTCCTTTACAGAACATCTCTCTCACCACAGCTCACCTGAAAGAAACTCTGTTTTATCAGCTCTCCCATCTCATGCACTTTCTTGCTCAAGGTGTCTCCCACATCCTGTGCCCATCTTTGTGCTGGTCAGCCTCTGCCCCTGTTTCCTAGTACTATGCCATCTGCTACTGTTCTTTCCAAACCATCGTGATGCTTGATATCACTAAAGTATTTCAGTTTCTGAGACAAGATGATATTGATGAGCCAATCTTCCTTGATGTGAAGATCGTTTAGGATATAAATATTTCTTTTCTTCTTGGTCTAAGGTATTCTGTAAATCCTTCTCTAGCTACAATCTATAAAAAGATGAACAAAACCAGCACCCAAGCCACTTGAAAAGTGCGAGACAAATATAGATAACCATGAAACTGGGCTACAATCTAGAAACAGTGTGATGAATAAAGAAAAAGAAAGGTTATCCTGCTCTATAAGGGGGGCATGTGAATCACATTGTAATAAATTAAGGTCTTTCTCTCCACAGCAAAAAGCCTGGGCAGTACTGTAGAGACATGGAGTACTGTTGAGACATGGAGTACTGTAGAGATGTGGAGTACTATAGAGACATGCAGTACTGTAGAGACATGCAGTACTATAGAGACATGCAGTACTGTAGAGACATGCAGTACTGTAGAGACATGCAGTACTATAGAGACATGCAGTACTGTAGAGACATGGAGTACTGTAGAGACATGGAGTACTGTAGAGATGTGGAGTACTATAGAGATATGCAGTACTGTAGAGACATGCAGTACTGTAGAGACATGCAGTACTATAGAGACACTCAGTACTGTAGAGACATGCAGTAATATAGAGACATGCAGTACTGTAGAGACAGAAACATGCAGTACTGTAGAGACATGCAGTACCGTAGAGACAGAGACATGCAGTACTGTATAGACAGAGACATGCAGTTCTGTAGAGACATGCAGTACCGTAGAGACAGAGACATGCAGTACTGTAGAGACATGCAGTACCGTAGAGACAGAGACATGCAGTACTGTAGAGACATGCAGTACCATTTCTGTTAGAGTAGAGACACAGAGTCCATGCAATACTGTAGAGACTTGCAGTACCTGTGAGAGAGACATTAGAATACTGTAGAGACATGCAGTACCGTAGAGACAGAGACATGCAATACTGTAGAGACATGCAGTACCGTAGAGACAGAGACATGCAATATTGTAGAGACATGCAGTACCGTAGAGACATGCAGTACTGTAGAGACATGCAGTACTGTAGAGACATGCAGTACTGTAGAGACATGCAGTACTGTAGAGACATGCAATACTGTAGAGACATGCAGTACCGTAGAGACAGAGCAGGCTATACTGTAGAGACATGCAGTACCGTAGAGTTTGAGACATGCAGTACTGTAGAGACAGCAGTACTTAGTGACAGACTGCAATACTGTAGAGACATGCAGTACCGTAGAGACATGCAGTACTGTAGAGACATGCAGTACTGTAGAGACATGCAGTACTGTAGAGACATGCAGTACTGTAGAGACATGCAATACTGTAGAGACATGCAGTACCGTAGAGACAGAGACATGCAATACTGTAGAGACATGCAGTACCGTAGAGACAGAGACATGCAATACTGTAGAGACATGCAGTACCGTAGAGACAGAGAATACTGTAGAGACATGCAGTACCGTAGAGACAGAGACATGCAATACTGTAGAGACATGCAGTACTGTAGAGACATGCAGTACTGTAGAGACATGCAGTACTGTAGAGACATGCAGTACCGTAGAGACAGAGACATACAATACTGTAGAGACATGCAGTACCGTAGAGACAGAGACATGCAATACTGTAGAGACATGCAGTACCGTAGAGACAGAGACATGCAATACTGTAGAGACATGCAGTACCTGTAGAGAGACATGCAATACTGTAGAGACATGCAGTACTGTAGAGACTAGAAAATGCAATACTGTAGAGACATGCAGTACCGTGTGAGACATGAGACATGCAATACTGTAGAGACCAACTGGCAGTTAATAGCTGACAGAGAATGCAATTTACTTCCCAGACATGCAGTACCTTTTTTAGAGACAAGAGCGCAGGGAATTTTTGTAATCTGTCTTTTCTCGACATAAGACACCCTGCCTTGCAATAAATGTTCTTTCAACGGGCCAAACAAATGAAAGTCCGATGATGCCAAGTCCGAGATGTACGCTGGATGTTTCAATACTTCACACCGCACAGTCAGTAGTGTATCCACTGTATGTGCCTATTGAAAGAACATCTGCGGGGTTGGAGATTTGCAGATAACAATGAGGTGATGCCAGTGGTGCAAACTTGGTTACTGGCCGCAATCAAAACCTTCTACCTGGCAAGCATCAACAATCTTGTTTACGCTGCGCTGTTAGTACCTGTGTTGCAAAGTAGCTAGCATCTACAATCTTGTTGGTCTGTGATACTACCTGTGTTGCAAGGTGCCCTGGACATCTCTCAGCATCTACAATCTTGTTGGTCTGTGAACTACCTGTGTTGCAAGGAAGGGAGCTAGCATCTACAATCTTGTTGGTCTGTGAACTACCTGTGTTGCAAGGAAGGGAGCTAGCATCTACAATCTTGTTGGTCTGTGAACTACCTGTGTTGCAAGGAAGGAGTGGCATCTACATCTGTTGGTCAACTACTTGTTTTGCAAGGAAGGGAGCTAGAACATTTGGTCTGTGAACTACCTGTGTTGCAAGGAAGGGAGTGAGCATCTACAATCTTGTTGGTCTGTGAACTACCTGTGTTGCAAGGAAGGGAGTGAGCATCTACAATCTTGTTGGTCTGTGAACTACCTGTGTTGCAAGGAAGGGAGTGAGCATCTTTGCACAATCTTAAGGTGCCCTCTTTGGTCAGGGTCTGTGAACTACCTGTGTTGCAAGGAAGGGAGCTAGCATCTACAATCTTGTTGGTCTGTGAACTACCTGTGTTGCAAGGAAGGGAGTGAGCATCTACAATCTTGTTGGTCTGTGAACTACCTGTGTTGCAAGGAAGGGAGCTAATGTTGACAAATAGGACAACGAACAATTTTGTTCCGGCCATCTGTAAAAAACGGATCAATGTAATTGTCTTTACTTAACTTCTTTCCTCGTATATATGCAGACATAAAGTCTAAAAACCTGAGGCTAATATCTAAGAAGCAATTCTTTCATGAAAACAATATTTTAGGGATTAGAAAGTGATGCATTATGCTAGGAACCTAAAAGATAAAGTGTTATCAGCATCACAGTACACATACTTGCCCATAGAGATTTATGCAGTTAATGTTATTTATTTAAATTATCAAATAATCAATTTAAAAAATAAGATAAACGACAAAGTCATGAACAAAAGTTTGACAATACACAAAGCAAATAATCATTAACAAAAACTAATGAAATATTTCACACAACCATCAACATGAACCTAACCCTTTCACTCTACAAATCTACAAGAAATTATCCTTTTTCCAAATTTCATTTAAAAAAAAATACTGAATCCCTATTATTCTCGGAACTTGTACCCTCCTTTTTATTCTCGGAACTTGTACCCTCCTTATTATTCTCGGAACTTGTACCCTCCTTATTATTCTCGGAACTTGTACCCTCCCTATTATTCTCGGAACTTGTACCCTCCCTATTATTCTCGGAACTTGTACCCTCCCTATTATTCTCGGAACTTGTACCCTCCCTATTATTCTCGGAACTTGTACCCTCCCTATTATTCCGGAACTTGTACCCTCCCTATTATTCTCGGAACTTGTACCCTCCTTATTATTCTCGGAACTTGTACCCTCCTTATTATTCTCGGAACTTGTACCCTCCCTATTATTCTCGGAACTTGTACCCTCCTTATTATTCTCGGAACTTGTACCCTCCCTATTATTCTCGGAACTTGTACCCTCCCTATTATTCTCGGAACTTGTACCCTCCCTATTATTCTCGGAACTTGTACCCTCCTTATTATTCTCGGAACTTGTAATACCCTCCCTATTATTCTCGGAACTTGTACCCTCCCTATTATTCTCGGAACTTGTACCCTCCCTATTATTCTCGGAACTTGTACCCTCCTTATTATTCTCGGAACTTGTACCCTCCCTATTATTCTCGGAACTTGTACCCTCCCTATTATTCTCGGAACTTGTACCCTAAGAAACTAGGTGAAGAAATGAAGAAGCTAAAGAAGACATTTGGAGTTTTGGTCCGTTTTTATAAAAGTCAAGGGGGTCAAACTTCGGGAAGACTAACCTGGACAACAAATGAATGCAGAAGTCAGATCTTTAGATGAACGCAGAAAAAGGAGAAGAAATCCCTAGACCACTGAGCAAACAGAACAATATGGCGGCCACCGCTTCATCACTGACAAAATTATTTTTTAAATCCCCCCATTTCTTTTCATCAAGGGCAATAATGGCTAAATGCAATGCAAGCAAAGTATTTACTGCTTTCCTTCCCTTTGAACAAAACAGACATATTGATGATGACCTATCTTTGTGACATTATTAAGACATAACTGAGTTTTCAAAAATATGATTGTTATCACGCCAAATAATATTTACACATTTTTGTAGGGCATATATACTCATACCCACTATGTCTATATAGTGTACAGTTGTAGCCAGTGTGAAAGCTGTTATACAGGCTTAGAGGCCACAGCCCAAAGACTTCATGTCAGCAAAATTCGTTATCCTACACCTAAATAAACAAGGGCATGCACGCCTATCATGCATCAGATTTTTGTCTCATTCAAGCAGCCATTTCTTCGCACAATGAATAACTTTCTCAGGTCTGTCTCTCCACTTTCTGAAGCTTTATCTCTCTGAAACCAGTGACCAACAGTGCTCCTATTGACTGCATAACTTCCATTAATTTAACAGAAATGTTTATTCAAATAGATTAGTACAGCTGTTATTTTTGCTGGAACAAGTTGCCATTTAGCACACACAATGCTACCATTTCAAATTTAAACTGCCAAATTTCATTTTTCTATCTTCAACGAGAAACAAAATGTGGGCATTACTTTCGGAATGCCCCTCTGACATAATCATCAAAATATCTGAAACGAATGTGATAAAACAATCAATAAAATATGAGTTCAGTCTTACATAGTCATCAACAAAATGTGAGAACAGTTCAGCAGTTAAGGTTTTCTTTTGCTCCAAGAAGCCCAGGAAATACAAAGGACTTAACAAAGTCATGTGAACGGCCCGTATAAAGATGGATCTGTATCTAAATATTGCCTGAAACATAACAGTATTAGAGATGAGACATTTCATGTCCAACAAAACATTATTAGAGATGAGACATTTCACGTCCAGCAAAACAGTATTAGAGATGAGACATTTCACGTCCAACATAACAGTATTAGAGATGAGACATTTCACGTCCAACATAACAGTATTAGAGATGAGACATTTCACGCCCAACATAACAGTATTAGAGATGAGACATTTCATATCCAACAGTAATAATGTAACATTTCATGTACACATTTTACTTCAGAATTCAAACATAATCTGTTCAGCTGGTGTTCAAATTCCAAACTGTTTGGGTTCCAAGGCAATTTTGTTTCTATTGATAATAATGATAATTAAGTTAATCTGCTCCAGGGTCAAACAAACACACATTTTAAAATGTCTTTTCCTAAATACAGTATACTGTAAATATAGTAACACATGATGATTCTATTTGAATACAAACATAAATCAATCACAGCAAATAGAAACATGAGGAGCAAGGAGGATTTAGGGAGACTTGTTTGGAAGGTGCATCACCTTCCAGGTTAACACTGAGTCCTTTCTGGTGTTTCATATTGTAGTCGTTCACCAATAGCAGAGGGTTTAGGGTCACTAGTTTTTGTTGACAGCCAGAGTTCCAAAGTGATCTTATGCTGGCGATCATTTTTATTTGTTTCCTACAATTTCCAATAATGTTATCACTAATAAGTCAACACACCTGTGAACTAGGGTTCTATAAGGGTGCCAGCTCTCAACAACTTCTTGTGTTTTTGACCTTGTGGTCAAAAGATTCTGAATATCAGCAGTGCTAATCCTTCCAGCTTCCCCCTCTTCCTTCTCGGAAGACATTTCTTCTGCAATTCTTCCCTCTGCTGCTGGTGAAGGTGCTTTAAGCTCTTGCGTTGTCAGCACAGTTGAGAGATTGGCACATGCCAGGGTTAGGTTTTTAAGGCAGCGCTCAAGTTCCGAGGCAAAATTTACTTAAACATTGTGTTCTGATTCTAAGTTGTTTGAGATTTGATGCGTTCGAATTGTGTATACATGTGCAGAGAATGCTATTACCGAATGAAATATAATGCGAGCATCTCTGTGTGCAGAGAAGTGATTGATCAAGTATGCTTGGCTCTGTTGGAGACACAAGTTTAAATATACAGCAATCTGAGCTTAACCCTACCAGACCGCTCTCCCGTTTTTCCGGGAATTTCATAACTGTTCTGTATACTGCTGGCCCTAAATTTCGGCTATTTGCATAGTGCGTGAAAAAGATGCGTCACTGACTAAAAATAACCAACCAATCGTCGTCAGTACGCTTTGTTGGAGATTGCTAATGGCTTCCCCGTGTGTGTGAATCAATTTTGTGTGTTTTAACGTGAAAAAATTCGGAAAATTCAGAATGAAGCGAGCGGCTGATGAACCAAGTTCAAGGCTTTTCACAGTCCAACAGGTGATCGATACTTTGGTTTATTCAGAATCTGTGATATATATATATATATATATCTATATATATATATATATATATATTCATTATCTGTGATAATTTCATAAAGAATACGTTCTTGAAGTGATACTGTCAGTGAGAGCGCAAATGATGAGGTAAATCTTGAAAATTATCAATCTTGAAATAGATCGATAGTAGGAGGAGGGGGTGTGTCCATTAAACGGCAACATCTGGTGTTCACTTTGTGAAACAAAGTTGATCCTGATGAGTGAATTCGCACAAAAAGGTGGAATATTGGCGCTAGATAAAAGGTAAGCCTATTTTCTACAATGTCTCCAAGTTTCATCATATTCTAGCCACTCGTTTGCATGTAACTAATATTTGTGTATATCAAGTTGATTTTTTCTCGGCAATACCCAGGAGCTCAGGTTATAGGAACAGTTAGGTTCCGGGCCTTAGGTCTGGTAAGGTTAAGCAGTCACACTGCAGTACATGTTCAGTATTCTGGGCGCAGTTGCTGCCCTTCCATCTTTCCAGACAGTGTTCCACTGTGACAGACTGAGCTATGTGAAACACACAAACAATAGCAGTGGACAATTAAAGCCATGGATGAAATTCTTCCTCTTTATAACACAAAGCCTGAGCAGTATTGTAGAGATCATATGTTGTCTATGGAGACTGATACCTCTTTCAGACTGCCTTGTTTACTGCAAAGGAAAGGTAACACCAATACGCTTGGAACAAAGCATGCTGCACATGCCACTGAATCAGAAGTGCTGCGCTCTGTCAGTCCATCTGTTCAGACATGGATTTCTGAAAAACCTTAATTAGCCACCGTTCACAACATACTTGTTCCAGGTAAGTGGAGGCCCCCACACCCATAAGGAAAACTTTAGCTGACCAGGTAAGGGGGGGCCCCATACCACAAGGGAAACTTTAGCTGACCAGGTAAGGGGGGCCCCAGTACTCACAAAGGCGACTTTTAGCTGAAATATACAATGTCTAGTTGATTGAAGGGTTTTGCTGAACTGGAGAACAAGAGGCAGTAGAAGTAGAAGAAATGTAGGATACTCACTGATCTTTTTGACGCTGCAGAAATGTGGCCGTCTCTGCCGTACATCTTAACTACCAGCATAAACATTCCTGCAAGATGGAGGCAACAATGGTTACATATGACCTCATAAGCACAAAGATATCGTCTAATAACTATGACACAAAGTGCCAACTGGTCTGTAAAATATAGGTCTAGCCCTATATGCCCAACAGGCCTGCAGGTGTGGAAAAGGATCCCTAACTTTTATTTCTCTGGCAAACCCCTTCACCAGTGATTCCCAAACTGTGCCCCGGGAAGCCGCGACTTCTTCACAGGGGTGCTTCAAAATATGCAAAGGTACAAGAGTTTATTTTTTTTAAATTTTTTTTTATCTCTTACATTCGAATAGTCATACTTCTCTTTAGGTTAGGGCGCTGTGGAAAATTTTTAATTTAAAAAAGGCGCCGCGACTAAGAAAAGTTTGGGAAACACTCCTCTACAGGACCAAGGCAGAAGAGGAGCGACTAAGTAGGTACAGTAAAGTAACTCTGACACTGCAACAAGATATCTGTAAAGATACCATCTTTAATCCTTTATTACAGAGCTTAAGCTCTTAGCGATTTACAGCATACAACCCTCAGTCTACCATTCTTCTTCTTCTTGGGAACTCTGGCTCCCAGTGGACTAAACTGCCAACACAGCTTTATCTAAATCCTAGGGAGCTGAACTGCCTGCACAGTTTCCTCTTATCCTTGAGTGACAGCCCGCTTCATATCCCCGGTTATTAATTCTCCCAGCCATACATTCCTTGCCAGACGATTGTCTTGACATCGACCTGGCTGCCAGGAGATACATAGATACGTGATATTGTGTATTTGTGTAGTACTACTGTCTATTCTATGTATGGGCTGAAGAAGGCTCCATAGCCGTAATGTTCACGTTTTGTTTGTGTTTGTTATATTGTGAAGCTCACTGATATACTTTGCGTTCGGTTTTATATCTCTCCATGATATCTTTACTTCCTTGTTATCCCATTCTGGGTGCTGAGAAAGATACAGGGTTTTGGTTCTTGCCATTATGGCAGCCCTCACAACAGATAGTTGTTATCATTGCAGTTTCCTTGACATTATCTTTCCATCCTGCATTTGGTCTACCTCAAGTTCCACATCCCTCTTGTTTATTCTCCTCTTGAGATTATCTACCAAGGCGTTATTTTTGATTGCATCTTTTCAGGTTTCTCTCAGTCTTTTTCAGACATCTCATTTCCATGGCTACTAATAACTAAAAATTGATCATCAAACATTCATTCTCACAGAAATTCAGTTGTGGGTGAGGTAAAATAATTGGCACAGGTGTGTTCATTAGCTACAACATTACTCTGGCTGTTCAAGCGATAACAACACTCTGAATGTGCCAGTTATAACATTGCTCTAATTGTTCAAGCTATAACATTACTCTCACTGGACCATGCTTTTGGTGAAAAAAGGCAAGACTGTGGCACGTTTTTTTTCCCCTTAAGGCAAAAGGTGTAATATTGCTGTTTCTGCTTGAATCAATGTGATATTTCCATCGGAATGGGATCTGAACCATGCAATGGAGTACATGCACGTGGGTTCAGCCTGTCCTCAGTGTCTATTAGGCATTTGGTGATGACAATTTATCCAGTCAACAATACCAGTCGACGGAAGAGGAGAATGAAAACAGGCAAGCATGCTGGTATCTGCAGGAAGTGACTGAAATGTGACAGGCCAAGCTTCAAGTATGTTCGCATACTATACTGGAACTGTGCTTCGTCCAATCAACGTCGACCCATTTTTGAAAAGCTCCTCTATGGAAATGACATCATTGCCTTGCAAGAAACACATCTTGGCGAAGAGACAGTTGGATCTGCAGATTTTCACTGCATCTACAACTGATGACACCTCAGACAGGTAATTATTATTTGTGACAATTTATCAATGGCTGAGGTGGATATGTCTGAATATAATAGTGAAGATTTGCAAATACAGGCAGTCAGAGAGTTGGCTCCAGCCCATTTGCTCCAGACAGAGGAAAGGAACGTTATCTGCTGTGGAGGCTTCAATGCCAGAGGTAGCCAGTGGGGTAATGTCATTAGCAATTAACAGGGCAAAGACTTGGAAGATGCCCTAGTGTCTGCTGACCTAGTGTGCTTGAATGATGTCAAGGTCACCAAAATGGCAACCCAACATGGCGATTCTGATAGTGTCACTGACCTGGTTTTGGTGTCTCCCAACACTGCATCAGGACGCAGGTGGAGCACACTGAGGTATCATGACAGCGATCACTTTCCTTGTGTCATTTTGGTGGAGAAGAGCAAAACCAGAGGCCTTGAAAACAAGGTGCCAACTTTCTTTTTTTTGAGGGAAGGACGCCATCAGCAAAATCAGATGGAGGAAAGCAAGCGTTGATTGCTGAAAGCCGGAAAGATGGCGCAGCCACCATGGTGGAATGAAGAAGTCAAGAAGGTGTGGCTAGACAAGAGGCAAGCTGTCAGGGTGTGGCAAAAAGCAAGGAAAACTGATCCATCACTGTTTGAGCGCCTGACAAATCTGAAAGATGAGGTGAACAGAAAGGTGTGCTCTGAAACGTCTCCTGTGAAATTTTGGTGCCTTCAACGAAGTATGAATGGTGCCTCACGATGGAGGGGTATCCCAGACTTTCAAAGCACAGACCTGACATGTCTGGGTTCCAGGGCCCTATTTGAAAGAGGAAAGTTGGGGTTGGGCGTGGATTAGACTAAAGTCCTACAACACATTTGTGATTTTGGTCACAGGCATGAGAAAAAGTTAACAGCGTGTTGTACAAGGTGACTAATAGGGGGAATTTCCTTTGAAGTCAAAGTGCATCTGCCTGAGAGGCGAGGAACCAACAGTTCGCAAACACATAAGCCAGATCAGTAAAAGGAATGTGCAGCAAAATGCAGGTTCCAGAACAAGACAAAAGACCAGAAGTAGATGAACAACTGCATCCAAAATGATGATATGCTGACAATGCCAGATGCAGATATGAAAGACCTGGCAAGAAAAAAGTTAGGTACTCTGTTAGCTGCAAAGTGCCCTAACATAACTGTCTATACAGTTGAATGATATGCTGAACACATGGTGGTACACCAGCACCAGGCACATTCTAGTCATGTCCTGCCTACACTTCTCTGTAGTCGTCCTAGAAACAAGGCCCTAGGCCAATGTAGATCAGATAGTCGTTAACGTCAGGGATTTGTTTCTGTTGGCCTGACATCCAAATAATGGCTCTCTAAGTAGTCAATGGATGTCAAACTTGTAGGCTTCAGTCCAGAAAGGGAAACACCAGGGAAAATCCACAGTCACTCAACTGACCCATATCTCTATTTGCTTGAGAATCTGGCATTTCCAGCACCAAATGAACAGTGTATGGTTGACCAGGTCCTAATACCTGTTGCAAAAAACAAATAATTATTACATTATTAAAGGCAAGACAAGTAAGGAAGCTAATGAAAGCAGATCAATATATACAGCTTAAAGGTGTTGTTCAGTTGGAAGAGTTACACATTCAGAATTGGCCTGTTACTGTTGCCATTGTAAAGTTGTAGTTGGAGTTCTGGATTGTTGTCACCCTTACTTTGATTGAGGAATGTTTGATTGTTCAAATCACACTGACCTTAGCATTCAAGCTGACTTGTGTTGAAAAGAATACTGCCCTATGCAAGTATCAGTGGGAGCCCTTGCAACCATACCCCCTAAGCACCCTCACACATAACAGTCCTTAATTAGTCATTGACGTCTGTGGCTTAGGCTAATGTTTTTCGTAATGCCGGGGTGCAAGGAGCAGCGGGCCAAATAGTTAAAATGCTGGGCTCTCAAGCAGAGAACACGGGTTCGAATCCTCGGTAAGGCTGGGGATTTTTCTGTCCGGCACAAAAATAAAATCCTCACCTGCACAGTTATGGCAACAGCACTAGCCATGTGACCGTAAATTCTCAAAGATCCCCCTGCCTACACCACAAAAGAGGTATAATAAAGGCAGTAATCAGCAGTTTTGGCAGGAAAAGACCAGTAATTGGCAGTTTTGGCAGGAAAAGACAAGCACTGTTCTTTGGTCATGTGATGAGCATGGGAGGCTTTGTAGAATATTGTGACAACTTAGTCAGTTAGCTAGTTAGTTAGTCGGGTTATCATCATTGCACTCCGGACATGTCCATAGGTGCTCATATTCTCCCCTCAGTATTAACCCCAACGTCCGATGGCTAATAGTACCAGTTCTATGTTGATTAACAAGTGTTCTGACGTGTCTGGTGTGCGTCTCGTTTTTTGCTGTGCCGATCTCAATTCCCAAGTCTGCCATTCTGGCGAGTGATGTGGATTCACTGCCCCCAAAGTCCTCTAACCTTCTCATTTCTCTGAGGGCATTAATAATACCAGCATGATCCATAGGCTGACCGTCGGTAGTGATAGCGGATCCAGCCAGCCTATCAGCTCTTTTATTCGATGGATGATGGATGGATTGCGACAGTGGCATAGAGGGATATCATCAGTGGAACTGACCCAGAGGACAGGGGATCGAGATCTGTGGAGACACATGAACACCTACACCAGTCGTCAGGGCACATGATAATGACGAAGACAGGTAAAGGTCCTTTTACAAGCCAATGGCTGATTGGACATGTGAAGCTAGAATCTATTTATAGACCAATCGGTACTCCGTGGGTGATGTGCATATCATCATATCAACCGCCTTGACTTCCCAGGACTTTACCTGATACCTATTTTAGACTGGGTCAACCAGGGAGTAAAGGTCATTTGTAAAACAACCTGGCTTGATACAGATTCGAACCCAAGACCTTCAGAAAAGGATCTATCTTCTACGCTACGGCAGCTTCCATTACCTTATTTTTGGAGTCATGGTAGCACAGTTGCTAGTATGTTTGCCTGTGGGCTCAGTGGCCACAGGTTCAAATCTCAATTATTCCTGTCTGGGTTCCAGGGCCCTAGTTTAAAGAGGGAAGATGAGGGTGGGGAGTGGGAATTAGACTAAAGCCTTACAACACACATGTGATTTTTGTCACAGACATGATAGAAACTTAACGGCTGTTAGGATATGTCTGAGGAGATACTCTGTACCTCAACGTGGGCGCCAGCTGGCTTTGTGCTGGTTTTACAGATCCTCATGCAGGACTCCTACCCCACGTCCTTGTTGTGCGCTACGGATAATGACCTAAACCAAGCTGGCAGGAGATCTTGGAGTTGGTGGTCGAGGAAATGCAGTGCCCAGAAATCCTCTGGCACTCATCAGCCCACACCCCATACATGGGTGATAACGTACACAGAAAACCCATTTGAAAGATGAGTAAAGTCTCTACCTAATGAAAAACTCAGGTTCAAATGTCTGTCATAAAAAATTCATACTGTATGACTTTGTTCAAATGTTTGTCATTAAAATTTCATACCATATGACTTGGTTCAAATGTCTGTCATCAAAATTTCATACCATATGACTTGGTTCAAATGTCTGTCATCAAAATTTCATACCATATGACTTGGTTCAAATGTCTGTCATCAAAATTTCATACCATATGACTTGGTTCAAATGTCTGTCATCAAAATTTCATACCATATGACTTGGTTCAAATGTCTGTCCATTAAGACTGTTAGCTTCTTAGGCTTAGGTTCCGGCACTAAGTTGTAACTTCTTGCCCTGTCGCGTACCAAAACACACTAATATTAAATAGCGCAAATAGGACATGAGAAGATGTTACATCTTGTTACGAGATCAAGCTCCAAGCAGTAGCAGCCAAGAAGTCAAAGAAGGCGGACGTGTATGTCCGAGTGTAGTTCATTCATAGCAGAGTATTTACCCCGGGATAAAACAGCTTAAAGGCTGGGACGAGAAGTGTCAGATTTCTGAGCCGCGGTTCTCAAGAGACTGTAAGAGAACTGAAATGAGCATTTCTGCTGTATTTTGGGCCTTATAATAGGAACTGGTGCAAGAAACCATTAATGTTCTCCAAGGTCAAGGCGATGACCTACAGAAGTGTCTTGATGCCAAAATAGTTGTGATTAGATATCTAGTCTAATCTTCATTGAGAGTGAGTGTGAGGACATTAGAAGTGATTAGCGTTATATTGCATGTTGGTGAGTTCTTTGCACTTATTCCTTTTCGCTCGCATTGTCTGCATTGAAATTGTAATACACTATTGGTACGCTCACTCCCTGATGTTGTTCAGTTGGCAGAGTTACACATTCAGAATTGGCCTGTTACTGTTGCCATTGTAAAGTTGTAGTCAGAGTTCTAGATTGTTTTCACCCTTACTTTGATTGAGGAATGTTTGATTGTTCAAATTACACTGATCCTAGCATTCAAGCTGACTTGCGTTGAATTTCGTTGGGACGAATACTGCCCCTATGCAAGTATCAGTGGGAGGCCTCGCAACCATACCCCCTAAGCACCCTCACACATAACAGTCCTTAATCAGTCATTGACGTCTGTGGCTTAGGCTAATGTTTTTTGTAATGCCGGGGCGCCAGGTTTTATCCCATCTGCGGACAATTTATCCTGCGTTGGTTTCAACAGTGGTACCGAGAGCTGACTGTTCAGAAAGTAATAGCAAACTACCGAACGTAAAATTTGACTACAAAAACTACAACAGCTAAAAAATGCTGCAGTTGGTGCTACAAAGTTCTGTAAAAGATATGCAACTAATTTTTTTAAATTTTTTATTAGTCGCCCTTTATGAGATGCTTGTGAAGGGGCACAGTTCTAGTCTTTTTAAACCCCACCCACAAAACATGGGGGCACACAGAAAAGATTTGTCATTCTACGTACATGATGGTGAATCAAAGAAATCTTACTTCTTGGACTGTTCCATCCTCATTCCAGAATGTGATATTTGCAGACGGGTAGGAACAAATTCCAACACCAGATGAGCAAACACTGTAGATAACATAACAGTGATTAAGGTGTTAACGTTCCATTATAATGTCTCCTCACAAACTAACACTGATAGGCAAAACAGGGGTGGGGAAGATGAATAGCAAAAGGAGGAGAAGGAGCAAAACAGGGGTAAGGAAGATGAATAGCAAAAGGAGGAGAAGGAGGAGGAACGTTTAGAAAAAAAAGTTAGATGGAAAGGAACAAATTCTGACACCAGAAGAGAAAACACTGTAGATGACATACTATAATGTAGATGACATACTATAACAACACCACTAATAAACTACAAAAATTCATTAACTCGTGCCTGCGCAGAATAGAGGGAATTAAATGGTATGATAGAATAACTAATGTAGAGCTTTGGGAGAGAACTAAACAGGCTCTAGTGGACCAAGAGGTGAGGAAAAGACGCTGGCGTTAGATAGGACACACACTGAGAAAACAGAACAGCATAACTAGAATGCCTTTGCATTGGAACCCACAGGGGCATAGAAATAAAGGAAGGCCAAAAAACACATGGAGAAGAGAGCTTGAAGAATGAAGTTAGAAAGATGGGGAGGACATGGGGAGAGCTCCATACAATGGCGAAGGATAGAACGACTTGGCATGAGTTGGTTGAGGGCCTATGCTCCATAGGGGAATAGAAAGGCAGAAGAAGAAAGAACAAATTCCAACACCAGATGAGCAAACACTGTAGATAACATACTATAATGTAGATGACATGTACAGGGCATTCAACACCAGAAATATCATCTAAAACCACACCGGCATCTAGTGCCTTTAACAAACTGTCAAAGACATTCAGCAAACACACAAAACCTAAGATCTTCAACTCTTGTGTGATTCCAGTGCTAACTTATGGATGCAAGAGTTGAAAAGCAATGGTAGCTCTAAAAAATACAATTTAGACAACTTTCAGAATCGATGTCTTAGAAGAATACTAAATCTCCACTAGACAGATTTCAGATCCAATACACAAATAAGATAGGATACCAAGAAAGATAATGTAGCCAATTTTATAAGAAAGAGTCGCTGGAACTACATCGGCCATGCACTCAGAATGGATAAGACCAGATACCCCCATCAAGGCCTCATATGGACACCAGAAGTGAAAAGAAAACAGGAAAGACCAAGGGAGACCCTGTGTAGAACCATCATCAGGGAAGGCTCAACCATGGGCCTAATGAACACTGACGACCTAAAACAGGTGGCAACGAACCGCCAGACATGGAGAGCTGTGACCTCTGCCACATGCACAACCCTAGGTTCAAGAGGAAAGTCTAACTAATAAATGCCAATATGGGAATCACTGTGGTGTAGTGGCTTGACACACACCTGCGGATCGGAAGGTCGTGGGTTTGGGTCTCACTGAGCCGGACTTTTTTTTTAAATGACCCAGGTTTGAGTGTGTACCAGGTGCAGTCAAAGGAAGTAAAGGTGGCGGGTGTGATACTGACATCACCTACTAAGTGCCGATTAGTCTAAAAAATGAAGGTCAAGCCCTATATGCCCTATACCCATCTTTCAGACCACAATTATAAGTTATCAATAAAGTATGTTATGTTTACATTAAAATATACATAATGAATATCAAGTAAAAAAAAAACAAGAAAAGGAAGGGGGAAACAAAGGAAGAAAAAAAAGGAATTACATTTTGGCAGATGTTTGCTACTTCCTCTACACGACACCCACCTCTCTCACTTTAAATTAAATCATCTTTTGAGCACTTACCTAAATGCCAAATGAACAGGCCTTGAGATTTCGGCAGTAGGCACATATGATGTGTAAAATGTTGCATACAACATCAGCGAAACCGCAACCAACACAATAATAACAGACCACACAAATAGCAGCTTCTGTACGGTAGACACTGTTTTACTGAACATATAGTCCACCATATATATCAAGGATGCCTGCAGTTTTCTTAATGGCCATGTTAAAATAACACCGATTATCTCCACTCTTTCATAAAGCAAGTTACAAAGTCGGTGGCCAAGCAAGTTAGAAAGTCTGTTGCCAATCTGTTGAAGAGTCATAGTTGCTGTTGGTCCTGCTCCAGTTTTTACAATACAATCAAATAAGTTACGAAATCCTCAGATTACCACATCCGGTACACAAAGTTGTTTTTGAAAAGAAAACTGATGGAAACATTTTTCACTATAATAGTTGGTGCTTTATTAATATCCTACCCAAAACAGTGGAAATCCACAGGTCACGGGACAGTCTAATATTTCAGGGGGTGGTAGATAGGCTGTATGCAGTTGTGGGACCTAGGCTGCACTCTCTCGAGGGACGTTGGTTGGTTGGGGTGAGGGCCAGTTCCAGATGTTTTTGAGTCATTAAAAGCATCATAAAGAAGGGAAACCTAGTCTTACCACCCCCTAAAGTGTTGGACTGTCCTGTGACATCATCTGGGGGGAGGATATTAATAAAAAAAAACTAATAGTTTAATAATTTTATAAAACAATTCTAGACATATACTGTTACTTCATTAGATGGTTATGGTATTAAAAAAAAAAATAATATTAAAAAGACTCACTTCTGGCAAAACAATCATTATGTGAAAAAAAAATATTTAAAACTGCTTTCTTTTCGGGAGAGGTTAGCTACAATGTATCCACCCCAAAATATGGGAATATTTTATGTAGTGAGGCCCAGATCTTTTCCACGGTGTCTTGCCCATAAATGCATGTGGGGTGAGGGTATGGGGTGGAGAGTTGGGGTATATGGGAAGCTTGGTTTGCCTTCTCACAAGATCATGAGGTCTGTTTTCTTCCCCTTTTTCGTTTGCATTTGAAAGGGCAGTTGGAACAATGCATTATGGTTTGCTAGGTGCAGTATCTGTGTTTTGTGACCCAACACAATTAGCTTCAGCAAATCCTTAATTACTACTCACCTTTTACAGCATTTTTATTTTTTACGGGGCAGTGGGTTTATTCTTGTCCCTTAAAACCTAAACTGAGAGGTGTTTTCTTGTATTGAAAATGCTTAATTTCCAAGCCATCAGTTATTATTTTTTAAATCTCTTCAATGGCTGGTACTGATCTACTTCCTTGTCAGTTTTTGTGTGTGTAATGTGTCATTTTCAAACTGTTTTAAAAAAAAAAAAAAACACTAATAAGGCTGTTTCAGTGTGAAGATCTGCAAGTATTTTGATCATGTTAACCTGCCTTGCTCTACCAAGTAACTTACTACTTATTGTAGTTGGACCTGTAAAGCGTCCTGTGATTTAGACACAATGTAATTATCTAGAGGTCTACCATGCAAGCAATGGATAGATAAGACATTAGCTGCTGTAATTTACAGTATCTACGTACCAAAGATCGCACACGATTTATTTTCAGAACCTAATATTGAAATGCTGAACAGGACTAGAAAATAAACCTGAAGTGTAATTTGTTTTTCAAACTTTTTTTCCTAGAATTTTTCCTAAGCTGATAATTTTACTGCAGTCACCTCATTCAGATATATACTGTCAGTTCTGCCATAACTGGAACTTTTAGTGTGGTCTTGTCTTATCTGACACTTTATATATATATATATATATATATATATATATATATATATATATATATATATATATATATATATATATATATATATATATGCTCTCTAGCGAAGTTGGTTAAACCTGACTTTCGCGGCGGCCGGGTGACGGACTCCTTGTGGTCCGGGTTCACTCCCGGGGGTAGGCAGAAAAGTCACATTTCTTCCAGATTAACGGTACCTATAATGGAATCAATGCCGAAGGGTTGCGATATCCATAGTACCAAGCCAAAGGGTTTACAACTCATGGTTTCTGGATACGTTTAAAAAAAAAATATATATATATATATATTTTTTTTTTTTTGGTGCAATTTATTTCAAACTTTTATTTTCTGTATCAAGTCTTATCCTCAGTTCTTTATTGTTTCATTTGTTTACATAATTTTTGAATACCCTTTGAGTGTGTGCGTTATGTTTTGTTTAATTGTTCTGCTGATGAAGATTCACTGCCACAATGTCCTGTTTTTTTTTCAACTTGGTCTGTAAAGCTTAGATGTAGGTCTTTGTTTACAGCTATTGATGTCATCAGCGGTTATTTTACCCTTGCCTTCCTCCAATCCCCATTTTTCTTCCATTATTTTTGGTTGTATTCCTTGCCAATGTTATTAAAATCGACGTCATGCAGTGGGCACTTTTATGCTTGCACAGTGCTTCAATGCAGCAGCCACTCAAAGGTACCTCTAGTGACTGTTCCCATGAGGAGTTAGTTATAGTATTTTCTAATGTGACCCTTTATACTAAAAATTCGGCTATCTTCCGAATAACGGTCCCAAATTATTGAGGCCAAAAATATACCCTAACAGGGCCTCAGTCACATGTAAACTGCTGACTTCTGCCACCGCCGAGAGTATCTCTCATGCCGCTATACAGCGTGGAAGATACTCTCGACAGGTGGCGGTAGTTGCCGGAAGTGCACAATTTAAGTCACTGGAAGTCCGCAATTTACATGTGACTGAGGCCCTGTTAGGGTATATTTTCAGCCTCGATAATTTAGGACCGTTATTCAGAAGATATCCAAAAAATGCAATGCTGATCCTATTCTAAGGTTCCAGATTTTTTTGGTGGATGGAAACAAACAGAATTTTAACCTTTTTTTTTTTGTGGTACGCAATACCAGCACCTTTTTTAGGCATTTTTTTTAGCGCCAATATAACAGACTCTTTGTGGTGAGCAGCAGAAGTTTTTTAACACTTTGCACTGGCACTTTTCTTCTATGAAAAAAGCCCTGGTTGTATCTAACCTTAAAATGTATCTGATATGCAGCATTAAAAAATTAAAACAAAATGTGAGGGAGGGGGAATACTTGATATACTGATACTAAAAGACCTACTATTTAATTTTATATTCTGACACTGATGGTATATTCTGACTGATTCAAGTCGACAAAGGTGTCGTTGCTATACATTTTTGATAAATGAGACCCACATTTTCTTTCTCAAAAATGGAAAGCAAGATTCAAGAAAATTGTTAGTTATAAATTTTACATTTAGCACCACTGTAATTTGTGTAGGTGAGCGGCTTTTATGATCTTTACCCAAGGATAGCATTTAAGCAAAAATAAAACGTAAGATTTGTAATACTGTAATTATAGCTAATGATATCTACATCGAAAGGGGGGTAGGCAATTCTACTGTGGAGTCTGGAGCATTTAAGAAAACGTTTCAAAACACAGGTTGTCAGAATTTAAAAATAGAAACTGAAATCACGTGACAGAGTACAAAATCGCCAACAATAATTAAAATCTGTTATTTAAAAATATTTAATATCAATACAATAATATTTAAATAAATTAATTCAGAAATAGCAATAATTTTAAAAATATGTAATTATAATTCTATTAATTATGAATTAGTAAAGTAAAAGCAAATTGTCCCAGCTGTAAGCGGATGTTGAAATGCGGATAGCTGGGAAAGGAGTTCAACCCGCCATAGTGTTGTGCAGTTATTGACTACAGACGGACAACACGTTTGGAGTCGTTTCTCATTGTTTTTCTGTCACTGCGGCGACTTCAGAATTTACACATGGCATATTAGTTTGATAGTCATCTGTGTCTAAATTTACGGATTATTTTGTTCCCGACTGTAGAGATTCAAGGCCCCGAAAGATTCAGAAACGCGAAGAAGGCAAGTTGTGACTTAGACGGGTGAAGGGAAGTTTTTGACTATGACTAACTTCTGTGAAGACTGAAGTTAGCTCAAGTTCAGAGTTAACTTCCTTATAATTGTGATATCTAATCAGCGGTGTGATTTTATATATTACATTCAGGGTAACGAATACATTAGTTAAATGATTATATTTAGAAGAAATTTTTTTAACGCTTAGAAAAAATCACGAGTTCTCTCTATTGCGTTCCAGTCATAAGTGCTACTGAGCTGCTCTGTACTCAGGCTACTGCTACATTCACAAATGAGGAATAACAACGCAAGGAGTGACAGCTAAAGCTTTAACTCAAGCATACTTTTAATATCTTGCTCAGAATAAATTATACAAAGCCCTCAACTGTGCCGTGGGCATCATTTTGTGAAGTTTCTAGTCAAGGAAAGTAGTGTTTATGATTATGCCCCATTGCCATTACACTGTTTGTTAGCATTAGTTGTAAGTTATATAGTTATAATTTACCATGGTTGAAGCCTAAGAAATCCTTTATTTTAAACAGTTTAAAAAAATCCATAAGAAATAAATAGTTACAAGAATTTGGCAGTCAACAAATTCTAGTTGTGGAATTTTGTTTTGTAGAGGCTAGAGCCTGTTGCACAAAACTCAAAAAGTTAACCAATGGCAGTTTACGGTATCACTGTCTCTGGGAATATTACATGGTGCTGCTCTAGTCTTTTCCGTGAAACTTGTGCCAGAGTCTAACTAAAGGCCTTGAGAAAGGTCAATTCTTTAATTAAACCATCTGCTGCGGAAATCGAACCTTACAGCACGAGGATTATGAAATGTGTGTTTGTTTTTATTGCTATTGAATTGAGCTTTGATTTTCATTGATCATTTTTTTTGCCATCTATTTTGCTGTTTGACATTTTTTTGGGCCAATGTTAATGATTAATTAATACAGGATACTCCTGTTTTTGTCAAGAACAGTGTTTACCATTTGGGGGTCAAAGGCCCCAATATTTAACTAATTTAAAGGGTGCGTTTAAAAAATTATAAAAGGTTGGGTGAAAAATTTTGTTTTCTTTTTTTTTTGGTGACATGCAGAATAAATTTATGGGCTCCATGTTTGCAAAATCCACTTAACCTATAGAATGTAATCCTTACCACAATTCTAATTTGATAAATTACTAGATTTTATTGCTCAGCTTTGCACAGGATAATGAAAGTCTTATTCTCCCATCCTTTACTTTATCTGTGTCTCCACAGCTGCCCTATATGGTGGCCTAGTGGAGATAGGGGTCTAATTAAACCCTATATGTAACATCATATCTTCTACTTCATCTTTGTCCCCACCGCTGCCGTATCTTTAGTCATTGTCCCTAAATGCATCCGAGGCATCCCCTGTAATATTAACATCAGTATTCAACTATTTGTTGACAGATAAGTTTGTTTTCTCTGACACATGTAGATATGTGGTTTCAAGGCAGATAACAGCAAAATTTAATTTTTAAAATTTACCATTTCAATGAAAGTAATAGTGAAAAAATGTCTAGAAGGATATAACACCAGTGAACGTTTCCTTCAAAGTTAAAGTGCATCTGCCTGAGAGGCAAGGAACCAACAGACTGTATACAGATAAGCCAAATGAATGTACATGCAAAACTCAGTTTAAGTCCTGGAATAAGACTGAGTCTAGAATGGGATGAACAGCCTTAACTTTTCTGCCAGTACACTGTCAGTGAACTCTAAGAAGAATTGTTCTCGTCTAGAATGTCTTATAAATTGATTTTTTTTTCTTTCTGTTTTTTATGTTTTACAATTGATTTTTCCGGTTTTTTTTTTTTTCCCCCCGTTAGAATGTCTTATGACCATGTAGGGCCCAAAAACCAGTACCCTGGAGTGACTGGGCCGCTGAGCCTGTCAGAGCCTAAGGCTCATGACTTGGAGCTGACTACCAAACTTGTCGAGGCTCTGCAGCCACACAATGTGTTTGAAAGTGAGGCTGAACTGAATCATCGGTAAGTAGTGTTTTTGGCAAATGTTTCTTGTTTCAAAATTTTGGGGTCAAGGAGAATGTTTTGTTGAGCTAAGAGTCAACAACCAACGCATTCACATAAGCTCTTAACCTTCATTAGCCATTGATTGGTGTCAAGATGAAAGATGTGTAACGTATAAGTCAGTAGGAACATTTCCGGACAGCTAAATTAGTACATCTGCCTCTAAAAGTCTTAACGTCAGGCAAAAGATGTCGTGTAGAGATTAAAACAGATTGACCAAGAGAAAGTAACATGGATGGAGCATATACTCATAAATAATAAACTAACAGTTGCAACAACAACAAAAACGAAAGAAAAAAATGCTTTACAGAATCTGTAAGTAAACAGGCAATGCTTTTATCAGCACTTTCTTTATGTGTATATAAAATTTAATAAAGAAAAGTTACTCTTCCTTTCCTTCCATTGAGCTTTGAGGTCATAGTTTGTGTGTATGTGTTTAGATACTGTCTTGATTAATTCTTTTTATTTTAGCACACACAATATTTTTTCTATCAAAAGGGGGGATGGGGTATACACTGCTTCTTGAAAAAGCATATTGTAAGACATTTCATTAGTTACAGATTTGCTGAAATCTGATGTGTCAACTAGAAAGTAGATAATACAACCTGCAAACCAACCTGTTGGAGGGCAAACTCAGAAGTCCATTGATAAAGACTGGTCAACATTTAAAAAATAAAATGGGAGCCGTTTTTATTTATGTAGAAGGCTTTACATGATTACCATTGTTTTGATAACACATTTTGATGTGTGCCGTCCACTGCTGGAGATGTTTGTCGATCATGAGTGATGAAGACCACTTTATCCATAGTAGTAATGATTATGAGTAAAAAGGTGGCTGATTAGTCCAATATGAGTCTGGAAAGTTCTTGAGCAATGCGGTCAACAGATGAAAGCTGCAGTAAGTGTGGGATTAGCAGTACAATTCTTTCTAGTCTGCCACCATTACTCTGCCTGTGCGGTCGATGCATCATGCTCGAGCGACGTACGTCCTCTAGAACGGCCTCGCACATCAGCCCCCACGTCGCTGCATTGGTGCTAAAAGAATTGAGAGCAGTTTTGAGAGTGTCCTTATAGCGCTTTTTCTGTCCTCTCAGAGACCCCTTCCCTTGATTGAGCTCGCCATAAAATACTCTCTTTGAGGTTGTTGGGGGGGAGGGGGCGATTTCTGGCATGCGGGTTAGGTGACCAGTCCAACGCAGCTGATAATTCTTCAGTATCATATGGGTGCTAGGCGGGTTTTCCCTATCAAGAACCAGAGTATTTGGGATCTTATCTTTGCCGTTTGTTTTTAGAGGAGTCTGCTCAGGAACACATATAAGCACAGTTTGTAATGGCTTGGGTGATATGTGTTTTTCACCTGTATGAAAATGTATGTGAATCTGTTCTCTTGCATGAAAATCTTCATTTTCCAACATTCTTGCTTACCCAGAGAAAACACATAACCTTATGTTGTTTGAAATTGATGTGTGCTTAAGATGAACATCAGTTGTGATTATAATTGTTTTTCAACTGTTCCCTTTATGTCAGGATGGAGGTGCTTCACAAAGTCAATATTCTAATGAGAGCATGGATTAAAGATGTTAGCCGACAGAAGGTGAGTTATACGTGTATATATATGGAGTCTACATTTCTTTGACAAATTAGTGCTACCTCATTTGTCAAAGTAATGTAGACTCCAAAATCTATGTTCTAAATTTATATAAATGTTCGGCATTATATGCCTTGTCAAATAGTATTAAGAGAGAGATATATATATATACACACGTGTATATGTATATATAAATGTGTGTCTGTGTATATATATATATATCACGAACCAGAGCCTTAGTGTAGAAAAATCATTTTAACATAATACAACTGGCAACAATATGCAGGCCACTTAGCTAGATTTGGCTAAGAGCCTGGCAGAATTTTTTTTCCACCTTTCAATGACAGAGATATATTGAATAAGATGTTCTTCATTTTATAAAATGTAGTTTTTGCCTGTCCTGTTCTGTTTCATATTTCAGTAAAAAAAAAAAAAAAAAAATCGTTGCAAGTTGTCAGCATCAAGGCAGCTTCTTGTCTCACTGAAGATATTTCCAGCTGTACTAAACAGACGTTCACTTGGTACGCTCGTAGGTGGTGCACAAAGATAACACTTGACAGTATGAACCAAGGAGAGAAATCTTGACACGTTTATTTTCCACCTGCCCAGAAACGGGTGCAAGGTAACCACTATTCGTATTCGACCCAAATACTGAATAGATATTAGGTCCACTATTCGACCCAAGGCAAATATTCGGTACAGCCCTACAGGGAACCGACATGTTGAAAATGGGTTTAGTCACAGCTCAGGGACCCAAAGCCCCTGCTTAAAAAGATCAGTAATACAATGCAGTTGACGGCGATTGGCGGATTTGGTCCATGGGCCGCAAGTTCAATAGCCCTGATTTACAGTTTACTTTATCGGTTTAAATGGTCATGGATAGGCTCTATAATAAATAGCAGTAGAGACTGACAGAAATCAAAAGGAGGATCGCCGTAGCAATGCAGAGAATAAAGAAAAGAGCATTACAAGTATAGGGTTAAGAACCTGCTAGGAAATCAAGATTAAAATTTTGAGAGCAACATACGTATGTGAGCCATGGACTATCTCCCAGTCCTTAAGAAAGAAAATAGGGGCTTTTGAGCTGAAATGCTACAGAAAGATTCTCAGAATACCATGGACAAAGAAGAGAATAAATACTGACATCTTAAAAGATCTGAGCATTAAGGAAGATTGACTAATAAACAGCATCCTGTCTCGGAAACTGAAATATTTGGGTCATATCAAGCGCCACGACGGAATAGACAAATAATAGTAGAAAGCATGGTACCAGGAAGGTGGGGCAGGGACTAATCAACACAAAGATGGGCGCAGGATATAAGTGACTCCTTAAATATGAAAGTATACAAGGCGGGATAGCTGGCGAGGACAGAGTTTCTTTTAGGCTGACTGTGATGAGAGCGAGGTTCTGCAAAGGACCTGCTACATATGATGGTCATGGATGAGTTTTTAGGCCTTCTTTGGAGATTTTACATTAGGAAACCCCCATAGGTGCTCCGTCTCCATCAGCAAAAGTTGGGGACTTATGTTGATTCGTTAACACACTGATTGTAAGCTCATCTTGCTGTTATTATTGAAACTTGAACAGTGTGAAAATCACAATGATTTCATGTTGTTCAAGGTGTTACCTACTACAGCACAGACAATTACCTTTTGTTTGATTAGATTTTTCCATTTCTTCTCATTTTTCAGAATAATATCCCAGATAATTTGATAGATACTTTCGGAGGGAAAGTATTCACATTTGGTTCCTACCGTATGGGGGTTCATACCAAAGGTAAGTGCCCTATAAACTACATAAAACTCATACAATTGTTTAGATTTAGTTTGGTGAATCATGTCCTTTGTACAAGTAATGGTTATTATTGGGTGGTTGCAAAAGACTAATTTCTTGCTGTCTAAGAACTTTCAAGTTAGGGAGATGTAGAAAGATTTGTTTGTTGATTGTGTCCTTTGTGGAACCAAGCCCAGCAATTTTTGGTGATTGTGGTTTCTCTTGGCAGATTTACATTCAGTAGCTTGCCATTGATTTCTAAACAGTCGGCTCTCCTCACCACTGTCGAAACCAACGAATTGCTTGCAGCTGAGATTGAACCCTGCACTACCAAGCGCTTTTTGCAGTGTCGAAGCCAGAAGTGTCGACTTTAGAAAGGTACCGTGAAAAGATGTGGAACCAAACAGGAAGTAGGGCTGGTCAGCTTTATAATCACAGATGAGTGTTGTGGCTAGGAAGTCTTCATCAGCGTAGGACAAAAACAGACATTGATGCACTTATAAACTAGAAACCATGAAATCACTTATCTGCAGGTTGAGGTCTCTTCCAGAAATATCTGTAGTGTGTCTGGGCAGTAGAAACCTTTTGAGTCGCATTTCCCCATGTGGGTTCCGGAGCCCATTGGGGGAGGGGATAGACCACTGCTCCCTAACAAAAAACATATCATACAAATTGAAGTTCTGTAACAGGACTGCAGTTCAGGCAAGGAACCAATGTCTGCATAACAATCAAAAAAAGTCTTCCAAATTGAGTTCTACAGCTGGTTGAACATAGTGGAAGAAAAGAGTCTTCAGAGTCCCCTTGAACGTGAGTAACCTAGCAGCGCATGAACTGCTTGCTGCTCTGTGAAAGCTGCTGCAGAAAAGCTGATTGGATCCTCTTGAAAGACTTTGTTTTGCAAAATGTGACTGTGTGTATGAACATTTTTAAAATTCTTATACATCATATTTGTCATTCAGCACACAATAGTTCTTTTATTTCTATTGTGGCTAGTCAAATAGAGAGAGGCTTACTGTTGCTGTTTCTCCCACAGGTGCTGATATTGACACATTGTGTGTTGCCCCACGCCATGTGGAGAGATCAGATTTTTTCAAGTCTTTCCTGGAACTGCTGAAATCACAACCTGAGGTCAAAGATTTACGTGTAAGTCTCTGTCTGTATATATTGTAGCTTTAAGAGTTCACCTCTACATGATGCTGTTTTAGACACAAGAGTTAGCATTATCAGTTGTTGTGTGGGTTCCAGAGTCCCATTATGGAGAAAATAAGAATAGACCCACTGCCTCACCACAAAATCTCTCTACGTCTCTGTCTATTTTCGTTGTAGCTTTAAGAAAAAAAATTCCAAGTTTAGTAGACAGCTGGCATGTGGTTTCATTTTAAAAGTTTGTCGTCTATTTTTTTTTAGCGTAAATATTTTTTTTTCTTCTTCTTGCTCTGTGTTGAGCCATACAAGGGTGACTGGCATGTTTTTACAGTCAGGCCGATGTGGTCCTGGGACCAATCTAGGGAGAACATTAGTCTGTGACTGTGTTGCTAATGTAGGCTGACAATTGAACAGTGGCGAGTTCACTTCTGCGTGATGCTGTATTCAGCACAAGAGTTAAAATTATCAGTCCTTATATGGGCCTCTAGGTCCCGTTGTGGGTGAAACAAGAATAGGTCCACTGCCTCACCAAAAAGCATGTCATAAGACATCTGATTGGGGACATCCTTCGAAGTTTGAGTGCGTCTCCCTCAGGGGCAAGGAACCATTTCAATTTTTTTTAAGCCTTTGAGTAAATTCATAGCCAGACACATGCAGATCAGATACAATTTATAAATTACAGTTACATCCAGATCCACGTTCATTCCAGTTCCCCTTCTTTCTTTCAGGGGTCCGGTCACAGAATGACCAGCTATTCTTACCCCTATTGCCTCGTGTTGCCCAGGCAAGCTCACCATATCTTGTGTTCCTCCTTTCCCACACTAACCTGGGGAGTTCCCTCATTCTAGTAACCAATCAGACCCCCTATTTTATTCCTATTTTTAGCAGCATCTACTTCTGTTGATAGGATGCTGTTGAGTTTCCATGTTTGAGGCCTTTCTTTTCACTTAGACTCTGTATCCAAGTTATTTTTTTTTTGCCCTTCCTAATATATCATTTTTGAGAGGCCTGCAGATCATTGTATTTTCGATCTTTTCCCCATTGTTGTCCCCGGAACTAACCCGGGAAGGCTAACCTGAGCAGACAGTGTGCCTGCAAAGGTAGGATTTGTTGGCCGAAAGGCAAAAATATCGCAGCCATGTTGTCAACAGGCACAAAGCATTTACATCCTGGGATGAACAAAGAAGAGAAAAGAGGTTCAAAGTTGTCAATGTGTTGAGTGATGATTACGCAGAATTCGGAAGAACAACACATTTGTCACTTTCTTTCAGGCTGTTGAAGAAGCTTTTGTTCCAGTGATCAAAGTTGAGTTTGATGGAATTGAGGTAAGTGTGATGCAGATACTGGTTTCTGTCTGTTTAAACTGTTCCTACACATTGCTTTCAGAGTGATATATTGTTCTGTATGTTGCTGCATATTAAATATTTGATAGTGAAAATTGGAACACAACAAAATAATGGAATGAAAGCTGAATGCCTATTACAAAAACCATTCACAGTTTTAGAGGGGAGGGGGGGATAAGCTGTTGTATGCAGTCCGAACATTCATGATAGGACACCCTTACTGGACAAGCCATGTGACAGTAGAAACAAGGTGGAGAGTTGTTTGGAATGTGTGGCTGAAAGAAGGCAGAAGGCCCAGAAGCAGTTCTAGATACATATGTATTTTTTTTAAACTTAAAGGCCTAGGAACACTGGAGAGCTTAGTACAGTGTGCTCTGGATCAGAGATAAATGTATGGCTCAGACGTCGTTTCTATCGTTACATAGCTTTTTTAGAATGGGTGCCCTATCATGAACTTGCACACAACAAAGCCTGAGCATCAATATGCTCTAAGTCAGGTATGATGCTGATATATTCACCATTATCATATTGCATGATAAATATGAGTGCTTGTAGTTCACCCTCTCATGATCCCCCAGCTTGGGTCATGTCTGTGTTCTTGTCTTATCATCATTCGTTTACCTTTTAAAAACAGTTATGTTGCTGCTGTACAACATAATATACCTGTTCTTCACATTTATTAGGAGTGCGTCACCAAAGATATGAGCCTACCGCATATTAAACAATATTTGATAAACATGTTACTTCTTTAACACATTCACCAGCTGTAAACTCCACTTCACAGTTTTGTTTGTTCTACGCATTTCTAAACTTGTTCCCTTGGTCTTGTTCCCTTACTTGAGTTTTGCTTGCACACCCGTTTTACAGATCTGATTGACAAGTATGCAGACTATTGAGTCCTCACCTCTCAGATAAGTGCACTTTGACTTAACAGAAATATATTACTATTCGACCAGAAAATCCCGTCATGCACATGTAGATATTTTTATTTTGCACGTCATATTCTAACGTGTTCAATAGTATAAAACTACAAGTGTCAAGACCTTCGAATCTGAACCTAACCTGACTAGGGTTGCCCCAGACTTAAATAAGTAGCAGGTATATCCAAGAAGTAGAGGCGGCCGGCGTTATGCTGACCACATTACCCACTGAGCGCCGATTGGTCAGTAAAGAATAGGTGTATGCATAGTGGCATGGAAAAGGATCCTTTACTTGTCAAGACCTGCCATAAGTTACAGAAAATATCTGGCCAACATCATTTTCACTTGGGTGAACCTGTCCTCGTTTGATCCTATGCAGCTTGATTTGGTGTTTGCATGTTTCATCATAATTTGCTTTAAGTTACACATAAAATATTTGCTCAACATTACTTTCACTGAGTTGACCCTGTATGTGTTTTATCCCCCTACAGCTTGATTTGGTGTTTGCACGTCTTGCATTAGCAACCATTCCGGATGACATCAACCTCAGAGATGAGTCATTGCTGAAGAACTTGGATGAGAAGAGTGTTCGTAGTCTCAATGGTATGTTTTGTGTCATTTGTTATCTTTAGAGGTGGGTGGGACACAGACATGCGCGACACACGCATGCACACACGCACACACACACAAGGATTGCAGTCTGCAGGACAAACATGTCAAGGAAAAAATGAAATAGGGACTAATCCTGGAAACCCTATTCAATCATACTGCTATAACCTAGTTATATTGGGGCACCACAAAACTGTTTACAAAGTAACATGTAGTCCAGTGTTGGTGGGTCTGGTGTATGTTACCTTTGTTTACCACACTAACTCTTTGAGTCCCAAGGAACGCATCATACGTTCATAGATTCCTACCTAGAAGCCCAATGAACGCAAGATGCGCCGATTTTACATCTCTTTTGACTACCCCTTGGGCCTCTGGTGCTAAACCCCCTGGGACTCAAAGAGTTAATGGGGGCTTGCTGAGAAGGTCACACAAAGCACAAACTCCATAACCATGGTGATGATCTCCAGGGGTATCTGTAAAAATGTCACTCATCCTGCCCTCAATACTCATTAAGTATGTATGGTGGCCTTGTTTTACAGGACTTTACTAGGAAACAAATGACAAAACTATAAGCAGCAGTGCATCCCGTAAATTAATTACAATTAAAAACTATTAAGAAGTTTAAAAACTGCATATTCAAAGGTTAAACATTGTTAGGGCAAATGCCCAGAACTTTCCGCTGGAGTTTACAGCCGGTTAACAACAAGAAGTTATTAGCCATTGGCTTGACACTAGCAAGCAAACAAAAGTGACAATTCTGAGAACACACAGCCTTCCTGAAACAAAATAAATATACTGATGCAGCATAGTTACCCTGAACAGTCTTGCCCATTTGCCGAACTAATGGAAGGGTTTTGTGGTATTATTTGCAGCAAAAGAAAAAAACCCCACAAACTTTAGAGTGCAATCCTGTTATTTGTTATAAAATGTTTGACTATTGAAAAGTGGGAGGTTTGTAGTAGACCTTCAGTGATAAGAAAGATCTTAAGTGGAAACCACTGTCTGTGCTTAAAGTTCAACTGCAGGCCCGGTAGATCAGATGGCTGGAAGTCTTTTTTTGCTGATGTTGCTAGTGGCCAGATGCTCACCTGCTAGCCTGAAGGTCCGGTAGTCCGCATAAAGGCAGATTTCTTACAGAGTGGCCTTGGCTCTCAGATCAATCCAGTTTAAAATGGTTGCCAGATAATATGCTGTTCAGTTAATTTCCCTCAGGGGCCAAAATGTTGCCAGTGGGGATCAAAGGTGCGAGCCCCAAGACAGAAAGATCATTCATTGGTATGATACAGTTGGTGGGGGGACATTTGCTAGTCCTCTGCGGGTTGAGTTCAGCCTGCAGACCGCCAGTTGAGTAACCCTGCTGTAAAGTCATGATGGTCAGCATTATGTTGACCACATCACCTGTCAATGTCATTTGGTTTAAAAAAAATAGTCTTGCGCTATATTCCAGATTTGACAACACTATATTCCAGATTTGCCATTGGTGCATAAAGGGGGTCATTTCCATTTTTTTTTCAACTTTATTAACTTGTAATGTTGTTGGTAGTTTGTTTTTTTTCCCCCGTGAATAGAAATTTATAGAACACTGTGGTTGTCTAACACTTCACAATCCTTTGGGAGTATATGTCTGCTATGTGGCAACTTTTTACCTTTTCAGCATAAATGTTTGTTATTTCTGCCTTAATCTAGGCATCATGGGTATTTCCTAACATCATTGATCTGAATATCCATATCTGAATTTCAGGTATGCGTGTAACTGATGAAATCTTACACCTGGTGCCAAACCAGGAAACGTTCCGAATGACACTCCGTGCCATTAAATTATGGGCAAAAAGTAGGTTTGGTTTCATGTGTCTTTCATTTCTTCTTCTTTTCGTTCGTCCGAGTGATGTAATGTGTGTTATGCCTGTTTACAGCAGAGCTGCGATATTTTTGTCTTCGGCCGACACATTGACTTCATCAAGCATTGGTTGACTGGGTTAACTTCCTGGATTGTTTCGTGAAACAGGGACATGTGGCCTTATTTGTGAGGTGTTCTCTTTGTCCCCTTTTCTACGGGTCTTGCCCCTGGAGACCCTTTCAGGACATCCACATGTAGACAGGTCAGCCCTCATGGAAGGCAGGGTGAGATCATGGGCATTCCCCGTCATCCAAGGAGGCTTCCATAAATGCAGAGTTGACACGTGACACTCTGGTCCTGGCTCACCAAAGGAATTGTCACATTCTGCACATGTCTGCTTGATCTCACATCTGTCTATTGAGCTTTCCAATCGTCACAAGCTACACCCACCGGAGATCAACAGAAAGCAGCCCGCGGGTCTGAAACATCAATGGCCGGTGGGAGCTTGACTTTTTTCCCCCTCCAAGTCAGCACTCTGACAGTTTGTCGTGTACCACAACGCGGTGACTACGACATTTGGGTACAGCAAGGAATGTTCAGAGACAGGATTGTTTTACCAGTTACTGTCTGCAAGAGATATTACACATCTAGGCTGCGAGCAAATCTATTTTTTTTTGGGGTGGGGGGCTGAATCTTAGCAGTACAGTGCCGCACACCGTGGACTTGCTGCATGAGGATCCGTAAAACAATCTTGGATATTTCATTTGATTTCTTTGTTCTTGTCTGATTTATGGATCATTTGCACCGAATGGTCTAGTGTTAAAATTCTTAAATCTAATTTATTTGTGAGCAGAAACCTGGAGAGAGAGCCTCAATTCTTAACTTTGTACTGCAGGAACATAAGCCATGGTTAAAACCTGTTTATGCTGCAGAAACATGAGCAGTGAGTTGAAATACATCTCTTCTTTGTGGTGCAGGAACATGGAGAATGAGCCTAAATGGTTAACTCTGCTTTATCTTGCAGGTACAAAAACCGAGGGTTAAAAACTCTACTCTGTACTGCAGAAATGTGGACAGTGGTTTAATTCACAGGAATTCAGTAATATGGGCAGTATAGATCACCCTGAAATGAATGTTCTAACCTATGCGTTCTAGAATTCATAATCACCTTTGATCATGAGAGCTATTAGGCTGAAATGGTTGTGGCATATCGAAAGAATGTCAGATGACAGAGAAGTAAAAAATGTATACACAAGGGGGATGAATGGTCGTAGACCACGAGGCAGACCACGAAGAGGATGGAGAGATAATGCCCAGGCAGACCTGCAAACACTTGGTGTCACCAACTGGAAAGAGAAGGCCAACCAGAGAGATGAGGGAGGCGGGTGATATCTTCAGCATTGAACCTCAAGGGCTCGGAAATGCAGAAGAAGAAGATGTGTTATAGAATATAAATTATAGATCATAACTTCATTATCATGAAAACTTTCATTTTATATTAATTGTTTGCATATTTGTTTATTTTTTTTCTCTGTCAGTGAAAGGAATCTATTCAAATTCCATGGGTTACCTTGGTGGTGTATCCTGGGCCATGCTAGTTGCTAGAGTATGCCAGTTGTACCCCAAGGCTGCCCCAGCAACAATTGTACACAGATTTTTCCTGGTGTTTTCAAAGTGGTATGTATTTATTTTTTCACGCTGTTCTGCTTCTGTGGTTTTGGCAAGCTAATTTATGTTCCATGGTGTAAGTGATCAAATGTCGATAGAATATTGTTGCCAGATCTCCTGGAGGACATATTCTTAATTGCAGACTTTATAGCGATGACTTAGTTCCATCCTGGGTGGTATAGTAACACACATTCCATATACAGAACAGATCTGATCAGGAGAACTCACAGAGGAACCCAAGGAATTATTTTTCTTATCAGACATTTCTCTTATCCAGATACAATTTTGAGCTAGAAAATTGTCGGGTATAAACAAATTGTTCTTCACAACAGAAACTCCTACATCCCAAATCGCCTTAAGCGTTCTGCATTGTATAATCACAAGCTGTGTAAGCATTAAGTGCAAGACCTATTTGCTAACTGACTATCATCGTCATAGAGATTTGCTGACTCTTGCAGGCTTGTAGTATGCAAAGCTTGTAGTGCTCAGTTGAACTCACCACAGTGAAGATAACAATCAATCCTTCCTTTAGCCAGGCTAATGTCCATCCTAGATGGGGCATACAGAGATTAAGAGAAGCTTTGTGGACAGTATGCAACATTTAACTCTGTACATCAGCTACCCTCAGAACCCAACTCATCATTTGAATGGTACAGATTTATGGGTTCTCGTCTACAACTCATTTATATTTGTTGTGGGCAGCAGAGGTTGACGCTGAGGATTTCTACATCAGCAGCCACACAAAGTAATCTAGAATTTTTCGATTGTTCTTTCACACAAGGTCTTTTTCACACTGCACAAGTTCCTTCAGGAAGCTACCCAAACACAGCTGCTAGTGTCACATGTGATTTTATTGACAAACATTTGTGCACCTTGATGCTCATAATAAGGATGCAGTACACACACCATCTTCACGGTATCGTCGCCATAGATTACAAACAGGATGGCAACCAGAATAGCCAAATAGCAGCGCATCCAGTATTAGCTGCTAAGCCGGACTGGCCTCCCTGGTTGAAGCAAACATGATGCTACTATAACTATCAGCGAGTTCACACAACAGCGGCTAGCGCAGACAAGGAAGCCGGTGCCGAACCATCATGTGGGCCCTGCACATCCTCCAAAGAATAGTTTGATCGTTTTGTCAGAAGACTAGATATTATACAATTAAGCACCACAACAGGAGATAGACTAGAGCATCATCCCAATGGCAACAAACTCGTAAGTCAGCTCACAACAACAGTACTAACTCAGAATGTTCCACACAGTAGCAGTGAATCAAAAACTAAACATATTTTGGATTGGTCAAAGGTTAAATGGTTAGACCGAGGCTTGGCTTGAGTTCACACACTTTCTTCATATTTATGTTGTTGGTCTTCACTAGACTCCTGCAACTCTCGCTTTGCCTACTATTTCATCAGGTCTTGAAGAAAAGGCCTGGTGACTGAGTTTGCTCATTGGTAACTCCATATGTTGGTACTTATTAACCTAGTATAGCTACTCGGTTAAATACAGTCTACCCTCCACAATATGTGAGAGCTGCAGCAACCATCATCTTCCTTTTTTCTTTTCTACAGTTATGGCAAATTAACCACATATGTAACCTGTGTTCCATGTTTGACTAAGTCTTAATAACGGATGCTTAGAATTGTCCCAACCAGTGGTGGCATTGATGTGTTATTCACATAACTTGTTAAATGCAGGATGCATGAAAAAAATATGGGTTGGCATCATGTGCCAAAAGATGTGGAACAAAGAATAGATTTCACAGTCTATTGTCTGGCATATTTTGCTTTTGTCTTGTCGGCTGCATACGACAGTAACAGATAAATTAAATGAAACATTGAAGTGAACCCTTTATAATTAAAGTATAAACACTTTCTCAAAAAGCGCCTGTTCTATTGGGGCAGTTGCAGCATCACTGTCATATCTTTCTGTTTCGAATCTGTGGTGAATTGATACATGACAAGGCAGATGTAGTCAAAGCCCTTTGGGAACAAGCAACAGAATCAGTAAACAAGGTTATTATGGCCGGGAGAGAATGAGGCACCTGGGTGTAACCAGAGGGTCTGGCCAGCTCACTACACTCAGAGGACAGGCAAGACGGACATGTAACCAGGTTGTGACCGGTACCATCAGTATTGGAACTCTGCGCTGGCTGCTGAAGATAAGAACGGAGCACACATGAGAGTGCCCCGAGTGCTATGATGTCAATTCTTGGCTCAACTGAACTCTATTTATACAGTACTGGACGGAGGCAACAAATACTGGTGGCTTCAAGAAATCCAAGCACTCTGCGCCATTGGATGATGTACGAATAATTTGAAGTATCCTTGTTTAGTGTGTCTGGAGTTCAAAAAGCGGCACACAATTAACTATGGGTGGGCTTTCTGACGTTTCATCTGGGAATTCATTTGTTGCACTCCAAATCTGAAACGTGTTTGGCAGTAATAATGTATTGTAAAGGATGTACTTTTTATCGATATGCAGCATTTTGTTAACATTGTTCAACAATTTTTGCTTGATTCTGCAGGGATTGGCCATCACCAGTCTTACTGAAACCCCTTGAAACAGACAACAAGCTTGGTTATCCCGTGTGGGACTCTCGGGTGAGTTTCTCAAGGTTTGATTAATCATCTTTGAACACTTTCATCACGGGCAGAGTTCTCTAATCTTTATCCTTCTTTCCAGTCTTTTCTGTTAATTGAACTTTTTCTACAATCTATAGAAGTGTCTCTCAACCTTCCTGATGCTGCGACCCTTTAATACAGTTCCTCATCTTGTGGCCACCCATAACGATACAATTATTTTCATTACTACTTCATAACTTCAATGAAAATGTGTTTTTTGATGGTCTTAGGTGACCCCTGTGAAATGGTCGTTTGGCCTATTAAAAAAAAAAAATCGCGACCCGCAGGTTGAGCACCATTGCTCTAAGTCTTTCATGTAACTTCTATCCTTTATTCCTTCTGTCGTGCCTTTCCTTGTTAGCTCATTGGGACCCAGATATTCCATTGCTTTAAGTAAAGTGCATTGGACTAAAAAAAAAATTTTCTTTTAAATATAAAAGTGGGGCATATATGGGGGTAATCAGTAGCATGTGGTGAATTACCTGGTCTATGAATAATGTATCTGTCAGGTGACAGTGATGTAAATAGAACACAGCTGTTTTAACTAGCTATAAGTTGAGTGTTATTTATAAAAATCTTCTGCTTATATTCCGTAACAGTGTGTCTTTGGAAGTCAAGTCTGTCCTTCTGGCTCGTATACTTTCAGTGAATTCTGACACACATGCTCTTTCTCTTCTCAGTTGGTCTTCCTTTGCCTCTTCCCCTCCAGCTTTCCAATTGTCACAGTGCATGTAGATTGTCTCCTTCTGGTGTGGGCAGTCAGTTTCTTTAAAAACATCTTCTTACTCTTTTATCTGTCAAGGGTGTTCTCATCATTTGTCTTTAAAACCATATATATGAATAAAGAAACATGATTGTGAATTTTAAATTGTTTTATGTAAATTTTACATTGTTGTGGGGGGATTTGTGTAAATTTGACATTGTTTTGTGTAAATTGCAGGTTAACCCGTCTGACCGTTTCCATCTGATGCCCATCATCACTCCAGCCTACCCCCAGCAGAACTCCACATACAATGTCACACAGTCCACACGGACCATCATCATGGAGGAGTTCCTGGAAGGTGGGTTACACCAGAGCTTCTCTGTTAGTTAGGTTTGGCATAAGCCAGTATGTCTAGCTTCTTCTTTTTCTCCTCCCTGCCCCTGGTTTTTGGATGAAGACTGTCTGTCTTTTTTTTTTTCTGGGGGCCCCATTTTGGGGGCAAAAAGAATGGACCCACTGCCTCCCGAAAAAAGCATGTTGTGAGTGACGACTAATTGAGGATTTCATTCCTTAGCATCTGCATGAGAGGCCGGGACCCGAAAGTTTGCATACAAGTTGGCCAGATCTGTAAAATGAATATGTACACAGTTCTGGAAAAAGATTAAAGTCCAGAAGTGGACGAACAACCGGAACTTTCCTCCTGAGATTACAGCCAGTGAAGACTAAGACCACTGGCCTCTGTATGAAAGCTGTGGTGTGACACATATTCATGCAGTGATCCATATAGTCTGGCATTCTATTGGAATGCATACAATCAGCTTTTAGATCCACCTACTTTCTTGTACAAGTGGCTAGAGAGTCCTTTGTATCCAGTTCGCAGTCCTAGTTCACTGATCTGTTTCTTTCATGTGAGGAGGTTAATTAAGTTTTTTGGAATTGTGTTGTGGATAGCCTGCATATGAAAAGTTAGGAGATCTCCACTTTAACAAGGAACACATCCCCTTCCATTGTTGGGTTAAAACAAGAATGGACCCGCTGCCTCCCCAACAAGCATGTCTTAACAGTTGGCTAATTGGGGGCTTCATCGAAGTTGAAGTCCCTGTGCCCAAGCGGCAAGGAACAGCCAGCTACACACAGATAAGCTGAATGTACACGCAAAGCCCAGGCCCTAGCACAAAGTCAATGTCCAAATTGACAAACGATCAGCACCATTTGCCGGAGCTTACAGCCAGTGAACAAAGGAAAAGAAGACATGAAACATCCATGAAGAGATGGACGAACAGCAGTCTGAGAGAGTGTAGAGCCAAAACCAGAGATGGACGAACAGCAGTCTGAGATAGTGTAGAGCCAAAACGAGATATGGACGAACAGCAGTCTGAGAGAGTGTAGAGCCAAAACCAGAGATGGACGAACAGCAGTCTGAGATAATGTAGAGCCAAAATGAGAGATGGACGAACAGCAGTCTGAGAGAGAGTAGAACCAAAACCAGAGATGGGTCCTCTTTGAGAACCATTCACAGCAACTTTTTTTTTCAAAAATGTCAACAACACCTGATTAATTTCTGAGTCATACTATCTGCTGGCTACCGTGTCCTTCTGCCTTAAATATCAACTTTTATAGTGTGTGTGACCAGATGTACAAATGATTGCATTATTTTTATGTTTGTTTGTTTAATTTTTATCCTGTTTGTCTTTGTCATCCATTTTTAACCTAACTATTGAACATGCCAGACAAGTTGAAATGTTGTACTAATTTTTCCTGCAGGTCTGAATGTTGTGACACACATTTATGAAGGAAGAGAAGAGTGGAGTCGATTGTTTGAGCGGTCAGATTTTTTCCACAAATACAAGTAAGTGATGGTGTCTTCCTTATGTGGTCTTTATAAGCAAATTAAGGAGCCACAGTAGCCTAATGTAGACCTGTAGGTTTCGAGTTTAAAAACAGTCTTTTACGTTGTTTTAAAAAATGGTCAGTAAATTCTGTTTTTGTTGTTGTTTAAACCAGTTGTTTTCATCATTGTAACAGAAAATCTGCCAGCAAATGTCTGTTTTTTTGTTTTTTATTAAACCATTTGTTTTCATCATTGTAGCACAATGTCTGCCAATAAATTCTGTTTTTTTTTTAAACCAATTGCATATCTGCCTGCTAAAGTAGAAGTTTAAGGTTTTGTATTCCATAGACTGTTTTTCTGGATCAAAAAACCAGGCGGCTGTTATTGGTAATTATCTTCATATGCTTCAACTCTGATCCTGTCAGACTGTTTAAGCAAAGCATCCTTTTCCCCCATCACCTGTGTTGCTCTGATTTTATTCATATATCCTCAGTGACTTAATTGAAGCCTGCAAGATTCACTTTTTTTTTTAAAAATCTGTTTATTCTCATTCTCCTTGCCACTGAAGTCCTCTAGATTCACTCCCTTTAGGTCTGATTTTTCGCTCTATTCTCAGCGGTGCCGCTGAATTGTTTCCTGTTCTTCTTAGCATTCACCTGCGATAAAGTCATGTGAAAATTTCTGGTTGTTCATCCACTTCTGGACTTTGGTCTTGTTCCAGAACTTGAATTTTGCATGCATATCTATATGTATATGTTATATTGTTCATTCACTGTTTAATCAAGTTGATGATTTTTGCGATGATTTTCTTTTGTAGGCATTATATAGTTTTGAAAGCAATCGCAGAAGAGGAGGACCACTATCTTGAATGGTGAGTAGTTTGAGGGATATAACTGTGTTGTAACCAGACATTCACTGAGGGTTTCTTTATGTAATGATCATATGCTTGCATGCCAGGTTTTATAGCATCACTAATGCCAAACTTAGGGAGAGGACTAAAATTTGAGTGAAATCAAGAAGCAGTGAAAAGACACAAGAACTGGATGGGACTTCTTCTTCTTCTTTTTTTTTTTTTTTTGTCGTCTCACTGATACCAGGTTTATAGCCCAGTGTCGTGGTTTGTCTGTGTCTATCCAATAATAGTTCACTGTTTCTTGTGTAGTAGCAAACAAATATACCACTGCTGGCTTGCTAGGCCTGTCACATGGTGGGGCAGGAAAAAAATCTGAACTGGTTGGTGCCGGTCTCCTTCCAGGCGAGCCATTGCCCTATTAGCCTAAAACCTTGCAGCTTTTGTTTTCCAGCCTGCACCACGAGAAGGTGGGGCTGACATGGGTGCTCTACAGGTCGTTGGCAGGCTAATTGAATTTCACATTTCACCTCTTGAAAGAGAAGCTAGCCAACCTTAACACTGCTATGGGACACATTGAGAAAAACACCTGCTAATAATATGACAAAAATGCTTTCACTGAAATGCAGAGGGCATAGGCCATGTAAGGAAACAACAGCAAATGATAAAGAGAACTAAAGCCAGTGATGAACAGCAGGGGAAGAACAAAAATGGAACTGGGAAATCCGGATAAGAGGACTTGTAAGTTTTGCGAGGGCGTACTCATAGTCGATTTACTTATAGTACCAGTTACACCATCATTTCACTTCTGCCATTACCCGTTGGGATCCATTGCTTGATTGACAGCATTGCTATTGTCATTCCATGTGGATGTAGGAGCTCTGTAATGTCATCAGTCCATGTTTTCCTAGGGTAGCCTCTTGATTTCACCTCGGATCTTTTCATGTGTAATGCCTGCGTTGGTAGTTGTTGATACCAGTTATGTCCTGATTAAAATTTTGCATATGTTTATCCCACTCAGTGTTGAATATGTTCCAGAGCCTCTATTTCTACTAACCCCATCCCGCTGAATTAGTCTTTCAAGGTATCTATTCTCTGCCAATGCACTGTCCATTTGATTCGAGAGACCCTTTACCATGTCCACTTTATCATAAAGTGGCTGATCGCCTATAGTAGTGGCAGCAGCTAATCTGTCAGCCTGCTTGTTACCTTACGCACCTGTGTTATGGATTCAAATAAAACTGTTAAAAAGCGTTATCGCTGGAACAGCGGAATGCGTGCAGTGAGCTTGATACCTTCTTCATTGTCCAGCGAAGACAAAGTAAGCTGTTTAGTGGACATGGCTAAGGGAGCCACTTTATTAGAGGTGCCTAGTTGGTCCTGCATCTTAGTACACTCTTTCCTGCAGCATAGCTCTGTCGTCATCTGGATGTGATAGGTTCGATTCTCACCTTAGCTTTCAATTTTCATGTTGCCTAGAGTATTTTTTTTCCTATCTTTTCTACTTCTTTCTGTGAGTGCCAATCAATACATGTCTATTTGTTTATTATGTATGCTTTAAATTATGACCTTACAGTTTGTCCTCATTGTTTTTAAATTATTTTTTATTGTATCTCACTTCTTTAATTATGTGTCATGTGTTTTGAGGTATATCATTTGTTCTGTGATTGGTATATGTAGAATTCTGGTTTACAATTATAATTGCTTTGCTTTAAAATAGATATTTTATCACTGTGTATGTTACAGAAATAATGCTACGCCTTTTCTTTCTTTCTTTCTGCCAAAAAGGAAAGGGTATGTGGAGTCCAAAATCCGTCTGCTGGTAGGAAACTTGGAAAGAAACCCAATCATCAAATTAGCACATATAATGCCTTCATCTTACGGGCCCGTTTGTGAAAGGTAACGTGTTATTATTTACAAATAAATGTAAAACAAATAACAAAACCAGTAGACATTTCTCCAAATGATGATTGTTAATATTTAACCCCAGAAGCTTTGTGATTCCTACATTAAATATTTGTGGTAACAGAAAAGTCAGTCAACTTGACCTGGACAAATGTGCAGTCATTTGAAGCAGGAAAGTCCTCTTTTTTGCGCTCACCAGCTGTAAACTCTGGTGGGAAAATTCTGGTTGTTCATCCACTTACGAACTTTAGTCTTGTTCCAGGCAGAACTTGAATTATGTGTGCACATCAGTTTTACAGATCAAACCTATTTGTTTGCGCATTGTTTACTGGTGTCGTCTTTTTTTTTTTTTTTTTTGGTTGGTTCCTTGTCTCTCAGGCAGATGCACCCCGACCTCGAAGGAAACATCCCTAATTAGTTGACTTTTTAAAAAGGAATATGACATACTTGTATATGTGCATTTACACGTGTGCATATGCAAACATGTATATGTGTATTCCTGTGTGGCGTGCATACGTGTATGTTATGTGTGTGGGTGTGTATAGTGCATACCAGCCCCTTCCCCAACAACCATCACTAGGTACCAGAGTACCAGTCCAAACCACTAGTTTTGGTGAGTAAGTAAAGTAAAGATCCCTTTTCACGCCTTTAGGCATACCGGGTATATGGGAAGAGCGCCCATATTTTTGCAGACCGTCGGCATTAGGTGGGTAATGTGGTCAGCATTACGCCGGCCATCTTTGCTTCTCCAGGACAGCCATCCTGGCACCCATTTTAGGCTGGGTTGACCTGCTACGCCCCATAGCATGATAAAAATCCACGCAGCCAGCAGTGGATTTTGATCGGGGCACGTTGGAATTTTGAGTCTGACCCGCAACGCCTAATCCACGGGCGCCGCACTAGTTTCGGTGCAATTAACATTTCTTAGCCAACATTACTAGCACAGAGACACGAGGCCACAATTACTGCTCACAGCAGGTTGAACATGATCAATTTTTTTTCATAGATGGATGGATGGGCAGCACCTCTGTGATGATTATCTGTCCGCTTCAGTAATGTCAGCTCTTTCTTCTGCTTAGTGTAGCATTTTCTTTTTCTTATAAGCTCACTTGCAGGTCGTAAGGTTGCGAGTTCAATCCCTGACGGAGCCGGGCTTTTTCTTTCAAAAATGACCTTAGCCCCCGGGTCGATCAAGCTTAAATGGGGACCAGGTACCGTCCTAGTAGTAAATACAGCCAGCGAGATGCTGACATCACCGACTGAATACCGACTGGTCTGTAGAATATAGGTCTAGCCCTGTATGCCCAAGATGCCTGAAGGAGTGGAAAAGGGTCCTTTACTTACTTTGACATTGCTTCTGTCTCTGAACATATGTAAAAACTGGTGCATATATTTATTGCCACAAGACAATTACTCAGGAAACAATGTTCATTTTGTTGCAGTGAAGGGCAGTACATGTGCAAGTGGTTCATAGGGCTGGTTTTTAGTTTAGTCGGAGCAGAACCAGGATCTAAGGTTGACCTCACGTATGATATTCAGTCATTCTCAGATGTTGGTAAGTAAATGTGTTTCTCTTGTTCATTGTTTTGTTGGTAAGTAGATTCTGTGTTTTTGTAGGTGTTTTCTGGGAATGAGAAGTTTGTTGAAGAGAATAAACGAGACAATTGAAGTATTTCAGCGACATTTAAAAACCTTCCTGCAAAAGGCATACTCCTTACTGAAGTTGAAGGTGAGTGAGCAAGAGGTGGATAATGATACTCGTGGAAAGGAAGGACTAACAGAAGTCTTGAGAGTGTGTGAACTGGACTAAGGGGCAGAAAATGTTGGAGATCCATTGACTTCAGCCTTTAGTGTGGAGACAGCGCTGGATTAATTAGTGTCTTCTTGTTTGATTGAATCCTTAATCACTTGAGATATCTGTTTTTCCATTAATAGGTAATTCTTTGGTTGCAATATTTTGTTTCTGTAGAAAGTAGCACATTTTGTTTCATCCTTTTCCCTATGTGAGCTCCGAGGCCCCATCTGGGGGGGGGGGGGGGGTGGGTGGGGATAGGCCCACTGCCTCCCTAACAAGCATGTCATTAAAAAGCAACAGATTTTCCCTCTGAAGGAGCATATTTTTCTGAGTGGCAAGAAACTTAACAGTCTGCACAACTCAAGTTCTGGGACAAGAGTGAAGTGCAAAAGTGGACAGACAACCAGAACTTTCTGCTTGGGTTTGCAGCCGGTGAACACGTGAGTTCTGGGGCCCCGTTATGGGAAGAATATGAACAGACCACTAATCCCCAACAAGCATCTTGTAAAAGTCGACTAATTTAGGGGCTTTATTCGAAGCTAGAGTGCATCTGCCTGAGCGGCAAGGAACCAACAGTCTGAATACAAATAGGTCAGATCTGTAAAACACTCAGTTTCTGGAACAAGACTATAGACTCCAGATGTGGACGAACAACCAGAACTTTCCGTCAGAGTTTACACCCAGTGAATGTGAAGAAGATTAAAAAGAAATATGTCTGTGTAGTGGCAAATCTGAAAGGTTTCCCTCTTCCCTCTTCCCTCTTCCCTCTTCCCAGTGGAACAAGGGACAACTGGAAAACAAAGACAAACTTTTGTCAGAGTATGGAGAAAGTGCCCACATGTAGATATTAATACTTGCTGTCAGGACCACAGGATGGGGAGAAATGTGATTCCTCCATGCCAGTCAGCAAGTATTGTGCTGATGTAAGTCATGAGGACCGTCTTCTTTGCTCCAGGTTTTATCCTATAGGGCTTAGTCTCTCTCAGCAGAGTGGCTAGCTGCCTTGCCAAGATCACTGAAGTGACGATCCCAGAATCTCTGTAAAAATGGCATCTGTGAACCGAACGACACAACCGTGTAGCAAAGTCACGACCTTCCAGTTGCAAGGCAAACGCTTGACCACTTGACCACAGATCCTTTTTATATATTGTAATGTAATTTCTGGCAGCTGTTTTTGTCCTGATCAGTCTCTCACTGGTTTAAGAAATATATAAACTAGCCTCAGACATAAGGTCCAGTAATCACACATTGAAGCCCATTTTTTATACTTAATGGCTGATTTCATCAGTATCATCCCAGCCACCTTTGCTTCCCATATTTCCTGGTTCCCATTTAAGGCTGGGTTGAGATTGAAGCTCAGGTAAATTTTGAAAACCTGTCTTTGTGAAGATTCAAACTTCTTGACCAGTAGATCTACAGGTAGTCATGCTAGCCACTGGCTAGTGTGGCTTCCTGCCTTATATATTAACTTGTACAGTGTCTGTGTCTGAAATAATGTTGTGCTTTGTACACTTCTCTTCTTCTTCTGCTCTTTATCCTCCATGGAGCATAGGCCCCTCAACCAACTCACAAGTCATCCTATCCATTGCTATCACATGCAGCTTACTCCATGTTCCTCACCCTCTTTTTAAACTCGCTCTCTAGTTTCGATGTACACACTAGCAGTCATTATTATTTTTTTTTTTTTAAACAAATGTTCGTGACCATTCTTATTTTGCAGTACATAAACAAGCCATGCATATAAACTTGTACAAAGAAGGTATGAAAGTGGAGATTCAGTATGTCAGGAAGTGAGTACCATTCTCATAGTTTTATATTGTTGTTGTTACAGTGCTAAGGACTGCACTTTTAAGAGCTATATTGAATCCATCTTGATGTAACATTCAAGTGTTTAAATCAAGGGGAGCATCTTTATTGCAGCAGATCATTAACCCATAAGGCTCAATCTCTCTCTCTCTCTGTGGAATGGCTTGCCTCCTGTGACAGAATCACAAGAAATATGAACTCCATAGCTCCTTTAATGATCCCCGGGGAACCTCATACAATTTACTGGTAGGGGCCAGTACAGAATCAAAGACAATAAGAGGATCAGTAAACAATATTTAGAAGCTGTAGTTTTTTTTTTTTTTTTTTTTCAAATATTTTATATTTTTTATTTTGTTAATTAGTACACCATGGCCGAGCGGCTAGATGCTCGTCGCGGATCAGAAGGTCGTGGGTTCGCTCCTTGGCGGAGCCGGACTTTTTTCAAAAATGACTTTGGCTCCAAGGTCGACCCAGCCTTGAGTGGGTACCAGGTGCAGTCCCGGGAAGGTAAAGGCAGCTGGCGTGATGCTGACCACATCACCCATCTTGTGCCGTTCGGTCTATAAAAATATAGGTCTAGCCCTATATGCCCTATACGCCTAAAGGCGGGGAAAAGGGACCTTTACTTTTCTTTTTTTTACACCATGGGCAGGTTTTTTTAAAAAAACGCAAGATAAAAATGTCTTGCAAGAAATTGATTCATGGATAGTATACATTCATCATCACTATCTTGTTGTGCCATTGTGTGTCACATGGGGCTCACAGTCTGTTCCTCCATCCCACTCCAGATAGTGCCCCGAAACCCACATGGGGACTTTAAGCAGTTTAAATTTGTCATAAGATAAAACTACATATCTTATAATACAGAAAAGTGCATCTGCATTCTTTATGCCACACTGAACAGTGCAGGTAAAGTATCAGAGTAGAGATTCTCCTGTGTTGCTTTGTGTTCTTCCAGTTTAACTACTACTTATGTATACTTTTTGTTACTGTACATGTTTTATATATTTATAATGTCATAATTTTTATGTTTTCTTCCCTTTCTCACATTGCAGAAAGTTTTTGTCACACTTTGTTTCGCCCCAAATCTTAAATCAGGGTCGAACAAGAAAGAGGGTAAGTGTGAACAGTTAGTTATTCATTGTTTTGTCATTTTTCTGAAATAGATTGAGTATACTTGAATAGCTGAACTGGCCATAATCATCTATTGATGTTCAGTTTTATTTAAAGTGATCAAATATAGTCCTTTCTTTTGTCATTATCTGCTTTCTCTGGGTAGACGTAATAGGAAGCCACACCAGGGTATGCTTGATATGCTGTGATGTTTTGAAATCCCAGGCTGTCAATGACTCCTTGTATCCATTTCTTGTAGGTTTTGCCTCGGTTTCAATTTTCATGTTGCATGCTTTCATTTCCAGCAAATGGGTTTCTTATCACATGGTGGCCGAGCCATTTCAGTCTTTATCTCAATAAATTTATTAATGGATAGTGTTTCCACAGTTCTTCTAATTTCATTTCTCACACAGGCGCTTCAGTTTTGATCACAGTCATTCTTGAGCATCTTATTTCACCAGATGCATTTCAAATAGATAAATTATATTTGAAATTGCCATATATGTCATTAGTCCCACTAACTACTATAATAACAAATGTGGACGACATAACTTCAGCAGGTTAAACCACCAAAATTAAGATTGTATTGTTCCTGTTTTATCATTGTCATGTTTTTTGTTTTAATTGATAAGCATTCACTTTGATTTCAGGGTTAAATTAGCATAATATCTCTATTACTATTATCTTAAAAATTTTAAATTTGTGTGCGATTTAATGCTAATGCACTGACTCATTAGCACGCTGCTACTAAGTTCAGTCCTCAGTAGTGATTATTTTTTTCATTTTTAGCTCCTGTCGCTCCTAACATATGGGGAGAAGGGGAGGGGTGTAAACCAGAAAATTCCCAAAATAGATCCTTAAAAAATGTTTTCAAGAAATATATTAAGGGAAGAAATCTTAAAGAAATATATTAAGGGAAGAAATCAATAATTACGAAAGGAGTGGAGAATAAAATGAATGCATTCTCTTGGGCCATATTGCTAAAGATAATTTGTAACATCGTTGTAAAGAATTGTTTTTTCCCCATGCCCTTGCTTGCCATTTTCAATAGAATGCTGTGTTAAGTAAATACAATCATGCCTGGTGCCCCCAAACACTGCCCATTAGCACGGGACCAGTGCCATTGAGGCTTGTCAGCGACTGGCCAATGCAGTAGGGCCAGAGGAACATTTTGGACAGTTATGCAGTATTAGTTCAACTGAATATATGAATAGTTTTAGGTCAGGTATCCGTCCGTACACTTCCTTGCCCAAGTAGGTGTCTTTCACTGGGTGCTTTTCATATATGTGCTTTTCGTGTGGTTTACCACACACCTGACATGCAACTGCTACGAATGGCAAAAGCTTAAACAATTAAAATCAACAATCCCTCCTTTGTAAGCAGACGGATTTTATAGTAAATTAGAAGTTGCCCTTGTAAGTTATGTGACTACAGTGAACTTACTGTGACTAGACGAATAAGGTCCATCCGAAGAAACTATTCGCATTTCAGTTGAATTTATTCAGCTTTTGTGTGATTCATTTTATGTTGATGATGCAACTCTGTAACAATGTACCTGACGAGATACAGCAAAATATGCCTAGCAATAAATTGTGCAATGTATTGTTTGTGTCCACATTTACTTTACTTACTTAGTCGCTCCTCTTACTCCTTGGGGTGTAGAGGTTTGCCACAGAGATCACCAGACATCTCTATCTGCAGTTTTCGTTTTGGATTTGTTTCATTTCAGTCCTCTGTCGGATGTTGTCTTCCCAGAAGACCCTGGGTTAGCCTGGAGGTCTGGTTCCCTGGTTCTTAGCCTCCTATGCCTGCCATGGCGGCCGATTTTCTCAAATTCTGCATACATGTCCAAACATTGTAACTGACTGATCCACTCGGGTTTGTAAGGACTGGATATAAAGATCTTGACGCATTGTCTGATTGTGGATTCTGTCACTTAGACCACCACTAAGATATCTCATTTCTGAATTCTGAAGCTGGCTTCTGTGAGCTGTTGTCATATATTTTGTGTGTACAAATTATTTGTTCGTAGTGTTAAATGTTATTTCTCATTGAGTTTAATAATAATGTCTCCAAACTAGGATAGTGGGAGGCTCTCATCTGGCAGCACAAGAAGAACCAGCACAGACAACGGGCTCACTGGCTCCGCCTCTTCCACAACAGCAGCTGCCAGTAAAGCATCCAATCCGGATGCAGAACTGATCAAGACAGTGATTGCAGTTGAAGAAAGTGAGGCCGCACAACAATCAGGGAATGACAAGCCTTCTGCCAACACAGCAAATGGACCTTCGGGACCAGACTCTGAGAGCATGCAGTGGAATGCATCTGAGTCATCCAGCGGCTCAGCGGCTGTCAGTATAGCCAGCAGGGAGGATGATTTGGAGGACAAGTCCGAACATGTAGTGGTAAATTTAATTTGTAACTCTCATTATGTGGTATTGTTTTCAACTAAACAAAATCCATTCACTCTTTCAATCACAAGCAAAGTACCTGGTGTAACTGGATTAAAATCCATATGTCCCTTTCAGAGTGTTATGTCCTCTTCTTCGCATTCACCGGCTATAAACTCAGCGGAAAGTTCTGGTTCTTTATCAACTCTGGACTTATTCTTGTTGCAGAACCTGAGTGTTGCGTGCACATCCACTTTACAGATCTGACTTAAGTGTTATCTATATTTTAACATCTTTTATTAAGTGAGACAACATACCGGTTTCCTACAAGCGGTGTGTATTTGAACCGTGTGGAAGCGGTTCATCCATGAGTTTGATTTTGTTATTGTTACCTCCCCAGGGCATAGGCTATAAGCGTCTTGCACTGAAAGGGTTAACAAGTTGATGTTTTTGATATCTTATGTTTTATCAGAGAAAAACACTAAAAGCTACATATTAGATAAGAATAGAAATGTGACAGAAATAAATTATGTCACCTCTGTTTTTTGTGCTTGTAAAAGACTGATTTGTGAATACAACATCTAATCTTGATGGAGCAGCTCAGTGATCTCCTTGGCCCTTGTGAAATTTTTTGGAATCAGATTCCATTTAATTTATACATATTTTATAGGAAATTACTGCTTCATCATTCTCTTCTTCTCCGTTGCCACCTGAAGATGGTATCAAGTACAGAGCACGCACTCCCTAGCTTCAGGGATGATTCTTTTGATTATTAAATACAAAATCCATAGATAATATTATTTCAGTGCAGGAAGTAAACGATCACCCTAGTATTGCCTGCCTGCTAGGGAAGAGGCAGGGAAGTCTATATGCCTGGGTCCTCCCAACCCGCTAATCAAACATTTCACATTCAGGAATGTATATCCCACAGCCATTCAGCCAGTAGGCACGTAGGTCTACCGTAGGCTTCGGGTTTTTAATCGAGGTTGTCTCCTCTAGATTTGTTGTGTTTTGTGCCTCTCCGGTCACGCACAACGGTCTTGACTGTAGAAGGGTGTTCCTGATCAAGAGACTTATGCCCTTAGTATGCCCCTTTCACCCTACAGGTACAAGTACTCATAGGGCTAAACCAAGTTCTCAATGCAGAACAATTGGTGTGTTCAACTGCGTGAAAGATCGGACATCTACAGTCCTGGATCTCTATGATCGTTGTGTTTACCGGTGCATGCAAAGAATCATGGATGGCCATATTCACATATACGCTCGTAGTTCATCCATGTTACTTACTAAGGGCATTAAGAATCATGACTTTTGCGCGTATCAAATGCATCAAATAATTAATTACACAATATCTGACAAACACTCAAATTATGGTATACTTACAGAAATATAAAAATGTACGCTGATACTAACCGTACGTTCTGACACTACACTGTTGCCCAAACACACATATATTTGTGTGCCCACATGTGCACATATACATTCATGCATACATAATTTCTACATACATATGGATGATTATAATTTCACTTGTATGTGAGTAATTCTGGGATATACACAAGCTACCTTGGTAGTATGTATGTGATATATTCTTGTACTGCCTACTGTTGCTCAAAGTTCTGCAAGCACAGTCATAGAGTAGCTGCAGACAAGAAGCACCTCCTGCGTGAAGCCCTGGGTAGAGCTAAGGGTCACAGAATGAAAAGAGGAATGTCTTGGATGGCGCAAGCTAAGGACACAATCGGACATGTGTGCAGGCTTGGTAAATTTGGGCGAGAAGAGGATTGGGTCAAAGTGTTTGAGCAAGTTTCAGACTTGTGTAGGGTTCTTATCACTTTTGGTCGTGAGTGCTGGAATTGGCCAACTGGTGCTGCAGAATCAGAAGTTAAAAAAAAATTTGATTAACGACAATTCCCGCGCAGGTGATGTGATTATCTATAAAGATGGCTCTGTGTTGAGGGGTAGACGAAGTGCAAGGGGGTTCAAAGCAAACGTGGAAGTGAAAGGAATTTATACCAGTACTAAACTTAAAATTGTTAACTCTGACATTGTGTATCACAGAATTTTGGAGAATGATTACAACAATTCAAACATTCATCAGTAACTTCTGCCTGCACAGAATTCACAAAGATAAAATGATATTGAGTCAAGGAAGAGTTTTTAGTGCTGCAGAGGGGGGCAGCCAATGAGTAGGGGCTAGATGTTCACCTTCGGATCCGAAGGTCGTGGGCTCTAATTGACAAATTTGCATGCATGGCTAAAGGTCGACTCAGTCTAAAATAGGTGCTAGGTAATGTCCTGGGAATTAAAGGCAGCAAGTGTGATGTCGACTTCATCACTAATCAAGGGCCGAATGGTCTACGCAAATATGAGTCTGGTCTCATATGCCCGATGTGCCACTGGCGTTTGAAGGGACCTTTACTTTTCTGGATAGGGCACACAATGATAAAACTTATTAATAGTATAAGTAGCTTATGTTTGAACTGGAAACACTTGGGAAAAGAAATAAAAGGAGATCAACAAATGTAGGTTATGTCATTAAATTTCAGACTTGCAGTGTTTGCACAAGTTGCTAAGGCTTCTACAGTATTTGAGTTTGTTTTCCTCTTTCAGAGCAGTCCTTCGTCACAAGACAGTGGGCAGGACGCTGCCTCCAAAAGACCTGGTTCTCCTTTTCAGAATGATACCCCACCCAAAAAGCCAAAAGATTTGGACCTGCAGGTGAGCTATGAAGTGTATTGGTTCTTATTATATAAGTTATTGATGGGGATTTAAACGGATGAATATATAGTCCTTTTAAATCTGTAGAAATTAAGACTGAGATGTTTTGTGGCAAAATGAAGTTTTACGAAGTTAGGGGTTGCTGGCCACATTTCAGCCTGGAGCACCAGTGTCTCTCTCTGTGTGTCTGCTCTCTACCCTGTGACCTCTCCAGCGTAGGAGGTCGTTCTGTAAGCAACCTCTATCACGGCTAGGTAGAGACATCTTCAGACAGAAAATTTGATGAATCTTTTTCGCCCGTCATTTTTGTTTACATTGTCCCAGTTGCATTGTTCTCTGTCTTTAGCTTGGCAGCATTCTCGTTTTTTCAAGTATTGATTTGCAGTTGTACTGCCAAAAATCTTATTGACTGTTTACCACTTCTGCAATGTATGGGAAGATGGGGAGGCTTTTAGCCCAAAGATTTAGGGCTGTATGGCTAGTGCTGTCACCACAGACTGTGCTGGTTGGGATTTTATTGTTGCCTCAGACAGAAAAACCTAAAACATTACCAGGGATTTGATCCTGAGTCTCTGGCAGGAAAGACCAATATTCTTAACCATTTGACCTTCCTTTGTGGGTTCCAAGGTTCCGTTTTGGGGAAACCAAGAATAGACCCACTGCTAGCATAAAAAGCGATTCATAGGAGTCAAGTAATTGGGCACTTCCTTTGATGCCAGAGTGCATCTGCCTGAGAGGCAAAGAAACAAGTCTACATACAAATGATCTATGAAATGGCTGTGCACACAGCCCTCAAGTTATGGGCAAGACTGGAGTTCAAAGGTGGACGAACGCCCACATCTTTACACCAGAGTTTACAGGAGGGGTATGTGAAGAAGAAAAAACATTTGGCCAATCACTGCTCATGCTTGTACTGTTTGCCATACACTTTGCTGGGTTGTGTTTCAAGCTTTGTATTCAACTCTGCATGTCTGACATCATAACTGCAATGCTCGCTTGTCCCAACTCACATTAAATGCAATGCCACTGTTTACCACCTAGGTTCCTGGTTCACCCATGCAGGTGGATGAGAAGTCAACATCGACATCGTCTTCATTAACATCTGTGTCTACATCATCACAGCCCACAGTTTCCTCACAAAACCAACAACAGCAGCAGCAGCAGCAACAACAGCCATCACTTTCTGATGCAGCAAAATCTGCCAGCAAGGTGAGTCTTGACTCGTGCCACAAATATGCTAGAATCAATTGTTTTTCAGTTCAGATGAGGTAACCCCTTGGTGCATCTGTCTGTTTGTCTGTCTGTATATCTTGAATGTCTTTCTGTGCTTAATGCTGCTAGGTGTCCCAGGCACAGCTAATGGTCAGTTTCCGGGATAATGCACGCTCGTTAGCCTGCTGCGTGGTGATTATGTTGAGTTTCAGCAGTTTGTTAACTCGTATCCATCCATATTCTTCTTGGCCTTCCCCTGCCTCTTGATGTGCATGCCATTGTAGAAATGCAAGGGCCCCCCCCCCCACCCCCCATAATTGCAACTCTGTGTAAGCAAGCGATGACAACATAAACAAGTAATGCAACACATGCCAAGCCATTTCAGGGGGTGCTTGGGAAAATAGCTATGTGCCCTTATCACCTTAACTGTCTTCTGTGATCTCATGGAATAATGCTGTCTTCAGTTCTGGCTTGTTGTTGTAATACGTCTTTCTATATACAGGAAAACAGAAAAGATTGCTGAAGGCTGATGACGTAGTCTAAAGCCACGTGGATGTGGAAAGCAACGGGAAACTACCACATTACTATCCTAAGAAACTCCACGAGGGATTGGAAAAAATTATAGCAAAAGGCATGGTACCAGGAAGGATGGGCAGGGGCCGACCAACACAAAGATGGGCACAGGATTTAAGTGACTCCTTGAGCATGAAAGTACATAAGGCGGGAGAGCTGGCAAGAGACCAAGTTTTTTTTTCAGGCAGACCGTGATGAGAGCGACATTCAGAAGTAAAAGGACCTGCTACATGATAATGATATACAGTGAACCTTGTTAACACAAACTTACTTAAGACAAAACACTGGGCTATCATGAACAACATTGTGGTCCCAGCAGTGATGTATTATTCATAGGCCTAGCTTGGAAAGTTCATAGAATACCATGGACCAAGAGGGAGAAAAACGCCAAATCCTGACCTGAACGTCAAGGAGAACTGGCTCACAAACAGCATTCTCTCCCCAAATTTGAGGTCTCTTGGACATGTCAGACGCTATGGTGGTTTGGAAGGTGCAGTTTCTGGTAAACAAGGCAAAGACTGATCTCGCGAGGGTGGAATGGAAACAGGTTATTGAAGATTCCTTGGCTATCAAAGCACACAGGATGGGAGATTTGGCTAGAGAAAGAGACGTTTGTGTGTGCTGGGACAAAAGCAACGTTCTGTCAAGGATTATGATGAAAATTAGCTTAGTGTGGATTTTTTTTTTTAAACGCTTGATTTTTCAGTCTCTTGGGATTCATTTTAATGGGGGTTTTACTGTATAACTGGGGTGGTGGGGGGGGGGGGGGTCTCCTTGGCAGAGTGGTCAAAGCTGTTTGCCTCGTGGTCTGAAGGACGTGAGTTCATTCCACGGTTGCGCCCTTCAGTTTAGGAGTGCAAATTTTACGGAGAACCCTGTTGATTGTGACCAGAGCTGTGGAGTTTGTGCTCTGCATGGCGCTCTCTGCAGGGGCTAGCTGTTCTGCGGAGAGACGCCAAGCCATATGGGATAAAATCTGGTGCACTGGCGTTAATCCTTTTGACTTTAACCTTTAACTGTATCAAGATTAGTTGCAAATCCTTTATACGACTTTGCAGAACCAACCCCAACAGCCCCTGGCTGTTGTGCGGTTTTTCTAGGCAAATTTACATCCAGTAGTTTGCCATTGCTTCTGGACGGTCGGCTTTCTTGAAACCAACGTAAGGCGCATGGCCTGCCACAAGGATCGAACGGAGCCGACTTTAACTGTATAATTGTCTCAAATAGCCTATATTTGAAATGATGTACTCCCCGTGTGTGTTAGGTGGATGGAGGCATATAATTGTCTCAAATAGCCTATATTTGAAATGATGTACTCCCCGTGTGTGTGAGGTGGATGGAGGCATTTGAGGGAATACTGTCTTCTCCTCTTCTTAGTGTTCACCGGCGGAAAACTCATGAGGAAATTTGTGGTTGTTTGTCCACTTCTGGACTTTAGGTCTTGTTTAGTATCCTGAGTTTTACGTTCACATGTTTTACAGGTCTGGATTTTTGTTTCCTATTGGGATTGTTGGTTTTTACTGCTCAGGCAGATGCACTCTGACCTAAGAAGAAAATTGTCCTGATTAATCACTTATTTGACATGCTTGTTGTGGGGCGGGAGAGATCTGTTCTTTTCCCCCAAAATTAGGTCCTCGTAACTGACATGGGAACTTTGAGGAAATCAACAAAAATATATCGCCTGCCTCTTAACACGCAACGTTGTAAAAGGACCAGCTAAGGATGTGCTTAAATTGATGTGTTGTTTTGAAATGTGCAGATATTGCAGCTTAGCTGTAAACCACCCCACAACGTGCCACTCACCCAAAAAAAAAAATTATTTACTGCGTATTCTTGTAAATTGTGCATTGTTCTCGTATATTCCTACAGCATCTGGACCATCTCGCAAGCACAGAGCTACCTGACCTGACAAGCCCACAGCCGATTCCTTCAAGTTTTCTCCCTCCTTTGAAGAATTCAATTAAGCTCAAGTTGAAGTGACCTCTGTCTACACACTAATGTACATTTTTTACAACACACAAAAAAAAGTTAATAAAACTGTAAAATACAACAAAGCAAGTGTGAAAACTTCAGTTGACCTTTGTAACCCAGACATTTATTTTTATATGGACCATAATTTTGACAGGAACCATGCATCACCATTCATAAAGTTAGGAATAACAATTTGCAGCACCATTCTAAACAAACCTAGAACATGGAGAAAATATGTTCCACATATTGCAATTTGATCTTTATATAAATCTTCGATTCTGACCAGATTTTTTTAAAAGACTTTTCAGCCACAGATATTTTGCTGCCAGATTATGCAAAAAATAAAGTTGTTCCTTCGGTCGCAAAGTGCCCCCCCCCCCCCCCCCCCCCCCCCCAATCATCTGCAAAAATTAGTGTTGCTGGCACCATGTCAGTGTCACTTACTTGCAGTTTTAGCGATTTTTGCTTAAAGGCATTATCTTGGGCTGTTGTTTGTCACTTTACAATATGCCAAACTCACATAGATGAATTCCTACTCCAGATAGGTCAGAATTAAATATTGCTTCTCACTCAGCTAAGAGTCGCGGTGGCAGAGTGGCTAGATGCTCGCTGCGGATCGGAAGGTCGTGGGTTCGTTCCCTAGCGGAGCCAGACTTTAAAAAAAATGACCTTGGCTCCCAGGTCCACCCAGCCTTAAGTGGGCACCAGGTGCAGTCCTGGGAAGTAAAGGCGGCCGGTGTGATAATGACCACATCACCCATCTTGTGCCGATTGGTCTATAAAAATATAGGTCTAGCCCTATATGCCCTGTACACTTAAAGGCGTGGAAAAGGTCCTTTACTTACTTGCTCAACTAAAGTTTTCAGTTAGACATTGAGAGATCTCAATTTTCAAATGCACTTCTCTTGAAACAGTTATTTAGTGCTTTGGTGACCTTGGCATTGTACCGTTGATATGTAATTCATAGGTACCAAAGTTATTTGTTGGAGCACGTTTTTGAAATCACATATTTATAGGAAATATATATTTTAAAAGTGATAATTTTTTCTTTAAGCAGTTTCATTATGTCATAGTTTACAGTTGCCTTATGTGTTTATCTGTGTACGGGTACGGTGCAGAAACTTATGAAACAACATAAGCGTCATTGATTGGACTAGCTACTTCATCAGTATCAAATTTTTTTTTTTATGTCTTGATTGTCTCCAGAATGAAAGTTGGCTACATTGTATCCACTTCTGTCTTTAGGAATATTACTTACTTACTTACTCACTTACTTACTTAGTCGCTCCTCTTCTACCTTGGGGTGTAGAGGTTTGCCAGAGAGATCGCCAGACGTCTCTATCTCTTTAGGAATATTACGTAAGTAAACTGTCTGAAGGCAGAAATTGAATACTAGTAGTCAGGGATTGTTAATGGGTTCAAACCCATAGAGCCGCTGCCCATTGACATTTGACCTTTATCATTCAGATCATGGCATGAATGTTCTCCTCTTCTTCTTAGTGTTCATAGGCTGTGAACTCCCATGGAAAGTTCTGGTTGTTTGTATACTTCTGGACTCAGCCTTATTCTAGATTTGTATACACATCAGTTTTACAGATCTAGATTTTTAATTGCAGATTTGTTCATTCATTCACCTCAGATGGATGCACTCTACCTTTAAAGACGTACATGTAATTTTACTTTTACAGGTTTATTCTTTTTTTCCCTGATGTTTTGAGATTATTTAATTCTGGTAAAGTCAAGACAGCGGTGCACTATGTTAAGCACATTTTTTTTTTTTGGATGTATGGCGTCCGCCTCGAGTGATGGAGGTCCTGGGTTCAAACCTCGGTGAAGGCTGGAATTTTTTCACGTAGACCTAGCAATTTCCCTCGGTCTTTGGGTAGTGAGATCGGACGCTCATGGGTATTCTTGCACATGTTTGGGGAAAAAAAAACTTTGGCAGTTGAAAATCGAAAAGACTACATTTAGTAGTTTGTCATTGCTTTCTAAACTATCGGCTCTCGATACTACTGTGTAAACCAACGCAAGGAGATCTGTTAAATCGCCTGCAGCTTGTATCAAACACCAGCCTTGCGAAGCCAGTTTGCAATGCCTAAGCCACCAGACGCTGATGACTCTTTAAAGTGAGTAAATAAAGGACCTATATTACGTCAGTAGTACATCATACATGAGTCTTTATACCATGTATGCTTTTTAGGCCATTCTGCACCCAGTGGGATAATGTGGTCAGTATTGCGCCTGCCGGCTTTACTTCCCATTATGAAGTTCCTGTTTTCGGCTGGAAGCACGATCAATTTTGTGGATTTGAGCCTAAAACCTTTAGGCTTAAAGGCGGGCATCTAGCCACTGCACGACTGCTGCTTTCTTGTCTGAAAAGAGTTGCAGGAGGGACAAGATGGGATAAAATCAGGAATGAGAGACAGCACAGAACTAATTAAAAATAAGGTACAGCAACCCAACTAGGCTAACCTAGTCAATAAATGCCTGCAGAAGTGAGATGTGGCAGCCACAAAGTGCAAATATCGCAGCAATGCTGTAAACAGGCACAGTGCTGTTACATCTTTGGGTGAATGCAGAAGATACAGCAAATCAGATGGTTTGCCCACTGAAAAGAATGCCTTGTGACGCTATACCGTGCAAGGCATACACTAAAAGAGAAATTCTTATCCATCCAGGGTATTTTTCTCTTTTTCCCTCCTTTGTACTCAGTATCCTCGTCTACAGCTGACGCTACTGCTGCCTGCTTGAACCACACCAGCCCCTCTGAATCAACCTAGCACCCCTCAAGGGGTGATAGCACCACTTTGAGAAACACTGTCTTAGACCTTGTGCAGTGTCTGAAAAGTTACAGGAACAGTTTTTGCAGCAGTTTTACCTTATTTGAAACAACTTTGCTAAGTGTAACTGGATGAGACAGGGTCATAAATGACCAGAAACAAGTTGGGACAGAACCAGTGCTAAGCTACATCAAGAGACAACAGATCAAATGTTTCAGACATGTCAAGACTACAACCAGATAGTACACCACAACCACAGAGAGCCCTGTCATTGAGACATCAGGCAAGCAGATCTAGAGGTTAAGCATGCAAATGTTGGATAGATGGGATATTCAGGGTGGTAAATACCAGTGTCTATGTAGCACATACCCAGGTTTGTACCCAAAAGCTCTTAAAAACCTAACAGTGAAAGGCACAACAAGACTAGAGAAGAAAGAACATACAAACACTTTGTACTGCAAGGTCCTTCAAAAATAGATAATCACTTCACTTTGTGTTAAGACCTGCTGGTGGTCAAAGTCACGATAGTCAGAACAACAACCAGCGGTCATTACCCGTTGTTAATAGTATCATGATGACTATTTTTTTTGGGTTCTAGTCCCCCCTTTTTCTGTGTGTGTTGGGGGGGGGGGGGGGGGGGGGGTAAGAAATTGAAAAAAAAGGGTACCTTTTTTTTTCATGGGATAAGCAGTAAAATATGAAAAAAAGGTCCCTCATGTTTTTTTTTTTAAATCAAATGGGAACAAAAATTCTTAAACACTTATAATTTTTTTGTTTATTTTTTAAAGGGGTATGGTGATATGGTTTTTTTTTTTTTTAAATAAAGCATTAGAAAATTCATTATCTCTATTATTTTTTTTTCAGTGTGTCACTTTTTAAACTTTCCCCGAAAAAACAACATTCGGGGGGGGCTCTGATTTTGGGTCTTTTGTTGGGGTTCGTCTGAACGTTTATCCAAAAATGGCTACTTTTTCTTATGTGTATTCTGTCTGAAGATTTACCCCAAAATGCTCTTCCTTAGTGTGTTTTGTCGAACGATTCATCCAAAAATGGCTATTTCTTTTTGTGATTTTGCAAACTTCATCCAAACAA